>VCCN01005667.1:2292757-2321136 GCA_006491835.1 Architeuthis dux | reverse complement strand
AGGCTTTTATTTGAAGCTCAAGGGGTTTTCAGTCATTTTGGTCACAAGTCACATGATTGCCTGCCTTCTTACACTGGAAATCGGGCACATACATGTTGCAGACTGGTGAGGTGAGTGCTAAAAAACTGATTTTGATCGTGAAAAGTAAACTTGTTGAAGATATTTCAGATCAGGTTTCAGAGCTAGTGAATGGTATCAGCCAGATATGTATAACTAAGAGCAAATCTGTATACCAAAGGTATCATTGGGGTGTGACACTTTTGCTGTATCTGGTGACAATGGTAACTGTTAACCCTCAAAATAAATATGTCTGTGTTGGGGCAAGTTGGTCCCTTTGCCATGGGGTAAGTTGGTCCCTGTTTCTTGTAGTTATACAGTGCCAAATTAATGCCAAAGTGTTGTTTTCCTATCTGGTAGTGTTTGTTTTATCACGTATCCTGGTCACAAGGAAATGACTCAGATCTGTTATTCTCAAGCCATAGTCTAAAGGAATGTTTTGAAATCCTTTTATTTTAATTTTTTTTTAATTCTTTACTCCACTTACTGAAGGAGTGTCAAATATTATTATACCCTGTACAAAGATCTTGACATTGTTAACATCACAAAAATGTTAGCCACTTTAGCGGTGATCGGTCAAATCAGTCCTCATGATACAATGGAGTTTTGTCGGTTAAATCGTCCTTACTTTGCCAATGAATTTTAAAAAATCTTTCTATTCAATTCACAGAAGAGTGACACTATTTTTTATGCTATTCATTGAAGATTACCACTGACAGTTACAAGCAGTCCGTGAATCTCTGTGACTTCATGTCAGGAATAATTAATAAAAAAAACAACTTTTCTTGAAAATTCCTGCAGAATGATTTATATATCAGTCAGTTTGTTATTTTGACACTGTTAACATCACAACTGAATGTTTCTTATTTTCTGGATTTTTTACGGAGGAGTGGTGGTGTGGCACATTCCCAAACAATGCTAAAGGTTGGTGTTCAATCCTAGGTAAAAGCCAGATTTTAAATGCTGACTTTCGTTATGTAAAGGATGGAAATAAAGAATATACAGGCATCCCTCAATATAACACGGTTTGTTATAGTGCGGTTCACAATATAAGGCTGGTAGTTGGTGGAACCAGACACTTTTGCTTATATTATCACCCACTTGTCCAGAGAACTGTGAAAAAGCCCATTTGATAACAGAGGTGATACAAATCCCACCCCAACCCCAATATATTTGACTGACATCAGCAAACCAACTTTAAAAATGAAATGAATTCGACAAAAATATTTCAATATTCAATGAACAAAACTTTTTTATTAATTTTTTTCCCTTCCCCCTTCAGGGGCTCAGATATCTGAGGGTATCTGAAGGTGCAGCAGCTTATGCGTTAAAAGTGTTAAGTCATTGATGTAAATATGTAAATATTTTGTTTTTAAATACTGAAATTTGGTATACTTTGTAGTATATTGTAGTTATTTTGGTGGTATTATTTTTTTTAAAAATCAAACATTAAAGAATGCCTTTGTTAAGGGACTTAGAGGCCACACATATACGATAGAAGCAAATAGAAGTAGATTGAATATCAGAAAATTCTTTTTTAGCAAGTAGTAGGACTTTATAATAGATTACCAGAATATGTAGTACTATCAATAGATGTAAATGATTTTAAGAAGAATTATGATGTCTATTACATCGGTTTAATATGATTGTATACTTTTTTCACACTAAAATAAATGTTAAATGTAAATGCAAATTTTAAATGTTTATTTGTTCAAATCTCACTTAGTTTTTATACGATAGACAACGTTTACCATCTTTCATCTATCGTCCGCCCTTATATATCACCCATACCCACCCTGTATTTATCTTGGCTTGGTTATAACGTGGTTGGCTTTCTTGGAACCCAACACCTGCTTTATAATAGGGGACGCCTGTACTTGTAGATTAGCAATATTTGATTAGAAATCCAGAAAGTGTGGTGGGTTTTGATGATATTTCAATATCTTTTCACGTCATCATATTATATTTAATGAAAGTTGCTGAATAATAAGAACTTCATAATGAGAAAAATTGTGCCAATATTCAATGCAAAATTTAGGGTTTTACTTTTTTCATGAGAGTAACATATAACCAAATTCCAATTACTAGGCACCGCCCGAGAAAGCGATGTGACAAAAACACGCCCAAATTAATGTAAATATTTTCTTTGATGTTTTAAAAATTTGAATTTAACTACAAGAAAATAGCCTCAAGTTAGTTATGAAAACAAAGAAAAATTACTTTTGTGTAATTAAAACATGTTAGACCAACCAAAAACCAAAAAAGATTTTTCGTAAAAAAAAACAATCGCTTCCACAATTTCACAGGATTTAACACTGTTGACAGACAAAATTTTAAAATCTGCATTTTTTTTGCATACCAATTTTCTATATGCAAATTATTACTTCCTATTGTTTACACTGTGTAAACAATATTTACAAAGACAAAAATCTCTGGTTCTAAACATGGAAAACAAATAATTTTTAGATAAAAGAATTCTCCATTCATTCTTCTTACGAATGGGATAAAGCTTTCTTACAATAAAGATAATTCAAGTTTTGAACGTTTTTTTTCTCATCACGTATCGCTTTTTTGTCAAAAGTTTGGGAGGTACTTACCAATTACGATAATAAACTGACTGCGGGAATTTTCAAGAAAGAAAAACGTTTTTATTAATTATTCCTGATATGAAGTCACAGAAGAATACCTTAACTCTTAAATTCATGGACTGCTTGTAATTAACAGTGGAAATCATCAATGAATAGCATAAAAAATAGTGGCACTCTTCTGTGAATTGAATAGAAAAATATTAAATCGGCAAAGTAGGACGACTTAACCGTAAAAAATCCATTGTATCATGAGGACTGATTTGACCAATCCCCACTAAAGAACATATTTTTTCTTTCGTACTGCAATGACTGAGTTTTAGTAAAAAACGATTATTTTTTTTTAATCAAGTATTGTAAACCATTTTTATTAATTTTTGACTACTATTTACATTCATCCTAATTTTTTGTTTGTTTAATCACCATTTCAGTAATGCTACTATTATTGTTATTGTTTACTTTTAGTTTTAGAAAAAAAAAAGGAGCAATTATTTTATTATTTAATTTTTATTTAGACTAAGTATTGTAAAACATTTTTATTAATTTTTAACTACTATATACCTTCATCTTAACTTTTAGTTGTTTTTTTAATTACAATTCAACTTGGTTTTACTAAAAAAGCTATTATTATTCGTTAAACCATTTTACACATTGTGATTTAAAAAAAACAACTACTAAAAATTGAGATGTGGGTAAATAGTAGTCAAAAATTAATAAAGATGGTTTATAATACTTGATGTAATAAAAAAATAAAATAAAACAATCGTTTTTTTACTAAAACTCAGAGTCATTGCCTTGCCAGCTTAGCACCAAAGTAAAAAAAAATGTTAGCTTCTTTAGCGGTGATCGGTCAAATCAGACCTTATGATACAGTTGATTTTTTATGCTTATGTCGTCCTACTTTGCCAATTAATGGTCAAAGGGAGATAATTTCAATCAGAAGTTATTTCCCTCGAAATTGACATTCAATTTTTTTATATGTATTTAAAGGTTAACTCTTACCTGTCTTTCACCCGTAAAATCTGGGTGTGGAAATTTTTGATACTCTCAAAACTGTGTCGGTCTGTGACAGAGTAAACAAGTAGGAACCCATCTCCTGTGCGCATGTATTGTTCTCGCATAGCACTAAACTCTTCTTGGCCAGCCGTGTCCAATACTGCAAAGGAGAATCAATAACAGATTAAAAAATACTCAACTAATCTCCTCTAAATTAATAGACTTAAGAGCTGCCCCTGCACCCCTTTATTTAATAATGGAATGAGCCATCGTCATGGTAAAAAAAAAGAAAGAGAAGAGAGTGAAAGAGAGGAGAGAAAGGAAGAAAATGGTGAAAATAATGAGAGATTCTGCTGTGATGGTAATTAAAAACGTCACAGAGACGCTACATTTGCTTCTATGAAATGGAAGAAAGAAAGAGTTAGAGAAAGAAAGGGAGCAGATTGACTGGCCTTGATGAAACTGAACGCTTCAAGAGAAAGGTTAGGTAATAGGGTAGAAGAGAGAGAAACAGAAAAGAACAGTTTTGTATGTGGAGGGAAGAGAAAGAGAGGATTTATTTATTTTTCATTCAATTGTCTCACGATTACGGGTAACCCGCTATATACATTTAATAGCTGAAAACCGCCCAATAGAGCAGGTTTCAGCTAGTAGATAGATAAATAGACAAAGGCACTATTGTAGCAGTGGGGTACCGATTGGAATGTGCCTCTTGCAGCCTTTAGTTTAAGATCAAAGTGTAGTATCTGTTCGTCAACAAAACATAGCATGACTTCCTGTTTTCAATTTTAAGTTGTTATTATGATTTTCAATTGACAAAAACAAAAGTTGCTATGAATTTTATTTATTACCAACACTGAAAACCTTAAGGCATAGCATTAACATTTTCAATTTTAACCGTTATCATTTTTTATTGATTTTCTTTCATTAATTCTCATATTTCTTTTTATTTGTCGTTTTTTAACAGCAAGTAAGTGAGGGCGTGAAAATTTACAATCGACCACCTTATCTACATTGTACAAAATACAATCATAATAACATTTAAAATTGAAAACGGGAAGTTAATACTATGTTTCTCGATTTGAGAAGGACAGATACTACTCTTGAACTAAAGGCCGCAAAAGATGCTTTCCAATCGGGACCCCACTGCTATGACAGTGCCTAGATAAATCTACATTATAATAAGCAACATGTCTGTCTGTCTGTCACATTTTCTGCCTGTCCGTCTGTCACACTTTAAAAATAACTAGCATTCCAAGGGAAATTATGAATTACTGCCACCCATATCTGCTGTGTTGGGGGTGATCAATTAAAAAGTTAGGCTGTGATCATTAAAAAATGTCTGAATTTTCAAAATAACAAGCAGGCATAATCTAGTGATCAATTTGGCATAACCTTACATTGAAAATTGAACCCCCCATCAAATAAAACCCTATTTTGCAGGGGAATTTTCAAAAAACATAAAAAAGATTTTTCCCTACTCATTGAGTGGAGTGTGTGTACAAAATTTCAAGTTTTTACTATGAATGGTTAGGGCTAGGCAAAGTCCGGATGGATAGATACATATAAATGTGTGAACACATCAATAACCTAAACCTTTGCTAATGGTTATTAACTAACCTAAACCTTTGGTAGTGGTGATTAAAGATTTTAGGTTGAAAGGGGTTAGGGGTAGAGGAGTGGTTCTGAGAATGGAATCGCAGCATAAAGACCACAAAGTGGATGGGGAGAGGGAGAGAGAAGCAGGGTAGGGGTATGCAAAAGAGCAGGATGTAAAACAAAGATATTCGCTAAAGGAGAACAGCTGAACTCAGCCGTCTAGAAGAGAAGAAAGTAAAACGAGGTGGATTTTTTCAGATACTATGTTTAATGTTTATATATGTATGCATTTATGTATGCTTAATATCAATAAACCTGTTGAAGCAGAACTACCCGACAGACCACATAACGAGGCCTGTTTCCGGTACCGGAAACGAGGGCCCGGAAGTGGGATCTGGGAAGGGGCTCTTGGACCACAGGCTATCGCTTTGAAAGCATGTATTTTTGTTCATCTTTCTTTCTTTTCTAAACACAGCTAAATACTGTTCTAACCAAACACGTTCAAACTAAATACAGCTAAAACAGAAAAGAACAAACTAGCAACAAATAACAAAGATGTAACACAGACGACGTTACACAGACAACGTTACACTCCAGTGCTTTAGATTTCCACCTATTGGTATACTGTTAGCAAAACAATGGGTATTTTACTAGTGTAAATAAAACTCTTCTTGACCAACTGTGTCCAATACTGCAAAGGACAATCAGTAAGAAATAACAAGAAAAACCTGCAATGTTGTTTATACAATTTTTGACAGCATTTGTCAACATTTGTTTCTGCAATAAAACTATTTGTTTCCAGTTAATCCCCGTTAAAATTTCCGAAACAAAAATAAATAATCATTGCATCAAAAATAAAATAAAAAATATTGTCCAAAATGCACTATAATTCATTGGGAAATGAAAAAGTTATATATATATGAATATATAAAAGGAAAAAAAATATTCCTCTTTCTTTGTCCACTCTCTCTATCCCTCCTTTTGAATGCTATGAACTGATTCAAATTTGGTTTGAACAAAAATCTTTTCGACTTTCATTGCGGTTCTAAGTATATTGCCAGTGCTGCTGCTAAGGGTGCTAGGACTGATTAAATATACCTTTTCCTATATAGACAAGGACTCATTCCTTAGACTATATAAGACTTATGTCCGTCCACACCTCGAGTACTGTGCACAGGCCTGGTCACCATACTTGGAGAGAGATAAAAATCTTTTAGAAAAACATCCAGAGACGAGCAACTAAGTTAATACTGGAATTAAAAAGTATGAGTTATGAGGATAGGCTAAAAGTGTTAGGGTTAACATCGTTAGAAAATAGGAGGAATCAAGGAGACTTAATTGAAATGTTTATGCGTGGTTTAGAAGTAGTAAACCCTGATGTATTTTTTACTAGAAGAGGGTACAAGGGACTGAGAGGCCACACATATACAGTAGAAGCAAATAGAAGTAGATTGAATATCAGAAAATTCTCTTTTAGCAATAGAGTGATGGGACTTTGGAATAGATTACCGGAATATGTAATGCTACCAACATATGTAAATAATTTTAAGAAGAATTATGATGTTTATTACACCACCGGAAAAGGCCCTAGACATTGTGTAAATAAGATTGTTATGATGTGTATTTATAAATTGTATACTTTTTTTCAGCACTAAATTAAAATGTTCGTTTAAAAATATTATATAAAATAGATAAAAAGTTAATAAAATAAAACATTAATGAATAAAATAGATAAAAGTTGATGAATAGATAAATAACAGGTGGCAGTTTCAATGTTCTCTTTTCATCATCTGCTTAAAAAAATTAAATAAATAAACACTAAATAGCAAAAGTCCATAACCATTTTCAGCAACATGAAACCTACATACATAATTTACTACCAGATGACCTTCAGATAAGTATATCTAAAATAGTAATGAGTGAAATGAATGGCTCAAAAGTTGATTTGGAGAGCTTTACATACAAATTTAATCTTGGAACAAAAGCTGCAGAAGCAGCCAATAAAATATGTACAGTGTTTGAAGGTGAAATTAGTGACCATACTGCCCAAAGTGGTTCAGTAAGCGGAAATGAGTCACTCAAAGGTGTACCTTGTAAAGGTGTGGTCAGTAGATGAACTGATGTCTGGTGTTGAATTTAATTCTTTTTAAACGTGCCAGATGATTTCATTGAGGTTCAATACATGTGATGAAACTATATGCTTCTATCTCATCAGAAAAAGATTTCAGAACATAGAAAACAAATAATTTTTAGATCAAAAGATTCTCTATTCATTCTTCTTAGGAATGGGATAAATCTTTCTTACAATAAAGATAATTCTTATACAAGTTTTTTCTCGCCACATATCACTTTTTGTCAAAAGTTTGGGAGTTGCTTACCAATTACCGATAATAAACTGACTGAAGCATAAATCATTCTGCTGGAATTTTCAAGAAAAAATCTTTTTTATCAATTATTCCTGACATGAAGTCACAGAAGAATACCGTAACTCTTAAATTCATAAATCACTTGAAACTGTGGAACTCTTCAATGAATAGCATAACAAATAGTGGAACTCTTCTAAGAATTGAATAACAAAATTTAAAAATTCAGCAAATGGCCAACGGGGGATAATTCTAATCAGAGGTTATATCCCTTCAAACTGACATTCTATTTTCTTTGTATGAATTTAAGAATTAAAACAAACTACTCATTGTATTGACTTTTCTTTCTTTTACAAATTCTCTTGTCTTTCGTTGCTTTCTTGTTAAGACGTTGCATTTGTGGCATGGAATACAGGGATGAAACCAGCCACTTCCTAAAAATAAGACTTGAGGAACATCGGAAAGCTGTGATCTGTGCAGAGATTTTAAAATCAAGAATGTGTGGAGGGAGAAAGGAACTCAACAGCCTCTGTGGGATAAGGTCAAAATAATTGACAGGAAGCAGCACTGGAAAATAAGACAGTTGAAGGAATCAGCACACATGCTCTGCCCAAATCATGTGATCAGCAGGCCAAGTATAGATATCAATAATATGAGAGCCACTAATCAGAAAATAAATGCTAGATTTGAGGTTCCAAAATTGTGCAGAGACACTGGATGTGAAGGAACTTGCACTCCTCAACAGAACAAGGTTCAACTTTAAAAAAATAAAACAGACACCTGAGGAAGGCAGTAGAGTACAGCAGCCAAAATGTTGTAACAAGAAAGCAATGAAAGATAAGAGAATTAATCCCCCCTGTAATGTTTATATATGTATGTATATGTATGCTTAATATCAATAAATATATATCTTTATTCATTTATATACAATCTAGGCCACCTGTTTAGCAATTGCTAGGTTTTTAGAGGGGGGTTCAATTTACAATGTAAGTTTATGCCAAATTGATCCCTTAGTTTGTGTCCAGCAGCATTCTCACTTGTTTTTTGAAAATTTGGACTTTTTAATGGTCATTAGCCACCACCACTGTTTAATCTATGAGGTAAAAAGAAGCATATATGGGTGGCGGTGATTCATAATTTTCCTTGGAATGTTAGTTTTTATTGCTTTTTATCACAATATATACTTTTTATTATTACCATATATTTTATTGCAACGAAAATGTGGATACCATTCTGAATAATTCATAGAACAGGTCTGGTTAGTCACTCAATAGAAACCAACATCTTTTGGCAATTTGCTGTGTTGGGGGTGATCTATTAAAAATTGGAAAAAGGATGATCAATGAATAAGTTACTTCTCTCACCTTTTGTTGGGCAATTTAATTTAATCATTAAAAAAGTCAGAATTTTCAACAAAAAAAACAAGCATGAACACTGCCGGACATAAACTAAGGGACCAATTTAGCAGAAACTTACATTGTAAATTGAACACCCCCCCACTAAAAACCTATTTTGAGGGGTAATTTTAAAAAGGGGCAAATGTTTAAATTTTCAGCTTTCTAGCGCCATACGTGCGATACATACAGAGATAGCCAGACCAACTTAAAAACTGAAGAAACCTATGTTTATGTTGTCAGTTTTGATTGACGGTTACTAATAATGACAATATTTCTTAGAATTTCATACAAAAACAAATTTCTTCATCCAAACTTAATCTGTTATTCCAGAATCCGAAAATAGACTTCTCTTTGACTGTCTTGGGAATGGTCAAATGATCCAGAAGTCTTCAACAACATTTTCTCAAATATGCAAAATATGTCAAATGTGGCACGCATTAAAGATTTATTTAGATGTGCATTAACCATTACGCTAGGAAATTCTTCATTCCCTCATTTCCTGACACAGGCATCACCTGTTAACGCTGGTGTTGGGGGTCCAAGAAAGCCAACCAAGTTACAACCAAGCCATAATAAAAAATTTAGCAATTTTAGAGCAAGATCTAGCTACTTTGGAGCTGGATCTAGCTATTTTGGAGCTAGATTAATATTTTGGAATCCACCCGCGTTATAATACAAACCGCGTTATAACAGGGTAGGCTTGTATTAAGATTTGTTGAAAAATGTAAAAGACGGTGCAGCAGCAATCACTGAAATCAAAACTATTTTGTTAGACCAATAAGGGGAACATGGTTGCGGGTGTTAGTCAGCATTTTCACTAGCTGTTAAAACAGCCAATTCCCAATAGAGATCTAATTCCAATTTTCCAATTAAGCTGTTTTGATCACTTTGGCCATTTTTGGCTTGTTTTTGACTGTTTTTAGTGTCTGTTTTTGCGGTTTTGGGCCATTTTCGTCTTTTTTTAAAATACAAAAATTCAGACATTGAAAAACTTTCCAATCCTATAAAAACAGTGGTGAAATCAAATTCCTGGTTAACACCCTGGCCTAAGTGAGCAGAATGGAAAATGGAATCGGTGAACTGATAGAGTAAAACTAGTTATAAAATAGTAATAATAATGTAGAGAATATTGGCCCAGAGTTTTATAAAAAGCAACAATAAAAAGATGGTGTAAAAATACTAATCAAATAGTAATAGTGAAAATATTTTCATAAAAAAATAATTCCAAGTGTTCAGCATACAAAAAAAGGAAGTTAAATGAAGATTTATTTTACATTCTGTTAGATTCTTTCTCCAGTGAGACTAACTCAACAATATCCAATCTCTCAAAAACAATTTTTTACATTGCAAAATGACAAAATTCACTGAAAGCACAGAGTTTTTTTTTCTCACATGCCTGGGAGCCAGAACTGCAGATTTTCCTAACAAGCCAATAATTCGGCCTAAATTGTAAGTAAGACAATCCGACTTATTTTCACAAGCACACATTGTCAACATGAAAGACTTTTTAGCCAAAACCTATGATTTACATGTTTGCAAACCTACCGAAAACATATACACGGACAATGGACTTTTACATATACACACACACATAAACATTAACAAAATCTACACCCTTGTTTGAATAAAGAAATGATTGTCTCTTTCTGCAGGATTGTCTCTTTTGTTTATTCCTTTGTTGCTGCTCCCTTTTTCTGCCATTGATCGTATTTAAATGGAGTAATTTTTACCTCACCTATAAAAAACCATTACTATGGAGAAATCTCACGCTCAAGCCGGCATCCACAAAACCTTCCTCATAGAAGACCTGATTCTTATCAATAGATCAGCTTCTTTCCTCCACAAAACCTTCCGGACGCCGGCACCCATCCTCCATATACTTACTTACATTGATTGTACAGCAATACCGTAACCATAATACATCAAAAGCCACACTAATCAAAACTGCACTGTTCAAGGTCTTACTATAATTTAATGTGTTTTTTTTCCAGTGTATACTTAGTTACAATAATTGTACAGCAATACCTTAACCGTACTACATCAAAACCCGCACTAATCAAAACATCACAATTCAAGGTATTCTTGTATCGATGATCAAGTGACCTTTTGCTTTGTATACTATGTAATATTTCACAAATGGCTTTTATTACTGCAAAAGCAGATTTCTTTAGTCAGCCATCTGTACAACCAAAAGGAGACTCAAGACACAGTTTGACATATCAAGACAAAGTTCAGCAGACACTTTTACAGGTTAAATGCCAAGATAAGGTTAGACTGTATAATTGCCAGGAGGTGCGGAGAGTGGCATAAAGGTTACCATATACTTCACACTAATTCCCTTGAGAAAGGCATGAATCCACTTCTCCCTCCAGCGATGGGTAAATAGCAGGGCAATTGGAACCCCTTAGCCCTCAATACGAACCCCAAATATCACTGAGACACTTAAACTTGATAATACAAAGTATATATATGTACAGATCTTTTCATTTTCCTTTATTAAAAACTATACCATTTCATAAAAATAGCGCACTGTAAATTAATAATAAAAGTTAATATAAACAATACCTAATAATCTCCGGAGAGCAAAATTATTCACAAAATGAAATTTTTGTCAAAACCGAAATGTTTTGGGTGTTAAAATGTCTTACCTATTATTACCAATTTTGATCAAGCTTTTCTGTCAAACTTTACTGACGAACCGTGTCTGAATCCCATTTTTTTCATGAACCCTTTAGGTTCGTACAAACTGCTCTAAGGCAGTCCAACTAAGAGAAGGTAACTGACTAAAAAACCAGCAGCTTGGCAGTCACAATAGTTGGTCCAAAGCCTGGTTGAGAAATGGGGAGGGTTGGGCATCTGGCTAGCACCCCGTAAAAAAACAACCTACGACTGCTACAGAAACAATGATTAAGTCTCCAATGAACAAATCCCATATCGTCCAAAAATGGAGATAAACATTGTCCAATGGGAGGATCTATGCGTGTATATATGAGCGTCCATAAGGGGTTGCAAGAGAGTGCATTTGCACCCCCCTGGAAAAGTACTATAACTCATTTACTCTACTCGTTTACAATAATAAAGTAATACTAGAATTCCAAGGTAAGTTATGAATCACTACCACCCATATATACTGTGTTGGGGGTGATCAATTAAAAAGTTGGAAAAAGAGGTGTTCAATGAATAAGTTACTTCTCTCACCTTTTGTTGGGCTGTGATCACTAAAAAAAGGTCTGAATTTTCAAAAAACAAGCATGCACAATCTAGTGACAAATTTAGCATAAATTACATTGTATATTAAATCCCGCTCTAAAAACCTATTTAGGGGGTGAATTTTCAAAAAACCCTACCATTTTCTCTACTTATTAAGTGATTCTGAGTGCAAAATTTCAAGTTTCTACTATGAATAGCAAGGGCTGGGCAAAGTCAGGATACATGCATAGATACATATATGTCAGAACACATGAATAACCTAAACCCAGCAACAGTATTTAAACCAGTGTTGTGGGTAGCAGTGATTAACAAGTAATCTACTCAGAAAGACATTTCTGAAGTATAAAAATTCCAGAATTTGTAAATTATTTTTATTATTATACTAAACAAAGAACAAAATCATTGTGACATGCAGACAATTTATAGACCACAAGTTGAGAGTAGCTAATCATCAAAAAGAAATTGGATTATTCTCGGATCTTCACCAAACTTATCTATGACTTTGTTTATGAACTGCATTTTATTTTTTTTTCCATATAATTTTTACATTTTGGCTTGGTGGTAGTGTTTGCTGACATTATAGCTATGAGTATTGCATACGCACTGCATGGATATATATCAACGTATTGACAGCTACTTCTTGTACTATTTTTACACCACTTCCCCCTATACAAACAACAGAACTAAAATTCTAAAACTTTGTTTTTGTATAACTTTTGATTCCTTTGGGCTATTAGGAAAAAATAAAAAGTTTTCTGATTCTCAGTCTGTGCTCTTTCAGAAAATGCATTAAATGCGGTCCTACAACCCATGGAAAATTTTGACCCAATTGAAATGTTGTCTGGTACTAGTGCCTTTGCTAGCTTGTCGTTCTTTCAGTTTTAGCTGTATGTAGTTTGGTTCCACTGTATTTAGCGTGTTAAGAAAAGAAGCTGAGAGACGAAACAAACATGTATTGACAGGGCGATTTTGCCTGACCAGAAAGACCTTTCTAGCTCGCACTTCCAGGCTCCCGTTTTCGTGACTGGAAACCAAGGCTCGTAAAATGGGGGCTGTTGGGTAAATTGTCGGTGTGTTTATTCATTAAAAAAAAACGTACATATAGAAGCATAGATACATACATATAAAACATTACACAGATCACCCTAATAATAGCATAATCAAAAACAAGAGTAAGCTTTCACCGAATATATTCTTTTGTGTCCCCCAGGAAAAGTGGCAGAGGACGTCCATGCATGTATATAATTGCCATTTAGCTTGTGGCCTTGTGCCAGACTAAGCAAAGCTTAGTGAATAAAGAGTACATTCTAGATTTGCATTGTGCGGAAGTGTTGGGAAAGTAACTCAAGAACAATCATTATTAGCTTTTGACTATTATTTCTTCCATCTTAATTTCAGTTGTTTTTTATTAATAATTGTTGACAATGCTTCATCTCATAAAAATTCAAGATAATACAGGCCTCCCCTGTTATAATGCGGGTGTTGGCGTCCAAGAAAGCCAAAATCGCATTATAACCAAGCCACAATTAATTAAAGCTATTTTGGAGCTAAATCTAGCTACTTTGGAGCTAGATTAATATTTTGGGATCCACCATCCACCCAAGAAAGCCAACACTGTATTATAATCAAGCCATGATCAATTTAGCTATTTTTTAGCTAAATCTAGCTATTTTGTCACTAGATTAATATTTTGTGATCCACCATCCACCCAAGAAAGCCAACACCGCATTATAATCAATCAATTTAGCTATTTTGGAGCTAAATCCAGATATCTTGGGGCTAGATTAATATTTTGGGATCCACTATCCACCCAAGAAAGCCAACACCACATTATAACCAAGCCATGATCAATTTAGCTATTTTGGAGCTAGATTAATATTTTGGGATCCACTATCCACCCAAGAAAGCCAATGCTGCATTATAACCAAGCCACGACCAATTTAGCTATTTTGGAGCTAAATCTAGCTATTTTGGTGCTAGATTAATATTTTGGGACCCACTATCCACCCAAGAAAGCCAACACCACATTATAACCAAGCCACAATCAATTTAGCTATTTTGGAGCTAGATTAATATTTTGGGATCCACCATCCACCCGCATTATAACAGGAACTGCGCTATAACGGGGGAGTAGGGCCGGATTAAAACTTTGTAGGCCCCTGGGCTACATGTATTGTGAGGCCCCTAGTGATATGTTCTGTAATCCATGTAGAGGCATGTTTTCAGTCTGAAAGTCCACCAACGTAAAACAGGGTTTTTGATCCATGTATACCCTCAAAGAGAACGCAAGCAAAACAATATGCATTTCCTGTGGACACGCAGCTTAAAGGAAACACTCCACGGACCCCTGAGCATTATTTCACGGTCCCCTATTTACTTAATTTACGGTCCTTAAGCAAACCATTACCACCTTCCAGAGTTTTCTGTTTAGGTTTAAAAAATATTTTTTAAATTATTTCAAATACGTTGCGCCCTTTTTAAAGAGATAATTTAGAATACTTATACTTTGATTCTGCACTCACAAATGAAATAACTTTTCACTTAATCTCTGGAGGCTCCCCAGCTGGTGAAGGCCCCTAAATCCCATGTCTTAATCCGGCACTGCGGAGGAGGCCTGTATTACTATTATTGTATGCAAACAAAACAATAACATCAAATATGGTGGCACTGAGACATCAGGGAAAAATAAGGAATAAGTTTATATGGCTAGATTTGATCTTCTGCTAACTGTAAAGCTCTCCTGGACCAATCGGTTAGAACAGCTATCACAGTAAGATAGGCTTCTCGAGGCAAAAAGGATGCAAGTCTGAGTCTTGACAAGAGCTTATTCTTTATTTTTGATAAATGCTGTTTACTAAGGGCCATAGAATGAAAATCTGAATAGTTGCAATGAAAAGCAACTGAAATTAAGATGAAAGAAATACTAGTCAATAATTAATAATGGTTGACAATGCTTCATCTTATAAAAATTCACGATAACACCAGAACACACCACTTTTTATTAAATTTTACTAGTTTTTACCTTCATCCTAATTTTAGTTGTTTTTATACAACTTATTAATTCGGGCCACTGGTTCTATGGCAACGAATAACAGCGTAATCAGAAATAAAGAGTAAGCCTTCGGTAAGACTCGAACTCACACCCTCATTGTCAGAGAGAGACTAGTTTACGCCTAGCTGCTTTTACCAATCGGCCACAAAGACTTTATGGATTAGCAGAAGCTGATTTACACTTATAAACTCACTCCCTACAATCGACTCTCTGCGCCATGTTTATGTTGTTTTACATACAAGACCTAGTAGTCTTAACTAGTCAAATTTAATAAAACCTGATGTGTTACAATACTTCATCCAATAATAATAAAAACTCAAGAACAGTTTGATAGATGGTGGAACTTGCATTCTTATTAAATAAAACAGTTAATTCTCAGTGTCAATAATACAGGCCTCCCCAGTTATAACATAGTTCATTATAGCACGGTTCGTGATATAACGCGGGAGGATGGGGGACCCCGAAATATTAATCTAGCTCCACCAAAACAATTTGATTTAGCTCCAATGTGATACTATAGGGTGGCCAGGGGTTAATGGGATTAATAGTAAAAAGAGATATTTGAAAATTCCTAAGGAGAATACTTTTGTTGCACTAGATTTTACAAGTACATAAGTGTTACATTGAACGTTGTATGACAAATTATATAAGCATGAATTTGATGGGTACATAACAGTTGGTTATCGAAATATGTACTTTTGTTTGAGATTTGAGAAACGAAAAAACAAATGGCGCCATCAGAAATATTAGCCAAGAGGGTTAAGAAAGGTTAAAAAGTGGAAATGGAAAGATATTCTGCACTGAAATTATTAAAAATTACACTTGTTGACCTAGGCAGGACTGCGTGTACGAAAGCCCTTATCAGAATCCTAGCAACATGTTGTCATATTGATTTCGAGAAAAGTGGAAATCTCTTTTGGTAAACA
Organism: Architeuthis dux; assembly: GCA_006491835.1. Taxonomy (NCBI): domain Eukaryota; kingdom Metazoa; phylum Mollusca; class Cephalopoda; order Oegopsida; family Architeuthidae; genus Architeuthis; species Architeuthis dux. The sequence continues at coordinate 2,304,951 of VCCN01005667.1, read as the reverse complement.
AGACGTCAAAACCAGGTGTACCCCGGAATAATAGTAATTAAAGAAGGTGTTAGTAAAATAAAATCTCTTATCATTAGCGGAAATGGGGAGACATTCTGAACTAAAATTAACTATCTCCTCATACCGTTAGACCCACTCTCGTATGGAGGCGATTGTCATATAAGCAGAGAGTTTTGGACTCTCAAAGTCAGTGAGCGTAGAAATTTAAGACCAGCCAGAACCTATGAGATAAGCGTTCTCCAATTAACTGACCACCCTGTGAGGATCGTAGCTTTTGCTGAAGTCCAACAGTACTTGTCATCAACTCCGAATTACCAAACCAGTAAAGAAGCATACGGAAGAACCAACTTTGTCGCAAGTCCTCGCTGCTACACAATCTTTGTTCTATACGAGAAGGCCACCCAAATAGAAATCACATTACCTCAATCTAAAGGGAGGGTTTCTATGATTATAGCCCTTGAGGTATTAAACTTTATATTGTTGATTTAAACCAACCTGTTGTCGTTTATCCAGCTACTTTTTATTTCTTCTATGTGTACATCTTTTGGACCCAGCATCAACTGATTCTTCGCCCGCATCTGAAAGTGACCTTTTGATCTTGAACACAACGTGGGGGAAGGTTAACTACAGGCGTGAAGATTCAACCTGGCCGGACAGCTGTTACGATGAGAATGGACCCACCGTCCTTGTCCATACTCCTCTACCTGGCTAACACTTGGTGACGGGCCGAAAGGTTTACACCAAAATAGCTAGATCTAGCCCCTAAAATAGCTAAATCTTGCTCCAAAATAGTTAAATTAGCAACCCTGTTTATCGTAGCTCGGTTATAACGCGGTTGGCTTTCTTGGACCCCAACACCCGCGTTATAACGGGGACCGTATTTAAAAAGAAGTGTTCCATCACAAAAGTTTGCATTTCAAATACTTCATCAAATACTTTTTCTTTCGGTTTCATTCCAATGTGTATGATGTGTGTGTGTGTGAGAGCAGAGTAGTGATGTACCGGAATATCAATCCGTCCGGATATCCGGTGCAGGATTCACAAAAAGATATCACTGCCACCATGTGAATCCGGAGCCGGATATCCGACCAGATTGATATTCCGGTACATCATTGGAGTAGAGAGATGCATATGATTGAATCTTGTCAAGGCTGACTATGGAGGTAACAGCTTTTTGCTGTTACTAACTAGGCATGTAAGGTGGTTGTTGGAGAGTGATTTGTGCAAATGTTCACTCACCCAATGTCTTCATTGGTAAGATGTAACAGGTAACATGTAAGAGGTAACATGTAAATGAATAATAATGACAATGCTTCATATAAGAAATGCAGACAACACATGATTGTTACATCTACTCAGACGAGAAAAATAAGATAAAAAGTAGTAAAAAATGAATAATCCATATCTTTGCTGGTGTTTTTTCCTAAAAGATCTTTTGGCTGGTTCATTGTCCAGCCATCTGCAGATGAAATTTTGTCCAGTGTAGAATCTATTACACTGTGCATTTTAAAAATTCTTTTTTATTCGTTTCCAGGTAATAAGTGTTATTTTCTGATTGGTTATGTCTAAAAAGTATAGAAAATGTCAATTATTCACTTCAAACTTTGCTTTTGTGATCAGGACAGTGGTAATTTGAAGTCTACTAATTTTCAATTGGACAATAGGAAAATTTTTAATCACATAAATTAAGAAAAACAATTACAATTGAAGATCACTACCCTGACCACAAAAGCAAAGTTTGAACGAAGATTTAATTCAGTTAACCAAGTTGAAAAAAATAGAAAAACATAGAAACCATTAACACTTTGTTCCTAGGTAATAAGGGTTATTTTCTGATTGATTATGTCTAAAAAGTATAGAAAATATTGATTATTCCCTTCAAACTTTGCTTTTGCAACCAGGACAGTGATAATTTGAAATCTACTTATTTTCAATTGGACAATGGGCAAATCTGCACATTTTTAATCACATAAAGTAAGAAAAACAATTACATATGGATATCACTGTCCTGGCCACAAAAACAAAGTTTGAAGGGAATAATAGCCATTTTCTATACTTTTTACATATAAGCAATCGGAAAATAACACTCACTACCAAGGAACAAAAATAGTGCTGCATGGTGTTATTGGTCACTTCTGTTTGCATAATCTGATCTGTGATAAGTAACCAGACCAAATTCTAAGCAGAACTGACCAACAGCAGATTGTGTGCAGGACAAAATTTCACCTGAAGAAGGCCAGAGATCAAACAAGCTGAAACAGGGGGCAAAAACAACAAAGATAAGGATAATAATTAAAACACATCACAAAATCTCAGACTTTAAAAGTTTTCCAATGTATCGCAATAATTAATCATAAGTATACATAAAGCACATTTATTACACAGTTCTATGTCATCATAGACTATTACAGGTTTCCCCTGCTATCCAAAAGGAGAGTTCCTATAAAAATCTTTCAATTAATGGTACTTTAAGTGTTGTAAATTGGAGGTAATGGTAATTAGTGATGTACCGGAATATCAAACCAGTTGTTTATCCAGTGCCAGATTCACAAAAAATTATCACTGCCACCATGTAAACCCAGCAATATCCGACCAGATTGATATTCTGGTACATCACTAATGGTAATCCTTGGTCCTATGTAATATGGTAGTGAAATACAGTATACAAAGGTTCCAAAAAGTATAACTATACAACGTATTGATCAGATGTACCAGAATATCAAACCAGTTGTATATCCAGTGCCAGATTCACAAAAAATTATCACTGCCACCATGTAAACCCAGCAATATCTGACCAGATTGATATTCTGGTACATCATGATGATGTTAAAAGCCATTAATTTGTTCTTTATCAGATACCCAGTCGGTCGAAAATCTCTGGATGCACCGCAAAAAGAAATTACAACATTTTGGCATGTCAGATGCATAGTTTCTGTCATACCTAACAAATTCATGGTACGCAATATTTTGATAAAGAATAAATTATGGCTTTTAACTCAGGGCTCGAAATTAACGTTGTCCTGTCATACCGGGGACAGTAAAAATGTGTTCGGGATGAACAAATATCTTCCCCGGGACAGGAGTTACTTAAAAAAAAATTCTTTTTAAATCACTTCCATTTGGGGGGAAGATATCTTCTTTTTTTTTAAAAATTTGGTGAGGATTGTTTTTCAGACGGTTTATATTTCCTTTGGGACGGTTAAAATTGTTTTTAAAACGAATGATGGTAGGGAATAAAGTTAGTCTGGAGCCCTTTTTTAACTTCATTAATCTACTCAAAGAGACATGTCTGAAGAATAAAAATTCCAGAATTTGTAAATTATTTTTATTACTATACTAAAACAAAGAAGAAAATCATTGTGACATGCAGACAATTTATAGACCACAAGTTGAGAGTAGCTAATCATCAAAAGGAAACTGGATTCTTCTCGGATCTTCACCAAACTTATCTATGACTTTTTATTCCCCTTTTGGATTGGTGGTAATGTTTGTTGACGTTATAGCTATGCGTATTGCATACGCGCTGCATGGACATATATTGACGTATTGACAGCTACTTCTTGTACTATTTTTACACCCCTTCCCCATATACAAACAACAGAATTAAAATTCTAAAATTACTTCCCAATTTCGAAACTTTGTTTTTATATATCTTTTGATTTCTTTGGGCTTTTAAGAAAAAATAAAATGTTTTCTGATCCTCTGAATTCATGGTACGCAATATTCTGATGAAGAACAAATTAATGGCTTTTAACTTTATTATTGTGTTAACATCTGATCAATACGTTGTATAGTTATACTTTTTGGAGCCTGTCTATGACTTCCATAATGTTAACTAAAACCAACAGTATTACATTGTTTGTGTATTACATTACAAAGAAGTTACTGAATATTTCTATTTTACAGTTAATAACTAAAGTATTAATTGTGTAACAATAGCACTACAACAAATTACTAATGCTACCAAGTAGTATTTTATAATATATTGTAGTCTATCTGTATTAGTTTTATTAGAATCTCACATACAGTAGTTAGTACTTGCTACCAATGTTCTCTCAAATTTTTTTAGTCAGTGTGTACCAAAATCTTATTTTGTACAAATTCTTTTCTTGTGACAAAAGTATGTGCGCACTTTTAAATTCAAGTTAGTGAATCAATATTTTTGTAATAAAAACTCAGTAAGCTATCTACAGAATTTGAAATCTTTTGTGCGCACATTAATTTACTTTGTGTGCTGGTTGCAAAACATGTGTGCACGCATAAAGTATGTTTGCTACTTACTTAAACCATAGGGATAACTACACAGGACTGTTTTGTTTAATTTTAAACATTTTCTTTTAGTGTGAAAAAAAGTATACAATTTGTATATATAAGCACACATCATAGTAATCATATTCTAGGGCCTTAGACCTTTGCGGTGGTGTAATAAACATCATAATTCTTCTTAAAATCATTTGCATCTGTTGATAGCACTACATATTCCGGTAATCTATTCCAAAGTCCTACCAGTCTATTGCTAAAAAGAATTTTCTGATATTCAATCTACTTCTATCATATATGTGTGGCCTCTCAGTCCCTTGTACCCGCTTCTAGTAAAAATACATCAGGGTTTACTACTTCTAAACCACGAATAATCTTCAACATTTAAGTTTCTCCAATCCCTCCTATTTTCTAATGATGTTAACTCTAACATGTTACTATAACAAATAATCTTCATAATCAGTATTACTAGAAAAGGCAGAGACCCAATGAGATGTAAGCAATAGGAACCAGCGGGGTGGTTTTGATCCTGGTTGTCTTATTTTGAATTTATGCTAACTATAAAAACTTGTGCATTTTCTTTCCTCCTAGACCAGTCATTCTCAACGGTCCCTTAAGAGCTTTTCTCAGGTTCCAGGACCCCCTGTCAAATACAGATACAACACAGATAGACAGAAATTCATTTATTGTTTCAGTCTATGGCCCCCTTCAACTGAGCCAGGAACCCTAAGGGGGCCATATGGCACTGTTGAGAATGGCTGCCATAAACAGTTGTCATCAGTTTGTTTTTTGTTACTTATATTGAGGGTGATGCTGTGCAGGTATCGTTCACTTTAATTCAAACTGAATTAATTTGGAAGTGTTACGGTAGCAACAATTGTTAAAATCCTTTTTACTTACAAAAATTAATGGATTGGATTTGGAATAATCACAGGGCGGTACTTTTTATCCCTGCCACTTCTTAATAATACTAGTTCTCAAACATAAACAAACTCCCTGTCATTCCCTGCCACTTCTTAATACTACTAGTTCTCAAACATAAACAAATTCCCTGCCACTTCTTAATACTACTAGTTCTCAAACATAAACAGAATCCCTGTCATTCCCTGCCACTTCTTAATACTACTAGTTCTCAAACATAAACAAACACCCTGCCATACGTTTCATTAACATTTGAGAACTAGTAGTGTTAAGAAGTGGCAGGGATAGTTTTTGCATTGATATATTTCATTAACGTGTGGCAGGGATAGTGTTTGCATCAAAATATATAATTAACATGTGGCAGGGATAAAAAGTACTGTCGACAAATACACGACACATAAACAAAAACTTTTGAAGTGAATAACTTTAACAGATACAAGCACATATATGTGCATCATTTGTGGTTAATTACAAAAAAAAAACTACTATTTTTTCTAATAAAGAGGAAGCCGTTTATTGTGATCATTTTTGGACAGGGTCTTTTAGATAACATTAACAATGGTAGAAGTAAATAACAGCCTGATAACATTAAGCGAGGATATAAAGAGAAACGTTTATTGTGATCACTTTGGGAAAGGGTCTTTTAGATAACAACAACCAGCTGATAACATTAAGCGAGGGATATAAAGGAAGCCGCTTATTGTGATCAATTTCGGACAGGGTCTTTTAGATAACAACCAGCTGATAACATTAGGCGAAGGACAGCGGAAGCCGTTTATTGTGATCACTTTAAGTTCAAAATGTTATGCTTTCTCCCTTTATTTATTTGTTTTTTTTTTATTTTGGGAGAGGTGATGCTCGTGCAGTATTCTGATCTAGGAGTAAAGTGTTTCGGTCCGACCGATTTTGATAACAATAACCGTTTGATAACATTATCCGTGATTATAAAAATCGGCTTCCTTTGCCAAATAAATATGAAAACTACATTTTTTGTTCATTTAGATATTAGATCTCCCTCTCCAATACTTTGATTGTAAAAGGCATTGCTTTGCCTTTTGTCTTGACACAGGTCCAACGCTTTGATACCACACCATTTAATGGTACTTATTAATTTGGCTAGAAGTTACTACGAGCAGCTTTAATTCATCAGTAGTTATATGCCATGAAATCATACTGACCAGGCGCGGATCCAAAGTGAGGTCCCGACCCCCCGCTCGGGCAAAGCACAATTTAATTAAAAACATTTTTTTTTTAAATATCTAGATAAAGAAATTTTATAAATATAAAATCCAAATAATCCTTAAATTAACTTTAAAAACAAAAAATTATTATATCCATTGTTTGAATTATACATACAGTTTTTTTTTAAATGGACCCCACCTCCCCGCTGCTCAAATCCTGGATCCGCCCCTGACAGACAGACGTACATAAACAAATTAATTTTAGTGGAGATGAATAAATAAAATATTAGTGAAATTAAATCATAAATTAACCTTAAAAACAAAAATGTATCTATTGTGTACTGTAATTACAAGTAAGTATATAGAGTTTTAAAAAATCGGAACCCCTTCTCCTGCTCAAAGTCCTGGATCCGCCCCTACGGACAGACGTAAACAAATTAATTTTAGTAGAGGGGTACGAATAAACAAAATATTAGTGAAGATCTGTTACATTATTGTACCTGTTACAAAGTAAAGTACCATTTTGAGTTCATAAATCATGAAACGAACGCATATCTACACAACACAGTACACACACACACACATTTTTTTTTCAAAACTTACCATCGAGGACGCACCACACACCATCCACTTCCTCGTGTTGAATATAAGAATCTTCAATGGTCGGATCATAATCTTGAACAAACAACTTCTGGAAGAATTGGATAGTCAAGGCAGATTTCCCAACACCTCCTTCTCCGACCACGACCAGTTTGTACGTACCGGACTCATTTGGTGGCTTGACCATTTTGGTTTGTCTGTTTTTTTTGGTGTCAGTCGGGTTAGCAGCCTGGTCTGGTGGGTCAGTCTTTCTTTTTCTCCCCCCGTTTTCCGTTACTTTCACCACAGACTGACCAACATAAGTAGCGCTTTCTTCTTTCTTTCTTTTTTTTTACTTATATACGTCGGTCATGCTTATTGTTATAAATGTTGCCTCACGCACTTACATACACTCTTATGTAAATAAATTCTACTTCCTTCTTCTTCACTATGGTTTTAACAAAATATGGTCAGGAAAATTTTACAGAACATAAAATATCTTTACTTGACTTAGTATTTTCTTCTTTTTTTTACTTATATATATACGTCGGTCATACTTATTGTTCTTTTTTCTGTTAGTGTTGCCACACGCACTTCTTTGTAAATTCTACTTCCTTCTTCTTCTTCACTATGCTTTCAAAAAACAAAGTAATGATCAGGAAAAATTTTACAGAAAATAAAATTAAAATATCTTCTTTTTGAATTGAGTATATATATTTAAAAAATTATTAACCACAGTTCTTCTGACGCTCTTTCTTTTAAAGTAAAGGGTCTTTTTTTTTTTTTTAAATGTTAAGAGGATTATTTTGTTAGGCTTTTTATGGTATGGTTTTGGTTTGGTTGGTGTTGGTAGTGTAAATGTCTTATGTCCACTTAAGTGCGTGTTTGTATTTTTTGTTTTTTTAGGGCAGTACTGGACTGAATTCTTTTTTTTTACAGGCCTCTGTGTTGGATTGTGTTCGTCTTCTTCGCTTTTTTCTTTTTTAGTGGTTCCCTGTTATTTTGCGGCTGTGGGGATGATGATGATGACGGCTATAGAGACCTGCCCTCTCGGTTTGTTGAGGTTCAACACACTGCAGCACGCCAAAGCTTTTCGTCTCTCTCTCTCTATCCCTCTGATCTTTCTCCAAACACAAACAACCACCTGCTCTTCTGACGCAGGCCGATAAACATTAACTACAATAAAAGAAAACAAAATTCACATAATAATAATAACGATACTCGCTGTAAGATACACAGTACAGAAATATAAAACACTTTGTTCTTAAACAAAGTAGAGGATATTATTTAAAAAAGAAAGACACTTAAAAATGTGTCGGACACTAAAAGAAGAGGCGGCTCTAATTTCAACTAAAAAAAAACAATCCGTTTTTTTTTTTCAAGCATCGATAGTAGGAAGCCGCTTATTGTGATCACTTTGGGACAGAGATGACAATAATCGTCTGAACATTCAGTGAAGGAAGCCGCTTATTATGATCACAGTATCACTTTAAACAAGTGTTTGGGGGCCGACAGATTTTGATAGCAATAACCGTTTGATCCATTCCATGATTATAATAAGCGGCTTCTTTCACTGAAGTACTGAAGAAAATTAGTCAAATCAATTAACACTAGTTCGTTTTCTTTAGGGGCGTATTTTCTCTTTCTTTCTCTAAATTCTGTCAATTTTTTCCCCCGATACCTCTTGACTGTAAGCCGACGCGAGCCTTATTTAAATATTTTGACAGCATTATTTGAAACTCTCTAGAGTCTCAGAGAAGAGAACAAATTATTTTTTTAAAAATTAATTCAAAGAAAAAAAAAGAAATACGCGCACCCGGGTCAACGTACCGAGAATTACTTAACCTTGTGACATAGAAAACCCCGGCATTTTAAGCATAGCAGAAGAAAGGTTCTTTTTAGTAGTCACGTGATAACTTTGTCGTAAGAGTGCAGTATTCAAGCCGGAAAAAAAGTCGTTGTTTACGGACGTTTTCTCCGCTCTTATTAAAATTCGTCCGTTTATTTATTTTTTTAATTGAAAAAAAAAAGGTTTTAATGTCTTCACGCAGGGGCGTAGCTGATTGAAGGGGTAAGGGACGATTTTAAATCGTCCTCTGGGCCCCCAATGGAGGGGGCTCTCAAACGCTTTATGAATACGTAGTAGTTCAGTTCACCGAATACTACATTTCTACGAACATTATACAATAACAAATCTCACTAAATGTTGGAGTGGGCCCCTCAAGGAGCCAAGATCCCTCGGGCCCCCAAATCTCCAGCTAAGCCCCTGTCTTCACTTCAACAAAGGCTCACTTACTTATTGAATCATTAATACTTTATACTTTCATTTTTTTTGCAATGTGAAACCCGGCAAAAAATTAGACCAACTATTGAAGAAAGACAATGAACTGGTGAGAAAGAAAGAAAGAAAGAACAATAATCAGAAATTGAAGAAATCTTTGAAACAGTGGGGGTGGGGGGATTCAAAATCGCCCCGATCCCCCAATGGAAGGGGGCCTCCAAAAGCTTTATGAATAGTAGTTCACCTACTGCATTTCTACTATTAACATTATTATACAATAACAAATCTCACTACATGTTGGAAGGGCTCAAGGAGCCAAGCCCCCCGGGCCCCAAAATCTTCAGCTGCGTCCCTGCTTTGAAGTTATAAAGAGAACAAACCGAATCATAATGAAATAATAACAATATCGTCCCTTCTTTGTTGCTGACTTTCATTGTAAAAAAAATCTTTGAAGTAAGCTAGAATTTTTACAATAGTAATAATAAATTAGTTATTGAATAATTGAATGGATAAGTAGTAGTGATTTAATTATAATTTTTAATTTTGTATCTATTGATTTTGGCTTATTGTCAAAGTTTGTACGGCTTCCGTCGACCATACGCTTGTTTTAAGTCTATTAGTCACAGAAATGGAACATGTAAAAATTGATCCCCTAAAAATGACAAATCCCTCTTCTAGTGGGCGCATCATCTGTCATGACACTGACAGTTTGATACCATTTCGTTCTTCACAAAATTCGTCATGCATTAGTAATTTTTTATATTATCTATACTTACTAGTTAGTAAGTAAATAAGCTGTCTTTGAGTGCTTAGTCCTCAGGTCTCTGGTATTCAGGGGAATGGTGCTGATCAATAATGAATAGTGGTCCTCATGGTGCGTATAGGGGCACTAAAAAGTGTTTTTGAGGGATTCTTGACTCCTGGTTTATTGGTTCGTGAGGGCCACGATTCTTGTTTATTTTAGTCATAAAATATGTGCGGCAGTAGAACCCGACTATTTTGAGTACTACTACAAAAAATAAACACTTAGTTGAGATCTTCAAGTGTGAGCTCTGTTGGAAGTAGAAATGGTCAGTCGGAATATAACGGGAGAGAAAGAAGAATGTAGTTAGTTGGTCAGTGAGAGATGCAATATATTATTTTCTGGCTTAGTCTCTGGCCAGTGATCGTTTTTAGATGCGCTAGCAGCGATTGACGCCACTGACTGACATACCGTAATGTTAGTTACGTCCCCTGCTCAGTGTTGCCAATATGTTTTTCATCTAAATCTAGATGTTTTTGGCTGCATCTACGTCGCACTACTTCACCTTAAAAATCCATCGCTCAGGCTGGAGAGCTATTCCGCGTACAGGCCCCGCCGGACTAAGGTCCTACAGCTGTGGCGGAAAACCCTCACAAAAATCTTCGTTCGCGAAGCCATTCAGATGTCAGAAATTGCTATTTGGATGCTTTTAATAAAATAAGTAATATTTTTATTTAATTTATAGTAATGAAATAAGTAATATTTTTTAAAATTAATATTTTAATAAAATAAATGTTGAAGATTAAAGTCACATTTAATTTATTAATAATATGTAATATATTTCCTAGATTTTGGACGTATATCTGGAGAATCTAGGTGTTTCTAGATGTTTTAATGATTCAGTTTTAGACGTAAACTTGAAAATGAAGTTGGCAACCCAACACTGCCCTTGCTAGATCTTCACACAAGAAAAGTACTAGCGTATCTATGGTCTGACTTTCAGGCTTGTTAAAAGAGACAGAATTGTTCATTCATTGACAATTTTTTAAGGTACAAGAATACCTTGAATAGTGTAATTTTGATAGTGCGTGTTTTGATGTAGTGCGGTTAAGGTATTGCTGTATAAACAAATGTAACTACTAACTATGCTGGAAAAAAACCCATTAAATTATAATAAGGCCTTGAACAGTGCGGTTTTGAACAGTACATAATTTTTTGGAACCGCACTGATCAATGTATATACCTGTGCTTTTTTTTTAAGTCGTGTAAGTGATCAATTTTATCTTTTTTTACACATAGGTAATAAATAATAGAATGTACGCATTTTTTTTTTTCAATATTGAAGATTAAAAGATATCTGCGCTGTGCAGATGATGTTGAACGTACAGTGGACTGGGAGAGTAGAAACAATGTGTAAATTTAATAATACCTATTGTTTATTGAGAGGAACAGTCTTAAGTCCAGGTATTACAATAAGTGTTAAAGCGTGTTTGTTACACAATTATGTTTGTGTAATGACAGGTGAAAAATAAGTAATACGGTAAAGACTAAGAAATGTATACGTTTAATATGCATAAAAGTAGGTGGGTTACGTTTAGATAGAAATAGGTAGTCGCCCGGTTTTAGTCAATGTGTGTGAATATACGTAAACTTGTGTATGTAAAATTTTTGCTTCTGTAATGTGTGTGCGCTATATGTTAATAATAGGTAGAAATAAATTTTAGGTATGTTTCTTACGTTGTGTACCTGGGCGTTTTTGCGTCTTCCTATTGCGTATATGTGGAGTGTGTGTATTTTTTTATGTGTTGTATAACTTAACTATGATTTTATTGTTGGTGTCTGGCGAAAATGTTAACAACGGTCTTATGTACTTACTTACTTAAGACATGTTGTTGTTTGTAAAAAAAAAGAAGCCCCCCTCCGCCAAAGCATTTGCCTTTTAAAAAATAGCGGGAGGGGGGGGGTACTACTACCTGTCTGGTTGTTCGTTTTCTGTGAAGTAAATTAATATAAAAATAAAACTACAAGAACTAAAAAGCGATCGTCGAGTTTGTTGTTTGTCTAAAATAGTAATACGCAGTGTCTAAATCTGACTAAAAATATACTTTGTTATGAATTAGTACATACATGAGTACAATAAAAAAAATATACGCATTTTTACATACATCAGAGGCTGGTGAGGGAAGCTTCCGACTCCTTTTGCCATCATCATCGCACTGAGTAGGGGGGG
>VCCN01005667.1:2253815-2264482 GCA_006491835.1 Architeuthis dux | reverse complement strand
AAAAAAAAGAAAAACATTTTTTTTTCATCTACAGAAATAAAGTTCCTAAAAATATAATGAGTGAAGTGATATCCTTGGTGATGGTGCCTCCTTCAGCGCCTGGCCACCTCTAGGTGGGAGTGGTGGTGGTGGTGGTCAGACAAGGGTGCAGGGAGACGGCAGGCAGGGGGAGGACAAGTCTTACTTAGCATCCAACTCCCGCGGCACAATCCGAGGGGCTGGCCTGTTCTGGTGGTTGCCATTTGGAGGTACCTGGGAAATGGGGCTACCCTGGTGCTGCTGAGAAGGACCAGGGTTGTGCTGGGCAGATGCCATCAGGTCCCGGATCCGTCGTTGAGCTGACTGAATCGAGTAGAAGTTTCCAATTATGGAAACGGGTACTTCTTCATCAGATAAGTCATCTGGCAGCTTCACTACGGCTCGGCTCACACGACGCATCTCGCGAAGCTAGAGGTGGAAAAAGAGAAAACAACATTAGAATAAAAGAGGGTATCAGTAAGCAGCACAAAAAAAAAAAAAAAAAAAAAAAAAAAAACAACTTTTCCAGAAGGTTAAACATGGTTTTTATCTTTTTCAATCATTCTGTTCGGAGATTTGTCTTCTCACTTCACCAATACAATGAGCATTCTCACTAGACGTTTGTCATAAACTCGGGACAACATGAGTTAGCTTGTGCTATTATTAGAAGCACTTCCTGTTGTCTAGACAGTTGACCTTGGGGTCAACCCAAGCATCCCTATTTTGCCACACTTTCAGGCAATACTATTTAGTCAGAAGCAACTGTTCAACTAAACCAGTAACACCTATTTCTGCGTCTTCTAAATCAGCCCATGAAAAGATCAACTGAATCTTCTTAATAACTAAACTATTCTTCCTATCTTTTCAATCACTAACCACTAATACTAAAGAAGAAATCAGACTACTGAATGAACTTCTCACCATGTGTTTTTCTACATAGAAAATAAGGTAGGTTCTTTTTTTCATTTACATTGTTTGACTTCGTGACTTCTTTTGAAGCCACAAAGTCATCAGAACGTTTAACGGCTAATTCCCAATAGAAACCTAATTCCAATTTACTTGAGCGTGTTTTTGACAATTTTTAACAAAAAAAAAATTTAAAAAAAAAAAAATAAAAAATAAATACAAATACAAAAATGCGGGCCTCGGAAAAACTTCCCAATCGTATAAAAACGGTGGGGAAATCAAATTCCCAGCTAACACTGCTTCTGTACTCAAACCTAATCTGACAATTTGTGTAAATAACAAATACAACTACCAACCACACAAAAAACCACCACAACCAGAACAAAGGACGACAACAACAAAAAAAAAAACCTATTCTCTTATTAATGTCATGTTATTTCAGTAGCCTAAACCAGTGGTTCCCAAGTATTCCCCACTCCCATTTAAGTAAGTTGCAACAAAGAATAATTTAAAATAATTATTTCATTTTACATATAATTAGACAGCTTTGTAATAAGAATATTTCTATGAGTTTTTCTTTAAAAATTCCCTTCTCATAAGAAAACTCATTCAAAATTGAAATAGTCCCGCAAAGTTTTTATTGAAATCGGCCCATTAGTAGATTTTTGGTAAAATTTTAAAATTTGTGTGAAAATGGGTTGAATTTTCAGATGCAAATACTCCTGGTTTACCGACATTTATTTTTAAATACTAGTCTTATTCCCCACTTGGACTACTTAATGCCCCCCGGTTGGGAACCATTGACCTAAACTTTCCACTTCTGTCCAAAATTTTTATCTTACTTTAAATAAAATATTCGATTCCGATTTACACTCAATACAGAGTTATTAAACTATCGATATAGGTAACAGTTTTAAATACAACCGGGTTTAAGATTCCAATTAATACTTACATTTTGTCCTCCTCGGCCGATGATACGTCCAATGATACCCCTAGGAACCATTATTTCTGACCGCAACTTAACATCATCTTTACCAAAAACACCCTCATCTCTGATTTTTTCAAAGAGGTAAAACTGGGCCTGAAATTTAAAAAAGAAGAAAAAAATGATAAGATTACAAGATCAAAATAAGACATTCAACAAATCATTTCCTCGGGTCTCTTGTGTAACATTAAAGTTGAGTGGATAAGGACTAACAAATACTGAAATTGAATAGTGAGCTAAAAAGAACTTTCATCTAAAACAGCTAGGGGAAAAAGTGGGGGCATGAGTTTAGATAAACCCTTGCAAATCTACTTTAAGTCATGACTAAAATAATGGGACAAGATTAGAAAAACAGAGATTACACAATTTTGTATTTAACTAATTTATGTGTTAATGAGTTGTGTCCCCCTTAATGATTAGCTGTTTGGAGCAGGTCAATGGAATTTGCAATGTAGAAATTTAAAAAGATTTTATATTCTAGCTTTAGGATTATTTGCTGGTTATTAAAAATCGCTCCAGTATTAAGAACATTGAAATTGCCTAGAGACCAGCATTAATAAATATTAAACCAAGATTTGATTTATTGTGCAAAAATAAACAAGCACATCCTTCTCACTAAAGGATGTTTTTCTGTTTGTAATAAATTTATATTTAAAAATTGAGAAATGTTAGTTTTTATTGTTTTTGTAAAAAAACAATGTGGGCTGCAACAAACTTTGGTGCTTTTGTCTGAAGGAGGAAAGATTTTTTTATATTAACTCTAATTTTGAATTTGATTTTTCTTCAGGGAGGAAACGTTGCTTTTGAGATGATTGGAGGGCCACAACAAATTTATTTTTAAAAAAGGTGTTCGCAATTCAAAAAGTTTGGGAAGGCCTGCTCTAAAGCACAGCCAAACCTTTCAGAGAAAGATTAGTCAGTCTGGTTTTGGCTGCATTTTGTATCCCAGACTTATTTAAAAGTTGAAGTCAAGCAGAGATATTTCATTTTGCTTATATAACTCCCTACCTAATGCGGGTTGAATTTGCCATAATGAAACCAAAATGCAGTCACTGTAAAATAAGAAAACCAATGAGAAGCAAGAAGCAAAGAGAATGCAATTTAAAAAGCTTGTATACAGAATTTGAGGTGATTAATTAAAGAATTTAGGATTATTCATAGATTGGAGCCATTTTTACTGGTAATAAATGATATCTTTGCTTCTTGTTGCTTCCCTTTGCTTGGTTGGCAGATGTAAATAATGAATAAAGCAAGAAATAATTTGTTTACCTTCCACTGAGCATCAGAGTTCCCAACAATGATTACTTTTCTCTCCTCCATTGCTATAACAGGATTCTTCTTGTCCTCCCCTTCTTTAGTGGCGGGTAATATCTGCGAAGGGAGATAACTACATTACATAAAAGTTGGATTTTTTTCCATAAAATTATATAAGTATATAAAGAAAAACTAGACTTTAAACAAACATGGATCACCCACAGCAATGTAAAATATTCAATAGCATGGCTTGAAGGAAGCCACGTAATCAGGTCACATGATTTATGTATACATATCACTACATTACAGCTTTAACTATGAAAATGTATTAAAAAGAAAAACAATCTAGATAAAAATTTCCGTTTTACAGAAAAGAATCCGTGTCCACAGACTAATGAGGAAAAAACATTTTAAACAAATATTTCTTTTCCAACACAATCTCCTCCATTGTCAATGCACTTAATTCAGTAAGTAAAGCGTCCATCTCTTAAGAGACAACTCTCAATGGAGTATACACCCAGTGACGAAGACCTGGTCCAGTTTCTGTTGCATGTGTCAGCTTAGTGATCTTCGCAAATTTCAAGTCTGGTCGAGATCAGGACTTTATTCTTACAATTTTTTTATGACTACCCCCTTGGCAGGATGCAAGTCCACCGAAGGGATACCTCCACCCTAATCACACAGCTTAGAGTGTACTCAATTCGCTTCAGCGTGCACAGGGTAATTTGTCTTAATGAAGAGTTTTCCACACCGGGAATCGAACCCAGAACCTTCTGTGTGTGAGGCAGACGTGCTAACCTTTACACCATCTGAGCGGACACTTAATTCAGTGGTGCAAAGACTATTAACCATATAGATTAAACATTACAGTGAAAATTTCAGATCAGAATTCAGCTAATAACTACATGTCAGGCTACAGACATTGATCCACCCTTGTAAAACAAGGCTAACATGGACTGATGATTCCAGGAATAATTCATTAACTCACAATATAATCAGACTTTAAATCGAAGACAAACAGAGAAAGAGTAATGGATTCACCTTTATCCGTGCATTTGATTCTCTTTTGATGTTTTGTATATTAATGCCTTTACTTCCGATGATGGAGCCAACAGCTCTCTCTGGTATGTAGAGGTAGGTAACTTCAGGTTGCTGCGGTTGCTGTTGTGGTAGTTGGGGGCTGGGTAAGAGACTGCAGAATCCTGGATACCAATTGCCACCTTGCTGAGAGGGAAAGAAGAGAGGAAGAAAGAAAAAAACCAAGTATTAAAAACGTCAAAGATTAACACCTCTTCTGTAACAATAACTGACAAATATGTAATAAGTGACCGTCGAGATGAAAGAATAAGTTTCCTTAGCAGTTCAGCTCATGGTTTCTCAAACATTTTTGAAAATTTTTAGGACAGGTTGTACCTCTAATCCAATACTGTGGTCCGGCACATTTTTGAATCTGCTGCCATTAGTTTGTGGGTTGTAGATTCAGTTTCAGTGATTTGAAACAACTTAAAGAAGTCTAAATTCAACAATTTTTGATGTTTATTTTAGCATAAAATTAGACATATTTTAATATTTTTTTTCTGTATCTTTCAAATTATTTTTAATACAACCAATTAAAAAGCATTAAGCAAACAAATAATTTTCATCCATTATAATCTACAGGCCGACAAAGGCTTGCAGGATGTTGACGTTCTAGCAAGCGGGATGTTGAAAATGGCCTAAACAGCCATAACATGTACATCAGAAGGCATACATCAAATATACAAGGTGGAACTACATTGATAAATAATTGTTAATTTTAAAATTTTAAGGTTTTTTTTATAAAAATTTTGAAGTTTTAGAATTTTAATATTTTATAATGTCTAGAACACTGAAATTGCAAGTATTTTTCATTTTCATAATTTATTGTTATAATTTACATCATATAAATTATATTCAAAATATATTCTATTTTACATACTATTTTAGAAAAAAAGAAATTGATATTTTTACACAGGGGGTTTCCTATGGGGACAATTTATTTTCTGGCATTTCTGTAGTCTGGCAATGGTCAGTTTGCCAGATTAAAGAAGTACAAATGTATGTCTGAAAGATGCAGGTATGCATCCACTTCCCTGTAGACTACCATAATCTTTGTTAGGCTAAAAACAGAAAGCATTAAATGGTCTATCCAAAATCTGCAGATAGACTTTAATTTGAGTTTTATGTATCTTTTTCACTAGATTATATTGCCAAAAAGAACCATAAATTTTCAACACATTCCCTAATTCAGTGGTTCTCAAACTGTATGCTGTGTAAATATTTCCAAATACATAAACATGTATTTCAAGCCTTGAATGTGTCCAGTACTGGTATCAGTTCTGTCCCCGCTTCCAACAGAGTTGCCAATCTAGTGGTTTTATCACTACATTTTGTGAGATCTCAACCTTTTTAGCAACAGATGAAAAGTAAAAGGGATGATGAGTACTTATATAATAGTATGCTGATATAAAAGTTTCATCCATTGACTACTGAAATGTTTTAGTCTAATTCATTTAATTTTTATAGTTGGTGTGCCACAGTAGTGTACTGGCTGATGAACAAAACTCACTTACCTTTCTTTCCCTCCGAGCTGTAAACAAAATCTTCAGACACGTGCATGTTCCAATCCGGAAGTAGACAAAAATAATAGATTGCTGCGAGTCTGTCACCAGCCAAATAAACCCAAGTTTGCCAGTCTTGTTTATGGTTTAAGTTTATTCCCCTGGCTTTGCCTCTAGTGCTTTCAACACCCCCTTCCAACATGGCTGCCAGCGGGAGACAAACAGACATAAGTTAACTTTATACCACAGCCACACAAGTCATATATATTTCTTAGTGTGCTGTCATACAATAAAGTTTGAGAACCACTGCCCTACTTGAATTGAAATCTGGGCTTCTTAATTTGTGGCTGAAAATATTTGTTGATTTCGTCTTCATTTGGAAGGAGATGAAGATTAAATCTCAACTTATCTGTTGCAGATGAATGAATCCTTTAATTCTGATTACAGAAGGATTGTGGAGAAACTTACCATATATGGTGGGTAGGGTGGCCGCAAACCAGCAAAGTTGTTTATTCCCGGCATCATCGTAAATGCTGGCAGACCTAAAGGCATTGGCTGGTACTGCAATAAAATAAGTCAGAACACAAAATTAAGAATATTGACCTTGACTTAAAAAGAATGTTTTTTAACACATTTGACTATTATATACCACATTGATATGCATAAACTGGAATATTTTGTTAATGATTCTGTCTATCATGCACCTGATTAAGTATAGGGGTACAATACCAAAAACTTAAAATCTCAAAGTTATTTTCTGATTATTATACACTGATCTACTTGGACTAGTGTCCCCACTTTAGTTGTTCGTCATAGTCATGTTTCGGCCGTTGTACCCCCTGGCCTTTAGGTGTCACCGTTTATTGAATCCATGGAGGTAGATTGTTCTCATTCTGCTGTCCATGCAAAAGGATATCTTGTATCAGTTAACTCTTCCTAGTTACTTCGTCCTTGCAATGTCGCTTTCCTGTCGCTTCCACTGAACCAGAGTAAATGATTTTTTGGCACTACCAACCCAGGGATTGAACTTACATCTGCCAGGCAGGTTACTAGATACACTTATCTACTCAGCCAAGTGAGACGCCTGAAGAAGGCTGGAAGACATGACAATAACAAAGATGCGGACACTAGTCCAAGTAAATCAGTATATAATAATGATAATTTATCTCAGAAATTCAGACGAAAATTATTTTCTGACATGAATTATGACTTGACTTTTATTATGGCAAAATCTCGAAGATGCTATTTATTTTTTTTTTCACCGAAATATATCTTGAAAATTTATCCTGAGTCCTACAGATCAAAGATTACTTTTTATTTAATTTTTCCCCTCAAAATTTTGCAATTAAAATTGAGGTGTGTCCTTGAGGACGTAGGAATATGATAGTTCATTAGGTTCCAGTACTTCAAGTGGACAAGCTTTATTCAGAATGAATGAAAACTTTTAGTGCAAAAGTTCTGTGAGTTCTTGTGCAACAAATTACCAATACTGTTTAGTTAATGTGATAGGATTAGAGTTCAGGTGAAAATTTTCAAGCAAAACTAATTTGATTAATTATATAAAATAGAATCATTAGTTTTGAAAAAGAAAAAATATACTTTTAAAAAATATAATAAAACAAAAAGTCATTGTTGGACTATGCAAGTACACAAAGAATCACGTTTTCAACCCCTCCCTGCCAACAATCAAAATCATCTCTCTCCTATCCTGAGAAAGAGTGAACTTCATTGAAGTGCGTAACCGCTACTCTATCACATCACGCTTTTAAAGAGAGGGGAAAAAGAGAGATGGGCTTGACTGCTGGAAGGAGCATACATGTGTGTGTGAAAGTGAGAGAGAAAGAAACATAAGTGCAGAAGAATAAAGCAGACATTTGAACAGTAGTTTTGTTTATTTGTTTACTTTATCTTGTTGTATTGTATATACAGTACATGTTATAAGTATTTGAATAGACAAACATTTTACTACTAGTCATTTGGTTTTGTGAGTTAAAAACAGGAACATTGCACATGAAGGACCAACTTTTTTGCAATCAACATAAGGCATGCATTTAGTCAAGTTTTCTGGTTCGCAATGCTAAATTTCTTGTAAATGTTTTTTCTAAAGAATTAAATGAAGTTTTTCTTTCTACCCTTCTAAAATCTTGTTCCAAATTTTTCAAGGAAATTAAAAAACTGAATTCACATTTCTATATGGAAGAGTTGCCAAACTAGTAAGTTAATTTTGAAAAGATTTTAGGATAGAAACAAAAAAACTTTTCATTTAACAATTTAATTCTTTAAAAAAATTCAGAATCATAAAACATGACTAAATGCATGTCTTGTTATGTTGATTGTAAATAAAAAAAAAAAAAATTTTTAAAAAATGCATAATGTTCCCATTTTTAACTCTCAAACCCAAGCGATTAGGAGTAAAATAGCTGTCTGTAAAATACTTATAACAGGTACTGTATATCTAACTTATAAATAAAGCATTAAAATGTCAAATTGATCTTTATTCCTTGGGAGTTGCTTCTAATTAAACCATGGAATTCCCACAGGTTCAGCTAGTATCAAATAACACTAGCAGTTCAATAACCTTTCGAAAGTTTGCTTTAACAACATTTTTTCACTTTAACGAGAAAAGGCGAAAAGCGAAATTAGCATTCAGCATTCGTTTTGCAGTGAGCTGTTATAGAGGAGGCACAAACCCTCTTCCTCTCGCCCCTACACCTCAGTCTCCTGTACCTTCCACCACTCCAACCTTTGATGACTAAGCCTAACATGCCATCACCTTTTTGGGGGTTGGGAACGCGCAAATATTTTTTTTGGACATAAATGGTAATTTCTTCACCACGCCATTTCGGCTTACAAAAGGTTTTCATAGGAACGCTCAACTTTCAGATAGCGGGTGGGAAACTGAATTAGTAATAGCAATAAGCCTATTCAAAGGGTTAAATATTGAAAATACATGGAATTCTAAGTAAAAAAACAAAGAATTAGTGCAAGAGAAGTGAACATTTTAAGCACAATAGAACAAAAACAATCAAGTGCAAATATTCATTGAAAGTGCTAATTAATCACTGCTACCCACAACACTGGTTTATTGCTGGGTTTAGGTTATTCATGTGTTCTGACTTCGCCCAGCCTACACCTTTCATAGAAACTTGAAATTACGCACGCACACACACTACCCTCGATGAGTAGGGAAAATAGATTTTTAGTGGGTGTTCAATTTACAATGTAAGTTTATGCCAAATCGATCCCTTTGTTTTTTGAAAATTCAGACCTCTAGTGATCACAGCCCAACAAAAGGCGAGAGAAGTAACTTATTCATTGATCACCCCCAACACAGCATATATGGATGGCAGTGATTCATAATTTCCCTCAGAATGCTAGTTTGAATTAGTGTTTTGTTAGGGAATCAGTTTTTGAAGATGAACTTTAAAAAATTCAAAATAAATCTACCACGGTTTCAATTTTAGAAACCGTCAGCCAAAACCGTCAACATAGGTTTCTTCAGTTTTTAAGTCAGCCTGTCTGTGTGTCTATCTATCTATCTAGCGTACAGGCCGCACCAATGGAACTAGATGGCTGAACATTTTTACATTTACTCCTCATGTCTAGAAGAAAGAAAAAAAACGTTTTTTGGAAAATCCCCCCTTTCAATTTGCAATGTTTATGCTAAATTGGTCCCTTAGTTTACGTCCGGCAGCATTCACACTTTAAAAGAATTTGATGATCACAGCCCAACAAAAGGCGAGAAGTAACTTATTCATTGATCACACCCAACACAGTATGCTGCCAAAAGACATTGGTCACATAACTGTTTCTATTGAGTGGCTAATCAGGCCGGTTTTTCATTTTTTTAAATATTTTTTCTTTTTCTTTAAATTGAGAATTTTGTTTTACTGAATGATGCAATTTACAACATGATGAAGTTGCCAAATGGCTTATTGGGTGGGGAAATCAAAAGTGGCTAAAAAGGTATATAAATTTTAATTCAGCTAATCTACAAAATGTATATTGGAACATTTGTCAGAAAAATTAATAAATATACTAGTAAATGCCTGTAACTCAAGGACAGCTAGAGCTATGGCTACCAAATTTTCTGTGGTTACTAATAGGACACTTCAGCATATCAATTTTTGAAAATTCCAAAACTTTTAAAGTTTTTAGTGAGGGGTTCAATTAACGATGTATAATGCTAAACTAGACCCTTACTTATTGTCCGTCAAGTTAGCTGAACGAATCTGTATTTTTTTTTTTGTTCAAACACAAAGTAGACATTTAGCAGAAAAAAAATCCTGCCCATAGAGCAGATTTTCAGCTAGTTTTAGAAATTTCATTTTAGCCTTTACTTGCAAGAAGGCTGATAATGCATGCATTGTTAAAGGCTAGAAAAGGAAAACAAGAGTGCACTGAGAGACATAAGAAAAACAACAATCGAACAGGTTAGCTTTGATTATTAACCAACCGGTGCCCCTTCTATTGTAGTAGTTAGGGTTAGTGAAGAGGAGGAGGAGTGGTAGTAGTAACAGCAGCAAGGCAAGAGGTGAGGAGGAGGAGGAGTTTACCAGGTGGTCCAGCTCTGTAGGTGAGAAGCCAATGTTGACCATTCCAAGAGGCATATTATGGGGATCACACATATATGGTGGGATCTGGAAAAATACATAGGGGAAGAAGAAACAAAATTAAATCTAATGTGAGTGGCCAGCAACCAATAAGTGGACACAGTGGTGTGTGTGTGTGGTGGTGATAATAATTGAGGCATCTATTGTAGGACAGGCGAACTAACCAAAATATAGTTTTGAGAATATGAGCTCCGAAATTTGGTGATTTTAAAAACTGCATACCGACCACATTTTTGGATTGATTTTCATAAAGATTTGGGCAAAGTAGGACGATGTAACTGTCAAAAATGCATTGTATCATGAGGACTGATT
>VCCN01005667.1:2215546-2246168 GCA_006491835.1 Architeuthis dux | reverse complement strand
ACTAAAACTCAAAGTCATTGGAGCACAAAAGTAAAAGAAAATGTTAGCTTCTTTAGCGTGAGCGGTCAAACCAGTCTTATGATATGATGCATTTTTGACAGTTAAGTCATCCAACTTTGCCCCATTATTTATTGTAGAAGTGGAGGAGCAAAAGCATCGGCAGGTCATATGTTTGTGCTTTTTTAACCTATTCACTGCCACGGATGATACAACTAATCTCACAGTAATAGTATTTTCTTCTTCCATACATTTATGTATACATTACATTAATTAGATGCTCTGAAGTCTATAACCCAACTGTCAATTGTGAAACAACCAGTAATCATGACAGTCCTCCTCTTCCTGACCTTTCTGATTAATTGTATAAAAAAAGTAAAGCATCCGTCTCATAAGAGACAACTCCCAATGGAGTATGGAGCCTGGTGATGAAGACCTGGTTTCTGTTGCATGTGATCCTTGCAAGTTTCAAGTCTGGTCGAGACCAAGACTTTATTTTTACAAGTTTTTATGAACCCTCCCTTGGCAGGATGCAAGTCCACCGAGGGGATACCTGCACCCTAATTACACAGTTTAGAGTGTACTCAATTAGCTGAGTGCACAGGGAAATTTGTCCTAATGAAGAGTTTTCCACACTCTTCGTCATGCCGGGAATCGAACCCAGAACCTTCTGCATGTGAGGCAGACGTGCTAACCATTACACCATCCGAGCAGACCGATTAATTGTATAGTGCAAGAAAAATTGTACAA
Source organism: Architeuthis dux (assembly GCA_006491835.1). Taxonomy (NCBI): domain Eukaryota; kingdom Metazoa; phylum Mollusca; class Cephalopoda; order Oegopsida; family Architeuthidae; genus Architeuthis; species Architeuthis dux. The sequence continues at coordinate 2,245,421 of VCCN01005667.1, read as the reverse complement.
TTTGTCACGTTGGGAGAGGTTGTACTTCAAAACTCTTTGTCAGTACAGTACTGTATTTGTTTAATATATATACCTGTATCCGTTTCATTTATATAAATAAACTATCATTTATATTAATGTATTGCATTTAACCATTTAATTCATATTATAATATTTGTTTAATTTAAGTTTCTAACAATCCTAATGCTTTAAACGAGATGTGCATAATTAGTGGGCCAGAGATGTATTATTGAATTATTGTGACCTCTGTTGGTCTGGCAATACGGATAATCAAGCACAGTTCTGGCACCAGAAGGTGTTGGAAAAATTAGTGGTGTACCTGTACTAGTCAATAATTACTAATTGACAAAGCTTCATTTGATAAATTCAAGGTGAGTTATATTTTGCATACTTAGGAATTTAGTTCTTCAAATTAGGAGACAGGGTCCCAAATGAGATTTGAAGAAACTTGGTTCAATTTAGTAAATCAATTCTTGCAATCAATTCAATTTGTATAAGAATTTTTAATTATTTTAAAATAGACTAGCATTCCAAGGGAAATTATGAATCACCACCACCAATATATAGTGTTGGGGGTGATCAATTAAAAATTTGGCTATGATCACTAAAAAATGTGTAAATTCTCAAAAAACAAGTGGGCACAACTAGTGATCAATTTAGCATAAACTTACATGCAAAATTGAACCCCCCACTAAAACCCTATTTTGGGGGTAATTTTCAAGAAACAAAAAAAGCATTTCCCCTACTCGTTGAAGGGAGTGTGTGTACAAAATTGCAAGTTTCTACTATGAACGGTTAGGGCTGGACGAAGTCCGGATACATAGATGCATATAAATGTGTGAACACATGAATAACCTAAACCTTTGGTATCAGTGATTAATGAGTTCAATGTAGTTTAAGAATGTATCCAAAAATGAGGAGTGGAGGATATCATTTTTAGCTAATAAAACAAATAGTTTTATCACCAAGTAATACATGTACTCATGGGCAGGGTACTTACAGTCTCTGGCGCCGAGTTATCAGGTGGGCGATGCACATCTATTCTGAAATAAAACAAGATGTTTACACTTCAAGTAACTGAATTATAGAGGTTATGACTACATAAAATTTGAATTTGGTTTAGTGTATAGTCCAGTAATTAACATTATGACCATCAGTTAAGTATTATCATCAAAAGACTATATTTCTGCTAGTTTACAAGAAAACTCTAAATTGAACAAATTGACTAGTTTCAGTGGTATCTGTCAGTCTCGTGAGACTATGGATCCACACCCATTCTTGCCAGGCACAGTTTTATAGAAGACAGGTGGTTGCCTATGCAGCAAGTATCGATGTTGTCTAAGGGGAAATACAGCTTGGGGATGAAGTATGGATCAAGCACCCCCAAATTGACAGAATTGAAACGTACACATTTCGTCTTGACACCGGATGACATCACTGAAACATCAGCAAGATAAACAAATACAATGTGTTTTTAAGGAAGATCGCGAATTTTAAACAACATTGTGATGTAAACATTTTCGTAACAAAACTAAAAAATGTTTGTTTTCTTTCTTTTCTGCTCATAATTTTTCTGGACTGGATGAAGAAAAGTTTTTGCAAGGTTAAAGCTGCGATCTTCCCTAAAAACACATGACTGCTGACGTTTCAGTGACGTCATCTGGTGTCGAGGCAAAACATGGCCATTTCAATTCTGTCAATTTGGGGGTGCTTGATCCATACTTCATCCCAGCTTGGCACCAGTGCTGTTGCAGGAATTGCCAGAACAAGGCTGATAACAACATTGGACTGACTTGGGACTCCAGCTCCTGGTTTTGAATTCAGAGTCATCCTTCTAGACTTGTTGCCTCCCAAGGCTAGACATTCCAGTCTTCCCTGCTATTTTACCCATAGCTAGAGGTTGACTAGTTTAATGTAGTTGAATGAACAGTTGCTAATTCAGAAAAATGAATTAGCATTAGAAAATAGACAAATGCTTTTGTCTTGGGAACAGCAGACATATCTAGGTACCTGTAATGTTTATATATATGTATAAGCTTAATATCAATAAACACGCCAAAGCAAGCTACCCAACAGCCCCCATTAACGAGCCCTGTTTCCAGTCCTGGAAACAAGGGCCCAGATATGAGAAGGTCTCTTTGACTATCGCCCTGAACACAGGGCCTTTGTTCTTTTCTAAACAGCTAAAAACAGAATAGAACAAACAACAAAAACGTAATGCTGACAATGTAACAGTACCAAGGCTAAATAAGGCCTCCCATCCATATGACTGATTCTATCAACTGGAGGCGGGTCACAGTAATCTCTTGCGGTCAAGCAGTTAGCTCAGTTTTTCTTTTTTAAAAAGAAAATTTAACCCAGAAAATTTTAGTTTATTCAATATTTCTGGGTTTTATTATTTTTTAAAAACTTTTCTTGGATGGTCTTAAGTATTTTTAATTTTTATTTAAATCATCCACTTTTTGAATAATTGAAAATCTTGTGCTTGATATCAACAATTAGTGTGGATCCATTTTTTCTTTTAATACCAATATGCAGCTTAATATTTTGATACAATATTAATACTAATTAGCTAATTATTGGATATCAGTAACAAGTCTGTTGCTGAACAGTTTCTCACTAATTGTAGAAATATTTGTGCCCGCCACCAGTCGCATGGCTGGTAGGCCAGTTATATGGTTAGCCTTGAACGGTACCTTTTCTAAATCTTTAGATATGGCATCAACTAAGTGATTGGATCAGAGGGCTGCAAGAGTTTATCTTTGTTTGCTTCAAGTTTCAACTAATAAGTTAACTTTGAAGTGAATACAAGTGCGTTAAAAGAATAAGACTGACCAACAAAGCAGTCCTCAAAGTTTTACATAGTGTTTGTAAATGTATGTTCAGAAACATGGATTGTCGATTCTAAATGCCACTAGTAGAATTGGCCTACGAATGTTTTATTGTAGTTAAATTTTATAGCTGGTCAATATACACCAATACATCGGTTTTACGTTTCTTCAATGAAACGCTCAATATTGCAGCAACTTAACAATTTGTGCCTGCCTCCAGTCAGAGACTACAGTCGCATGGCTGGTAGGCCAGTTATATGGTTAGCCTTGAACAGTACTTTTTCTAAATCTTTTGTAACAACACCCACTCCAAAAAAAACAAAAAAAAACAAACAAAAAAAAACAACAGACACACACACACACACACACACACACACACACATTATCTGCCTATCCCTAGAATTTACAGCTTAAATTTTAACCTCTTTATAAAAAAACGTCACGTTGATTTATTGATGTCAGTCAGATAGTCACACTTGGTTTGCTTTTGCGTTCGGGTGTGTTTGCTCGGTTTACATTGTACCACTTGTGTATCAATTTCATATTTTTTTAAAGTGCAGTATTTTAAAAAATGAATCAATACTTGTTATCCATTATGTTATGTAGGTGTAAAGTAATATCATTGTTGCAGAATCAATTAGACTTGCACTGTCAACTTTGAAGACACCTGATACACCTACATTATTTATGGTAATATCAAGTAATTGAAATTTAATAAGAACTTACCGTATTTATTGCACCAATGACCAAGTTTTAAAAAATAGTTTCCTTTTGAGAGCAAAAGGAGACAGGGGGCAGAGAGAGCAAAAGGAGACAGAGAGAGCAAAAGGAGACAGAGAGAGCAAAAGGAGACAGAGAGAGCAAAAGGAGACAGAGATATACCACTTGATAATGAATAAGTTTTACATCAATTAGACAAAAAAAACGTTGCCATGTAAAATTCAACTGAGCGTTACAAGTCTAAACTAACACACACTAAAATCATGGAAATATGGAGAAAATGTTAAGTGTTACCTTTCTCCTATTACAAAGATTCTGATAGTGAAATAAAAAAGTGGAACAGGAATTTCGTTAATTGAGGTATTGGTGTATACTATTTCTTACAATCTTGTTTTTATATAAGATTGTCAGCTCTTTGAACAGGAAGATTATATAGAAATAAAAATAAAATGTAATCCTGACCAACCAGGATAAACATCCTTGTATTGAAAATAGCAAGCAGATGGCTTCTCTCACCTTGCATTACTTTGTGAAGTGATCTGTTTGATGGTTTGACCTTGTTTCCCAATGATAGCACCAACATATTCTCGACCGACTAAAATCCTAAAAAGAGAACAGAACATAGACATCATAAGACAATGAAAACCATACAAGGAATAGTTGCCCGTTCTCCTCCTCTGGCATTGTAAATGATTAAATAAAAGTTTCCGACATTACTTTACAGCCTACAAGGGTTGCCAATTTAGATATTTTTTTCTTCAATTTTTTAAATGTGGAAATCACTCCCAAAAATTTGGAAAAAAAGAAACAAAACAAAACAACCACATCTAAATAGGCAACACTTGACTCACAAATTTGAAAAATTTGGAAAAAAAAAAAAAAAAAAAAAAAAAAAAAAATTCCAACCCTGCCTACAACCAAAGAAAATTCTGCATGAAAAATAAATCCACAGAAACCAAATTGATATGTTGTTTTTATGATGGAGGAACATTCAAGTGAAAGTTTCTATTTAGGGAGAAACATCTTAGTGGACTTGTGTATTCTTAGACCACTTCCAAAAAAGAAATTGATAAATACTTACACAAATGTAGTGAGCATACTATATATGCCGGACTATAAGACAATTGGTTTACAAGGCTATTTGCAGGACTACCTCTCACTGCAACTCATCAAAGCCCTGTAATTGTCCATATCAAGCTTTGGTACACAGCCACCCCAGTCATAATACCAGTGCTTTGGACAGTAATATTTGCAGTTTTTTTTCATTTTTAAATTAAATGTTCTTGTACACCAGCGTAAATGGTATAGAAAAGACCCAGACTACTGTGAAAAAAACCCAACTTATTAAGCTTTTTGAAAAATAAAATTATTTGACATTCCAATGTTATGAACAAACTAGTTAACCCGTGGCGTCAAAAGTGACAGCATATATGAATACACATTGCATTTTATATATGTAGATAATAGAGATGTGCATTGCAGTGAGCTTAGAGAATAGCGTTCTGTTGACCATAAACAGATTTTTATATTAATCACTGCTACCAAAGGTTTAGGTTATTCATGTGTTGACACATTTATATGTATCTATCTATACGGACTTCGCACAGCCCTAACTGTTCATTGTAGAAACTTGAAATTTTGCACACCTCAACGAGTGGGGAAAATGTTGTCTTTTGAAAATTCCCCTCCAAAATAGGGTTTTAGTGGTGGGGGTTCAATGTAAGCTTATGCTAAATGGTTCACTAGTTTGTGCCCGCTTGTTTTTTTTTTTAAATTCAGACTTTTTAGCGATCACAGCCCAACTTTTTAATTGATCACCTTAATATATATGGGTGGCGATGATTCATAATTTCCCTTGGAATGTTAGTATTTTTATTATTTTTAAATTCAGCATTTTTACTATGTCATCAGAACATAAAATTCTATTTTTCTATGTCAGTTGTGTACCGTAGCGTGACAGAATACAAAACCACATTGCTAATTATTATGTGTGGATATTTAAAACCTACTATATTGCATTGAAGTACAGGAGAACGAAAAGGAATAGTGAGCAGAGAACAGAATGTTACCTGAGGGGCAAGTCCTGTCCATTCATCATTCCTGAATTGCCGTTTGTGTTGGGCCGATTGGTCCTTGATCGGCTGCCAGCAAAATCAACCTAAAAATAAAAAAAACAAATGAGAAATTAGAAAACCCTGAACAGATGCAGATTAGTCAGAAGCTAGAGACATTAACAAGGCAAAAAGAGGGGAGCCAATTTCATCTAAATCAGGGGTCGGAAACCTTTTCAACCTGAAGAGCCATTTTTAGCTAAAAAACAAACAAATAATTGACACTATTGGAGCCGCATAATTTATCATAAACAAAAATACATACAAAAGAATATAAATTTAGCAAACTCTTTTCTTACTCAATGCAATTTTTGGATTTGAATCTTGTCTGAAATTGCTTCAATATCTGTTTGATAAGTTGTGGCTTTTATTTTAATACAATAATTTATTTTTATTCAAATGGTTCTTCGGACGATTGAACTCCTTGTTATTTGTGTTGTAATACTTCTCAACAAATCTAAACCCAACAAGACAAAGACACAGAAACACCCGGGCCATGCGCTATAAGGGCTACCCTCCTTTAAACATAACTCCCCCCCCCATACATCATTTCTGTTTTACTCCTCACACTCGGATTTTACACCTGAAGAATGGATTGGCCGAAACGTCTTGTTTACAACACAAATAACAAGGAGTTCAATCGCCCAAAGAACCATTTGAATATTAATGACCCTTCTCAAAACTATAGAAAATAATTTATTCGTTTGCTCATAATATATATAAAAGATTTTTTTTCATAGCGCCTAAGAGCCACTCGAGATTAGGTTAAAAGAGCTGCAGGTTCCTGAACCCTGATCTAAATGAATGCAATACAATGTCAGACTGATGCAAGAAATAGCACACGAATAGATAGGTATCAGGACAATTCCCCCATGGGTGTGATCATTCACATGACCAACTACTTCCTTTCCACAAGCTTTAACTTTACAGTTGCTATGTTATTGTCATGGGGCAATTATCCTAGAACTGAATAGCTATATGCAGCATAAAGTTTTTTGGGGAAAAATACAAATTTTAAAAATTTCCATGAACAGAGATCTTACTAATACTCTTAGTAAGACTGTAGAAATGGGGATTTTTGCAAGTATTTTTCAAAGTCCAAGATTATATCTATTTGTAATAGTATCCAGGTTATTGGACTTTGAAAAATACATGCACTTTTTAATCAAGAAAGGATCGATCGTTTTGTTTAGCAGCATATCAACCCTTGATGGGTCATTTAATGCCAAAATCAGTTTAAAATTCCAAAAGTCGGATGCAGTCAGCATATTCTAGGTCCCAATTGACAGTGCCGAAGAAAGGACTGATGACACAGCACAACTAAAAGAAACTTTCTTTTTAGTTGTTAAAGATGTTTGAATGTATTTAGGGTAATTTGGGAGGTGCTGAATCCAAAAATGACATTAGTTTTGTCGAAGTGACTAGTTTTTGAGATAATTGGTACCCCTCAAATTATAATTTTACCCAATATAAAAAGCAACTAAGGAAATTTCACTTTAGAGTATTGATAAAGTTTGATTTTTGGTACCACATTAAAGTTTTGGGCCTAAGTAACAATTCCTCCCTTTTTTTCTCAGAGAAGTAGGAGTTCATCACGAAGACGCTGCTTAAACAATCCCAATGCATTCTGCTATGTTTGTGGCGAATACACTCTGCAAAAACAAAGGAAAGACATCACTGACTTTGTAAAACAAGCATATCTTGCTTATTTTGGAGTGAAGCTTGTATAAACAGTTCCCATGTGATTTGTCGGTAGGCTAATGCCTGACCATTTTTTTAATGGTCATGAAACTATGATAAAAATGAAAGTGAAATTAATTCCAGCATTAAATCTGAAGTCAGTTACATGACCTAATACCTAAAGATAAATTTAGCAATAAATACATATGGGTCATTCCATGTCAAATCAACATTTCTTTGCAAAGTTCAGGTCAGTATCTCCAGAACCGTTTGAAGTAGAAATGTGAGGCAGGTGCCATTCAATTTGTCTCATACAGATTGATAATTGTACTAAATTGAAAATCTGTGATGGTCATGGTTTGACCCCTTGTTGATTTGATATGGAATTACCAATATACATGAAAATGACAGTGGCTCTGAAGGCTGACCGAGCTGAATTCTCAAATACGGGAGAATCTATTATCTAAAAATAAAAAATAAAAATTTAAAAAATAGAGCCAATCTAGCAAAACCGATGCCATATTTGGAATCATCACCCCAAATTTACACTAAAATCGCTATAATATCATTGACAATAAAATTAGTGTTGACCAGTGTTATTTAACCCTTTCCAGATCTGGCCAGACAAATACATACATTTGTTTACAACCAAATCTTGTGGCATGCTTCGAAAAGATTTCATGAGTATAAATGCCTCTGCCATATAGCCTGTGCATATGGTGTTGTATATATTACTTAATACTTATACCTGGAGATCCGATGAGGATCGAACCCGCTAACAACAGTTTTTCTTAACTTAAAATTAGGATACTTGAATTGATAAAAAAAAATTACCTAATAAAACGCTTTTGGCTCCTTATCAGTACATAAAAAACCCATCATTTTTTTACTGGTATATGCTAATCATAAAATAAATATTCAATGTTCAGATGAGAAAAGAGTATGGAGAAAGCGGGGGAGAAAAAAAAAAAAAAAGTCCTCCATTGGCGAAATGAAATGCAAGGGCGGACAGGATAAAACAAAAAAAAAGAGAAAAAAAGTGGAGATAGAGATAGATAGAGAGATAAAGGCCCACTTGCATGAAGGTTGTGGAAGAGACACAGGAATAGCATAGCAAATAGACAAACTCTTACCTTTAAAATAGAACCTTGAAAATCATAACCATTCAGCTGTGCAACAGCCCTGAGGAAAAGAGAGGAGGAAAGAAATACAAGTATGAAGCACAACAGATCAAAGAGGATCACCACAAATACTACACATTAGCAAGATAGATACAAATGCTGCAAGAATTACAGAAAGTCATATATATACACACACACACACACACAAATAGTGGGTTCAGTACACATTTAGGGACGTGCTGGAAAGTAAGCAAGAAAAATAACATCGGCCAAAGCTGCTTAAAGGGAGACATGCCTTACCAATTTGTATATATCTTTCTTTCAGGATAAGCAAATTGCAGATAACCATCTTATTTGGCTGACTAGATACAATAGACAAATTGACTCAACTAGGAAACATACATTTCTTTTAGAAACAGTCAACCAAAACAAAGATTTCTCCAGTTTTTAAGTGGCTCTTTCTGGCTATGTATCGTGCGTTTTTAACAATTTACTCCTTATGTATAGAAAAATTATAATTTGCCTTATAGCTTAATATTTGAGAATTAATAATTATTTAGAACAAAACCAAATCAACATTTTTCTATTAATTGAAAGTAAATCACAAAATAAATGAATATTTTTATTATTAGATATGTCTAGAAAAAACGTTTTTTGCCTTCAAATTTCATCCTAAACAGATTTTTAGTGTGTGCACATGTGTAGGGGGTTCAATTTGCAATGTAAGTTTATGCTAAATTGGTCATTTAGTTTGTGTCCAGCAGCATTCATATCTTGTCTTAATCATCCAGGCTGTTTATTTTATTAGCCAAGATAAAATAAAAAGTACTAACACAAATGACATTTGATAACAAATTGTAATTTACCTTCAATTAATAGAAAAATGTCGATTTGGTTTTGTTCTAAATAAATATTAATTCTCAAATATTAAGCTATAAGGCAAATGATAATTTTTTAAAAATCTGCAAGCATATGTACCACTTATAATTCACTGATAGATCATAGATCTAGAACTTCAATCTATTTGGTTTAGTCTCATAACCTTTTTAAAAAGAGGAACTTGTTTCAAACCATATGTATACCAAATATGAGACGGTTGAAGTTGCACGTAGGGTGGCTATTGAAAGAAAAATCAGGAAGTAAGCCAAGCCAATCAAGCAACAATAATGTCTCCTCACAATTAACTGAAGGCAGCAAAGAGAAAATTGGGAAAGCATTGGGTGGAATTGAAACGTTGGTCAAAAGGGAGGTACAAATAAGGTACCAAAACAGGACGCCCCGTTATAATACGAACCGTGTTATATCGGGGATGGATGGTGGACCCCAAAATATCATTCTAGCCTACAAAATAGCTAGATCTAATTTCCAATCTTTGGCTTTCTTGGATCCTAACACCCACATTATAATGAGGGACACCTGTAATTGGCAAAATATTTGAACCCGGTAATGCACAAGTGCTTCCTTCATGTTGTAAGCAAAGCAAAAAATATGGGAAAATATGGAAGGGCAACCGTCACATAAGGAGTGGGGTGGAGACAGAAAAAAACTCAAAACTAGAGAGCGCATACCTCTGCCAACACCATATACTAAAAACTGAATGAAAGGTGGTTGGTGGACATCCAACATTTTTACCTATATTATCGCTCACTTGTCCAAAAAAATAAGCCTGTAAGCCCGATATTTCGGGCGGAGCACTATTTTACTACACTGTAAGCCTATTTGATGACAGAGGTGACAATTCCCCACCGCTGCTAAGAAATATATTTGACTTACGCAGGCAAACCAACTGTAAAAATTACCAATCATTTCAGTAGTAAATGAACAAAACCTTTTTATATTTTATCCCCCTCAAGAGCTCAGATACAGGGTGTCTAAAAGCACAAAGGCTGAGGGTTCAAAGGGTTAAGCCATCGATGTAAATATTGTGTTTTTAAATACTGAAATCTGGTATACTCTGTAATATACTGCAGTTATGTAGGCAGTATTATTTAATAAAAAACAAACATTAAGGAATGTTTTTGTTTATTTGTTCAAATCTCAATTATTTTTATACAATTGAAGATGTTAGACATTTCGTTTTATAACCAGGTGGACTTTCTTGGACACAAACATCCACGTTATAACTGGGGATGCCTGTATTGTCTTAACGCATGAAATCTCTCAGTTGAAAAAGAAATTCCCGGGTTCACCCCAAAATTTGATCACTTCATAGCCCATCCTTCCACAAACTGTCTTTGAAATTCATTGAGAACTTTTGGAGATATTGTGTGGACAAACAGACATGAGTGAATACATATACCCCTTCCAACTTCATTGGCAGAGGTAAATTATATCTTAGTGCAATTTCTTTTTGAACACAAATACAATATTCCCAAAGCTGCTGCTAATAAAGCCAATGTGACAATATAACTGCACTAACTGATCTACAATTGATTGATATGGAAGCCAGTAAAATCATTTCAGAAGTACTGTAGAATATTTTAGCAGAGGTGTAGAATTAGATTAGTTTTTCTGCACCAACTGACACCTTAGGTTTTAAAAGCAGAATTTACCCAAGATTAGAAATTTAATTAGAAAGCCGAGTAGACAGGTTTGGTTAGTCAGTCAATAGAAACAGTCGTGTAACCAATGTATTTTGGCAGCATGCCATGTTGGGGGTGATCAATTAAAAAAATAGAAAGAAAAAAGGTGATTAATGAATAAGTTACTTCTTGTGACTTTTGTTGTGTCACTGAAAAATCCGAATTTTCCACAAAAAAACAAAACAAGCATGAATGTTGCCAGACACAAACTAAAGGATCAATTTAGCATAAGCTTACATTGTAAATTAAACCACCCACCATAAAACTCATTATCGGAAGTGGGGCTTTCAAAAAACAAAAAACTGTTCTAAACATAAGTAAATGTTTCAGTCCTCTAGCTCCGCTGGTGTGGCCTATGTGCATGACACATACATAGCCAACCAGCCAGAATTTGAACCCCCCCACCCACCCAAAAGACTCATTGGGGGAGGGAGATTTTCAAAAAACAAAAAATGTTTTTCTAAACAGGAGTAAATGTTTAAATTTTCAGCCCTCTAGCTCCATTGATGCAGCCTATACATGACACATACATAGCCAGCCAGCCAGAATTAAAAACTGAAGAAACCTATGCTGAATTGTATGTTGACAGTTTTGGTTGACGGTTTTTAACATGAAAGGTTCAAATGTACACAAGATGTTTCTTTGATGTTTCAGGAAGAGGCAGTAAAGCATCTTTTAAAGTGATTACATTTCTTGCATTTGAGTTATGATGCACTAACAGGTGTGTCATGTTTATCTAATTGTGTTTGTTTGTTCGTTAATTACTTTGATTTCCATACCAAGAAGTGACGCAACAGACATTTCAACCTTCTCCGCTACAAAAACCCATTTGCTCTTGTGATTCATATACAGACGAGGCTGCTTCTCAGCCTTTTGGCTAAGATCAAAGTGTAGTATCTGTTCTTCGAAACCACCAGGGCCTCGAAGTTCAGAGAACCGCGGCCCTTCGGGGGTCCTTGTGGCATGCTCAGGTATCTTTGGATATCTGGGAGAAGTTGCACGGCATATCTTGGCCAGCTGGTCAGGAGGCGATCACCATTAGCACGCTCGGGATTCGTCCTGAGAAGCTTTTAACTTATCCCAGTCCTCATAGCATTTGTCGCAGTGACAGGGATTTGGGATTCTCCCACCTCAAGTCTCTAGTCACGGAGACATGGGATCTCCACCCCTCTGTCTGCACGTTCGTGTGCAGGACCCCACATTAAAAAAGACCACATGTCATAATTTGCCACTGTGGGGAGGTGAATAAATAAATTCTCAGCCTTTTGGCTAAGATCAAAGTGTAGTATCTGTTCTGGAAACTTTCATGGCTTTGAAGTTCGGATCAACACTGTCCGGGATTCGTCCTGGAGTCCTTGTCGCATGCTCAGGATTCGTCCCGAGAGACTGCACAGGATTTCGAGGCCTTCTGGGATTTGACCTGGGATCTTTGACCAGCATGCTCAGGATTCATCCCGAGAGCTTTGCACAGGATTCGTCCTGTGACCAATGACCAGCGTGCCCCAATATCTGCATGACATCAGCCATAGAGACTTGGGATACAACTGAATTTGGGAGATTAAAAAATGTTGGCAGTCATGGACCAGCAGCTGAGGTCTTCTGAATACAGGCCTCTCCTGTTATAGCACATTTCACATTATAACTCGGGTGGAGGTGGACACCAAAATAGCTAAATTAGTTAGTCCAGCTGCTAAGACCCTTATTTTAGGCCAACTGTTCTCTTTTTGAAGAAAGTCTCATTTTAAGTTTAAAAGAACTATATGATGTACTAACGTGATAGAAAGAGTGACCCACTCTGGATCCTGCCTATTTCAGCAAAAGAAATTTGATAATTTTCTGAAAATGTTGAAATTAGTATATCGGGTTCTGGCACATTTTTTCGGGTTATTTATTTTGGGTAGAATCTTGGCAACCAGGTTAAATCATATCTAAAAACCATCCAGATTAAGAAAAAAAAGTTGTTGCCAGTTTTAGCAATACAGAAATGTACATAAAATCTTTTTTTTTAAAACGGAAAAATAACTGTCAGATCCAGAATGGGCCTCCCTTTCTATCAAATTATCACACCATTTGCTAATACGGCACTTTAATCAAAATTTGAACAATTTTCTCTTAACAGCTGGACTAAATTGAACACAGCTTAGTTATAACCAATGTGGTTGGTTTTCTTGGACCCCAACACCCGTGTTATAACGGGGGACACCCGTATCAAGTCTGCAGAAACAATGGAACTCTATATACTGCTGCTTACGAGAAGCAGATGTGGCAAAAGTCAGCAGAGACACTCCAATAAAGAAGAACCAGGCCACACAAGTACAAAGCTAGAAATGCATGGTTGAGATTTCAAGAGAATACAATTCAACAGATCTGGTTAGTCACTCAATAGAAAGTCATGTAACCAACATCTTTTGGCAGCATGCAGTGTTGGGGGTGATCAATTAAAAAAATTGGATAAAAGGCGTGATCAAGGAATGAGTTACTTCTCTTGCCTTTTGTTGGAATACTAAAAAGTATTAATTGTAAAAAAAACAAAAAAAAAACAAGCGTGAATGCTGCCAGATACAAACTAAAGGACCAGTTTAGCATAAATTTACATTGTAAATTGACATTAAGGAAACTGCGAATAGATTTTTGAGATGTATTTTTTTTTATAGTTCCAATAAAATCACTATACAACCATTTTTTTCTATTAATATTCTATTTGATAGTAGGAAAGAGAAAGAAAAAATTAGAAAAGCGTCTTCAAGACTAAAGGGTGTCTCATAACAAAAATGACTTTTTGCAAGCAATTCCAAATCAATGTACCAGCAATTTTTTTAAATAAAAAAATAAAAATTAAAAAAAAACGGTAAAAGATTTACATCCGTTAACCACAAAATAAAAGCAATTTTTTTTCGCCAGTAATTTTTTGTGCTTTTAATCCGTTAGACCCTAACAATCTTCATAGAAGTTTGTAATGTTTAGAAAAAAAAATCTTTAAGATTTTACAAGGAGGGTTCTATTTACAATGTAACTATTGTTAACGGAATCATTACTTTCTGTTGTATGGAAGTGAGGTTTCGAAGTATTCAGTTACTTCACTTGTGAGGCTTCTTTATTTTAATGACGATTTTTCTGTGCTTTTATTAAGGTGTTTTGGTGGGGTTCACATACACTAAACCTTAAAACCTTAATGAAAGCACAGAAAGATTATCATTAAAATATCAAAGAAACCTAGTTAACAACCTTCACTAGGGAAGTATGCTTCGATGCCTCACTTCCATACAACGGACTGATAGTAACAGCCCAGTTTACCATATGTACATTGTAAATAGAACCCACCTCGTAAAAAACATTTTTTCTAAAAACTAACTTAGGAAGATTGTTAGGGTATAATGGATTAAAAGCACAAAGAATTGCCGGCGAAAAAAAAAAAAAAAAGTTTCTATTTTTTTTTTTTCAACTTCTTTAACAGATGTAGATCTTTACCAAAAAAAGCCCCCCCAAAAACAACTGATTCCTCAGCAGAAACCTCCACAAAATACAATGTAGATATAAATGCACGAAGGACGTTTCTGAACATTTTTTTCCCCCCCTTTAGTTCTTCCAAAACTTTGCCAATCACCCACGTCAAATGCTGTCGAAAAGGTTTTCAACACGCTGTGATGGCAGGAATGAAATCAGGTGAATTTTCTGACCAACTGCCAAATACATTTTTTCAGGGGAGTAAAGCTTTTCCAATCTGTGTGCAGCTCTAGATGCAACAAACATTCCTTCAAGTAGTAGGTCATTAAACTCCACCAAAAGTCAAATACAGGCATCCACCATTATAAGGCAGGTCCAAAAAAGCCAACCGTATCATAACCGAACCGCGATAACCAGGGTTGCCAATTTAGCTATTTTGGAGCTAGATTAATAATTTGGGGTCTACCACCCAACAGCGTTATAACGAGGGAGGTCTGCATTTACATTTGTGCACAGCTAGCATGGCATGCATATCTTGCATTGAGAACATCAGGAAAATCTGAGAGGACCATGCAGTGTTGCCAACTAGGGTTTGTTATTTATAGCTAGAACAATCTTCTGAAATGGCTAAATTTTTCCATTTCCAGCTAATTTGTATAGCTAAAAATGTTATATACAGTAGCGCCCATAAATAAGTACACCTCTACCACTATGTTATAGAAAGTTAATTTTCTTCTAAACCAAACATAGCAGGATTTTATTATTTCTAGTGGAATATTACACAATAAAAACATTATCAGGTCTTATTTATGACCAAACTCTACAGCATTGAAATTGTTTCCAAAAATATGAATATGTTGCTGACCAAAGTTGAGTACAACACTACGAAAAAATATTTTTGGCAACAGAGTTTCAATGCTGTAGAGTTTGGTCATAAATAATACCTGATAATATCTGTTTTGATTGTGTAATGTTCTACTAGAAATAATAAAATCTTGCTATGTTTGGTTTAGAAGACAATTTTATATTAAAAAGTAGTAGGGGTATACTTATTTAAAGCCCACTTATCAAATAAAATAACTATACACTAACACTCCAGAACAAATTAATTGTACATTTACTTTTATTAAACTTACCAATTAGTAGAATTCGGTAGAAGCAAATAGAAGTAGAGTGATGGGACTTTGGAATAGATTATCGGAATATGTAGTGCTTGTATATATAAATTGTATAATTTTTTTCACACTAAAATAAAATGTTCTTAATTATTTTTTTTAAATAGCCAGATTTTTGGCTATACAGATTTTTATCGGCTATATTGGGAAAAAATCAGCCAGATCTAGCCAAAAAATGGCTAATTTGGCAGCCCTTGGACAATGGTGCATGATTGTCATTACCGTTAGGTTCCACCAAGAATAGTATGCATGCTCCGTTTGGTGTGAAATATCCAGCTGCAATGAAAGTGTTTTATTATGAGACATTCTTTAGTAACTGAGCATGCATGGAAGAGAGATACTTACTTTTGTGCTAGGTCCTGACTGTCAAAAGTTACATACACTACACCTTCATTACTAACTGGAAAAAAAAAAAAAAAGTAAATAAATGATATCTTTAGCTAAATTTATGACCTAACAAGAACAAACCCACTAACCTAAGAAATTTGAATCAATTCACATTTTCTTTGAAGATTTATAAAGAAACAAAATATAAGCAAAGAGAATCAAGTACAGGTATCCCCCGCTTTACGAAGGATCACTTTATGCAACTTTGTTTTTGTGAAAGACCTCAAACCGACACAGCTTTGAACTGCATCTGTGCATTATCTTGATTTATTTTGCGTATCTGTTAGCTAAATGTGTCCAAAGCAAGGCTAACCATAAATAAGGCCTCCTAACCATGTGACTGATTCTATCAACTGGAGGCGGGTCAAAGTAATCAATTGCAGTCAAGCAGTTAGCAAGCTTGCTCACTGTTTTTTTGTTTTTTTTTAAAGAAAATGTAACCCAGGAAATTTTAGTTTATTCAATATTTCTGGGTTTTATAGTTTTTTTGTTTTTTTAAAAATGGTCTTGAGTATTTTTTAAAATTATTTAAAAACATCCACTTTTGGAATAATTGAAAATATTCTGGTGCTTGAAATCATCAATTGGTGCAGATCCTTTTTTTTCTCCTTTTAATACCATGATTATGATATTTTGATAGAATATTAATACTAATTAGCTAATTATTGGATATTAGTAACAAGTCTTTGCTGAAACAGTTTCTCGCTAATTGTAGAAAGATTTGTGCCCGCCTCCAGTCGCAAGGCTGGTAGGCCAGTTATATGGTTAGCCTTGGTCATAAGTTAACAGAAAATCCAAAGTTCATAAAAGGTGTTATGGTTAGCATAAAACTAGCAGGTTATTTTGGGGGTCTGGGAACGCTCAAACAAATTTCCCATATAAATTAATGATGCTTAACATCATTTTGGCTTATGAAAGGTTTAATAGGAATGCTCTACTTTCGGATAGCGGGGGGAAACCTGTATATGGTTTGGAAAAAAGGCATGAAACTAATGTTATGTTTTTCAATATGATTAGATGTTATTTTAATAGACATTTAATATAAGGTTAGTCATTTGTAATTATCCCCTTCCTCTTTAGTTTTTATCTACAGTCCAGATAAATAAAGTTTAAACCAAGTGTATCAAAAGCAACTTTGGCAAGCCTATGTTTTGGGAATGCAAACATTTTAACCATTGACGAAATCGACTACGGATGCACAAAAAGGGAAACTATGTTATTGCCTGTAAAAAGCAACAGAAAGCACAATGTAGTGAAGGTGGTCTCCGATTGTGAATTGTAAAGTTTCACACTCTCGCTCATTCGATGTTAAAAATGGGGCTCAAATATTAAAAAAAAAAAATTATATGGAAGAAATACAGAATTTGAATTAGACACTATTATCTGCTGTAACCATGATGATAAATATTAATAAATATATCAATAAAGTAGTAGATAAAAAATATGAACAAATGATTAATAATATAAAAATATAAATAATTAATATTAAAAACTACATATTGAATTAAATAAATACTTGGTTTTACTCTTCTCTTGTGCATCCTTGGTCGATTTTGTCAATTTGTTAAAGATAACAAATAGTAAAAAAATTTCTAATTTAACCATTACCAAACTGTAGGCATCTGTTCGCCGAGTAAAAAAAAGTTTGGCCTATTACTACACAAGACTGATCACCAAATGATAGCGTGTTTGAATTTTGCAGTTGTGTTGTCATGACAATTTCAATCATGATGATGATGATGATGATGATGATCGCTGCCACTCGATCATAAGAGCACAGTGGCTTCTAGGAGAGCACACAGTTATGTGTCCTCCATGGAGCAGCGTGTGCGTGAGAAAGAACTGAGTGCCCAATCCGGTGCTAGCTTGGCAAGATGTTCTGTTAATCAACAACAGAGCATAGGCCGAGACGGCCGCAGAAGAATCTTGTTCCTGCATATGGCAACTGATATTCTCAGACGGTCACCCATCTGGGTAGTGACCCGGCACAAAGTCACTTAACTTCAGTCATACATGAACAGACACATGAGTTATAGGCTTTCAAAGTTATTAAGTTCACAAAACCTTGGTAACATTGAAAAAGAATGCAGAGTGCTAAAAGGTTATTAGAATTGTTTTTAGCTACCAACTCCAGCTTGGATAGCAGCTCATCCATGTCAAGCAAAGGTTACAACAAGCTAACACCTACCATTATAAACATTTTGATTAGGCTAGATAAAACAAAACAAACAGTACTGTATATGCCGGACTATAAGAAAATTAGTTTACAAGATTTTTTTGAGTATTACTGTTCACTGCAATTCATCCAAAGACCATATCGAGCCTGGTAGACAGTCCCCTCGTAATACCATATAATACCAGCACATTCGATGCAGTAATATTTGCATAGTTTTTTGTTTAAAAATTATGTCTGCTTTATATACCAGCATATACAGTAATAAAAAATTCAAGTACTTCTACAATACACTGAGAGTTGGCGTGTTTTCTAATGACAAATCCTTTATGCTATAAATTTCAATTACCGTATTTCACCATGTTTAATCAGCATTTTTTCCAAAAATTGAGCTAAAAAATCCAGATGCGTATTATATACAGAAACTTAATTGTATACACAGGATAATGCATTTTTAAATTGAAATCGAAGCTCAATTGTGGGGGTGCGGATTATAGATAGTAAAATATAGTACTGGATAATTGATTAAAAAGAATTATGATGAAACAGCTCTGAAAAGGAGTGGGGATAAGGAAACTCACCATGATCACATCTGTTTACTGGCCCAAACGAGGACACTATACGGTCAATTTCTTCTCTATTAACATGGGGAGGCACATTCCTGATTTGGATTTTGTTTGTCCTCCGACTGCAATAAAAGAAGATTCAAAAATACATACAAAGCACTTCAGTGGAAAAAGTAGCAAGAAAACATTTCTTAAAATTAAAACTGTTCAAGTTCTTATTATAATTTAATAGGTTTTTTGTTTTTAAAGTCTCCTGGCTTAATTGGTAAAGCAGACCAGGCTAAACAGTGCTTCCCCTGGCTAGGGGATGTGGGTTTGAGTCCCACTCGAGGCTTATTCTTTATTTTCCAATAAAAGCTATTGATTACTGCCGGAGGGTAATCAGTCTGAGCAAAAGTTGCAATAAAAAGCAACTAATAAAATTTAAGATGAAGGTAAAAAGTAGTCATAAAAATTTAAATAATGATTTATAATACTTCATCTAACAAAAATAAAAACAGAAGCTTACTTAGTTACATTAAATTATACAGCAATACCTTAACTGTACTGCATCAAAACCCGCACAATTCAAGTACCAAATTTTTATCATGAGGTTTTTTAACATTAAAAAAAAATGAACATTGGGATGGAGGTGGAAATCCATGGATTTACTTTTTAAAGTCCAACTTTTATTCAGCTTGTTTGTACTAAATCATATCAGTGAGAAAGTCACTATTTTTGTGTGTAACGTTGTCTGTATGTCTGCAGTGAACATCATGGCCAAACTATAAGTCCCAGAGGTCTGATGTTTTGCATTGATATTGACCTAACCCCGGGATAAAACATAGGCTATTTTTTATAATTCCAACACTATAGAGTTTTAGTGGTGGGTCCGATTCACAATGCAAGTATGATGCTAAACTGAACACACATTTTATGTCCAGTAGAATTGTGATGTAGTAAGCATCTGTAAGTGTTCCAAAATTTTCGTTTAGAATAGAGAACATTTTTTTATGGATGGGAGAGAGAAATAGAATATATTTTTTTCTCTTCGCATGTTTTTCTTACTTCATTACAAATGCAGACAACATCATGAAAATTCATTTAATGTTGCGTAAACAGCTTTTCTTTTTGTCTATGCATATTTTTTTGTATTTAATTTATTTTTATTTTTAATAGTTAATATTGGAAATTTCGTAAGTAGCTTTTTTGAAATACAGTTTAGACTTTTTAAATGAATCTTTTTACTATTAATTTTGCTTAGATTCCATGTTGAATACTACCTCATTATTTAATTGTACTGTAAATAAAAACTGCTTTTCCTCTTAATCTCTACTCACATTAAAGATATTTAAAACATTTATTTAAAGACATTTAAAATAAAAACATTAGAAATGAAAAACAGGTTGTATGAGAGAGAGAAAGAGAGAATGTATATATATGAGAAAGAGCGGACATTTTATATGTACAAGAGAAAAATAATGTTTATATGTGCAGGGAGGGGGGGGGAAGAAGGTAATCTAGCTAAGACTCAAACACGAGGAAAACTTAAAAAGGTGAATGGAAACATTTTTTTTTCTCCCTTTTAGGGTCAAAATAGATGGGGAACATTTATTTTCCATTTAGGTGTCAACATTGGGGAAGATAATAATTGGGGAATGAAAATAAGCCCCCATCCTCTTATTAAATTAAACTCTTTTCTCCCCTCTCCCTTCCAACCCTATTTTCAAACTAACTAACTCTTCTCCCCCTTCCATGTCTGTCACACTTATAGTATCAGTAGCAGCTATCAGCCAAGCAATGGGTCATCAACTAGTAATAACACAGTACAATGCAATTTTGTTCCTGGGTAGTGAGTGTTATTTTCTTCACATGTGTAAAAAGTATAGAAATTTTTTTTTTTTAAATGGCTAATATTCCCTTCAAACTTCAAAAGCAAAGTTTGAAGTGAATAATTAACATTTTCTCTACTCTTTAGACATAATCAGAAAACATGTATTACCAAGGAACGGAAAGAAAAAAAGTTTTAAAAAAATGTTGCAATGTCAGATGCATTAACAAAGGGTCAAAAGTTTGGAAATAAGATTGGGAAATCAAGAATCTTTTTTGTTCTGGTCATTAAATATTTTTAGCAGTAAAAACTTCTTTTTTTTATTCCCCTTCACTATTGGTCACCCAAAGCAAGGCATTTCGGACACTTCTCACCAAAGGGTTAATGAAAAGGGAGTTATTTATACCAGTGGTCACCAACCTGGGTTCATCAACATTTTTGGGGTATTTGTGTGTGTGTGTGTGGGGGGGGGGGATTCTGACTGGGTTCGTCAGTAAAGTTTGAAGCTTGATTAAAATTATTAATATTGGATAAAACATTTCGGTTTTGACAAAAATTTCATTTTGTGAACAAAATCAAACCATTTCTGCTCTCAGAAGGATTAAAAAAAAAAAAAAAAAAAAAAAAAAAAGAATACAACTGTTGTGATAAAATAATGAGATATGGTTATGTTGAAAATATATGCTTGCAAAAAACACGAAATAAGATAATTTTGTTTATGTTTATTAATTTTCATTATTAACTTACAGCGCACTATTTTATTTAAACGTTATGTTTTAAATCGCACTAGATTTAAAAACACGGTAGTCACTAATTTTCTTTTTTCAAAGAAGTTTCTTTTGTTTCAAGTTAGTTTTCATTAAACAAACACAGTAACGAAAATGTTCTTTTTTTCAAAGTTTGGCCTATTTAAGTAGATAGTCAAAACTAACTTTATGTTTTTTTCGGCAGAAAATCTAGAATTAGTATCAGTCTGTAGAATATTTTGAAAAAGTTTTGAAAACAAAAGTTTACACTTGACTTTATTTTGCCTAATATCTTGACATCTGTATCCAAGAAGACAAAGACGCCATTGTATTCAATAAAATAAAGTGTAAACTTTTTCGTTTTCAAAACTTAAAAAAAAATTTACTCTCGATGCTTTTTTTCCCAGTTCAACGCATCAAAACAGTGACATAGAAACCGAACCAGAAACTAGTGTCATTGCCGAGACAATCACTGAACAATGTCAATCAAAATGTTATTATACCGTCAGAACCAGAACAAACAAAGAAAATAACAGGAATTTACCTACTGGAAAGCAGCCTTGTCTGACTGATGATAGCCTTGTTAAAAAGCCCACAATGAGAAATGTATGTAAACAGAGAAAATGGAATGATGAGTACCTGGCCGTTGGTGTATATTTGCCAGAACATCAAAAGAATTAGACTTATCGTTATGTCAAGTGTCTTGTTTATCGTCAACGTCTTGCAAACTCAAATTTAGCTCCTTCCATGTTGAAAACACATTCAAAAATATCCCCAGTTCGCGAATAAATTCCTAATATATTTTAAGCAGATGCTGAAACATCTTACAAAAGAATCTTTTCTGATGTCAGCTTTTACTCCAAAGAATGATAGTCAACTTCACCGAACTTTAAACAAAAGCGATCATTTACAGAAGGTGCAATCATAATCAAGCCAAGTCTTATTTGCAGTGGAGGAGATCCATGGTAAAGATGGAATATCAAGAGTAAATAATGTTGCTCTCTCAACCAACACAATAAGATGAAGAGCTGATGATTTATGTGAAAATTTAAAACAACAAGTCTTGTACAAGTTACGGAATGCACCATGCTATGGTTTACAAATGGATGAAAGCACCGACATAACTAATTGTGCACAGTTTCTTTGTTATGTGCGTTTTCCAGATGTTCCAGAATATAGTTGAACATTATGTTGTATTGACATTGGAGAGGAAATCAATAGCATTGATGATTTCCTTGTTAAAACCAGAAATCCATGGGACAAATGTGCTGAAGCAATGATGGGTATTCTGTTGGGTGTAGTGGCATGCGTTGAACACGTTTCTCCTAACTGCATCAGCACTCACTATATTATTCATAGGGAAGCAGTGATTGCAAACCCCAAAAAACTAAGTATATAAAACGAATAAAAGTCAACTTGAGAAACTATCTGATGTTGTAAAGTGTGTCAATCACATAAAAATGAGTTCAAAACAATCCTGTATGTTTCTGAGACTTTGAAGATATGGATGCCGAATACACGGCTTTGTTGCTATATTCTCCAGTTCAGTAGCTTTCAAGAGGGAAAGTTCTGGTTTGGGTTTTCAAACTTTGTAAGGAAATCTTTGCATTTCTCACCGATATGAAGAGTGAGTTTTTGACTTTCTTTGATGACTCAAAGTGGATGATCACATTGGGTTACATACAGGGCTCTAGTCTAACTTTTTTGCACTGTCTCAGGGAAGATATTTGTTCGTCCCAAACACATTTTTACCGACGACGGGACAATGTTAATTTCAAGCCCTGGTTACATAACTTCCATATTTGAACATTTAAACACTTTGAATTTATCACTTCAAAGAAAGGACAATAACATTTGTGCAATTAGCAAGACCCAAAGATTTCAGGCTCTGTTAACACTTTGGGAAGAAAATGTCAAGAAGGCAATCTTCTTCAATTTTCATTACATGCAAACAGCTTTGACGGAGATTGATTTTGAAGACTACAGCAACATCAAACAATATCACGGATCATCTTGTGTCTTAAAATCTAATACCAAAAAATACTTGCACTAGAAAAATCAAACTGGGTGTTAAATCCATTTGATGCAGTTATTGATATGCTGAATATTCATAATGAGGCAAAGATTCAACTTTTGCATTTAAATGTTGACTTGGTGTGGAAATCAAAATTCTCAGCATCAATAGTTAATGAATTTTGGGTTGTGATGTTCAATGATAAAGCGATTGAAATGACAAAGTGATCAAAATGAAAAGGCCGGTTGCTGAAGCTTTGAAAATTGTGGTCCGATTTCCTAATATATACATCTACGAGAAGGGATTCTCAGCAACAATAAAAAGCAAAACAAGAAATCGACTTCACGATGAGAGGTTCACTGTCTTCGCTCTCGCCGCACTTAGACAATTTGATAAAACAACCGCAAAAGCAACAGAGTTATTAACTCTCCAGACTGTTATTTGATTGATATAAGATCAGATTCTTCATGAGATTCTAAAAAGGATTCTACTTTAATCCGTTATTCTTTTGTGAAATGATATAGTTTTTTTTAATAAAAGGAAAATGAAAAGATGAGTACGTATATATATTCTTTCTTATCAAGTTTAAGGGTGCTTTCTAAGTCTCTCAGTAATATTTGGGGGTCGTATGGTGAAAAAAGGTTGGAGACCACTGATGTATACCACCAAATTTAAGCCTAGTGAAAACATGTTAAAATAGCTTATTGATTATAAAATTGTAAAAGTTTGAAACCCTAAAACATGACCGGTTTAAAATGAAGACTAAGGTGGATTTCACACCAAAGTGGCACGCCACTTGAAAACAAACCTATACAAACATATGAAACCTTTCATACTGAAGTGGCGTGGCATGACATGCTGCATGTGCTACTTGCATACCACTCAAGAATTGGATCGTTTTGTTTTTTTTCAGCATGCGATATGCCACTTTGTCATGCATGCGCAGTTGTAGGGCTAAAGGGTTTCTCAAACTGGGTTCCGCATCATATTTTTGGTTCCATGGCCGATTTTGAGAATAACTATTCACAGCTTCGAATAAAATGTGGTATTGATGCAAAAAAAATCAAAATGTGTCCGACTTCAGTTGTTGGTTTTCATTAAGAAAGCCATGCTTAATGTAGAATCAAGACTAACTTTAAATATAAATAACCATAGACATGTATTTTTATACCATATCATGCTTGCAAAAAGGTATCTAGTCTGTAAACTAAACATGTCTGTTCATTGCAACGATTGCACACAGAGCACCAAAGAGGTTTCCAATTATAACAATGTAGTTTCCACAGGGGAGGGGGAAAACACTGTCCAACACTGCCTCGCTTATCATGAATTCTGAGCCGCTACAATGTAATTCACCGCACAGATACACGTGGCTTCTGTTAGCGAGCCAAGAGTGAACTGCAGAACCATCGCTGCCTGGCCTTTTTATAAACAGGAGCTTGTCACATCCAGGTTGCTAGCACTCAACATATGGGTCACCGATTCTCCACCTTGTCTATATATGTCGACGACCCGTTCACTCGGCTTCTGCTTCCAGCACCCTCCACCAGACAGATGGCAGGCAAGTCCATCTCCATCTCTTTGCCACAAACAATTAATTCCATTTATAACACATAAGATTATACATTTCAAGGTCAATTAAAAATAAAAATATATCAGAAAAAAAATGATATAATTTATTATTTTTCACAGCTTTATTTCCTTAAGGTTTCACAACAGTCACCAACTTTCGAAAAGCCTCTTGCTGAAAACGGTAAAACTGCTGAAACTTCTGAGTTTTTTTTCAGCATGCGACGTGCCACTTGAGAAATGCCCATGTGTGACACTTCAAAACATGTGTATTTCCCTTTGAAGCCAAGTTGAAAACTGCTTGGCCCAGCAATATCATGCAAGTTCACATGCATTCCTGACTACAATCGTATGAAAGGGCTGTACGCACGATACATAAATAGCTGGACCCACTTGAAAACTGAAGAAACCTATGGTGACAGTGTCTAATAACAGAATTAAAATGACACTTCTGTTTGAAACCCCCCCCCCAAAAAAAAACCCCTACATACGCAGTGAATCCCTACATTGTCTTTTAGATAGGGATACTATTACCAAGGCCGTTACGTATGAGGGGAATAAGGATGAGGATGCATTCGCTGCCTTTGAAAACTTCATCCAATTTAGACTGCCATCAACAATGTACATCAAAGACAAAATTTTTTTTTAAAACCATGAAATGGACCTTCCTGAAGGCGTTCTGGCATATATTACTTGCTTAGCTGTGTCAACCTCACTGATGAACAAACTTCCTTATGCCGAGCAACATGCATTAAATTAACATTCAAACACAAATAGAACGAGTATCCATCTCTAGTAATAATAATCCTACTGGTGCAGGTCATGACAGGGCAATACCATGATGACTACCAATATGAAGACCCAGAATACTATGAAGACCCAGAATACTATGACGAGAGTGCTCAAGCTCAGGGTAACCGTGGTCTAACAAGCTCACATGCATACCTGATTACAATTGTATAAAAAGGGCTGTACGCATGGTACATACATAGCCAACTTGAAAACTGAAGAAACCTAGGTTGACAGTTTTGATTGACGGTTTCTAATAACAGAGTTAAAATGACTTACAAGCGATACTTTTGTTTGAGAAAAATAAAAAATAAAAATTAAAAAAACTATATACTCAGTGAATCCCTACATTGTCTCACAGATATGGATGTACCCACCACCTCTTACAACACCGATAAGAGCAATTATATCTGCATCATCGCACAATGAAGACATCTTGTGGATTGAACAGGGAAACACGCGCCACTTTGGTCTGAAAGCACTGTGTCGTTTGCCACCTGCAACTTTTGTGTGAAAGCTGCCTTAAAAAAAAAAGGGCAACAGGTCTGGTTAGTCACTCAATAGAAACCGTTGTGCGACCAACATCATTTGGCAGCATGCTGTGTTCAGGGTGATCAATTAAAAAATTAGAAAAAGGGTGATCAATGAATGAGTTACTTCTCTCGCCTTTTGTTGGATCACTAAAAAGTCTGAATTTTGAAAGAAGATGAATACAGCCGGGCACAAACTTGGGACCAATTTAGCATAAACTTACATTGTAAATTGAACCTACCCCTAATAAAAACCTATGGGGAGGGGAGAAAAAAGTTTTTTCTAGATATAAGGAGCAAATGCTTAAATTTTCAGCCCTCTAGTGCCATCGATACATTACATAGCCCTTCAGCCCACTAGCACACATGATACATTACATAGGTTTCAAGTTGATCTGGCTATGTTAAAATAACACAAGCAATACGTATGCTTAATAAAAAACCTAAAAAAAAAAAAACAAAAAAAAAACCATGTAGTCTGGGTTATCCGCAAAGTAAAATAATAGAAGAAATAATTTAAGATTTAATACAAATTTCATTACTGTTATTTTCATACATACATAGCCAGGCAGACATTATTAAATGTAAAAATCATTTATTTTTACAATTTAGCTTAAATTTGGAGGTTCTAGAACAGTGGTTCCAAACCTTTTCATTACCAAAGACCCCCTTCATTTAAATGAATTTTCCCATGGACCCCCACAAAACAGTTGGACCCTGAGGGATCTGCAGACCCCAGGTTGGGAACCACTGTTCTAGAAAGATGACACTTCAAAAACATGTGCATTTCCTTTTGAAGCCAAGTTGAAAACTGCTTGGCCCAGCAGTGTTGTGCAAGCTCATATGCATTCCTGACTACAATCGTATGAAATAACTACGCGCGCGCGTGCGCGCGCATGTGTACATATGACAGCAGTGCAGAAAAGTGTGCGTATAGTCAGTAGGTAACAGATGACTACGAGCAGAGTAAGAAGTGTGCAGAGTTATTCTTCAATTTCAAAGAATGAAGAGACACACTCACAGGCAGTGAAGACCAACATTTACAAGAAGGGTAACAATGTAATTTTGATGAACATTCTTGCACAGAATTCTGCCCCTGCATTGTTATCATCTCCATATGTGAGGCCAACCTCATATTTTGCTAATTGTTGGTGAAGTCCCTTTGGAGAATGAGGGAGAAAAAAAGTTTGCAACTTATTCAAGACAAGAACTAATGTCATGCAAGAGGGAAAGTTGTTAGATTCAGCTAAACTTGGCCAGCCCCCCACCCCAGCAGCAAGTAAGCATTTCAG
Source organism: Architeuthis dux (assembly GCA_006491835.1). Lineage (NCBI taxonomy): Eukaryota > Metazoa > Mollusca > Cephalopoda > Oegopsida > Architeuthidae > Architeuthis > Architeuthis dux. The sequence continues at coordinate 2,217,881 of VCCN01005667.1, read as the reverse complement.
TCACCATGGTGGCTAGGATACAAATAGTAATACCAGCATCAGCAGCAGTCTGTACATTCCTTTGAGCCAGTAGTAAGTTAAATAACAAGAGGTAAAAGAGAGGGGATAAGTACTTTTACTAACTTTAGCCTGAGTGGCAACAGCAAAGATGGGGGTGGGTACTAGAGTCAGAAAAGGCAGTAGACACTACTGGTAGTAATAGGCAGAGTTGCCAGATAATTGGAGACGTTTCTAGCCAAAAAACACGCTAAAAAATGGCCAAATGCGAAAATTGTCCAGAAAAGCAATTTAAGTATTGTAAATTTATATTATTTTTTTTATACTGCTATTTATTTTCCTAATTTTTTCCGTTGGTTTTTATCACAACTGAAAAATTAAAGTGAAGGTAAATAGCTGTGAATATATTTAATAATAATGAACAGGGCAAAAAGGGTTATTGGCCCCATAACCCTTGCTACTTTGGGCCCTCGGGCACAGCCTGGCCGCACAGACCACTCCTGATAATGAATGATTGTTTATAAAACATTGCAGTACACAACAAAAAGAATTTATTAAAAATACTACTGCAACAAAGTTAAAATGGCCAAACACAAAGTTCATGGCCAAATGTTTTTCAAAGAGGCCACCTTTGTCAAATTTGGCCATAAAATGGCTAAAATGGCAACAGGTACATGCTGGGGTGGGTGAGACGAAAAACAAGAAGAATAAGGTGGGTGGTTACCTAGCAGTGATGGCTTATCCAAAAGGAAAGTGACAATTATAGGAATATACAAATAAAAGTTATGGATTGGAGTTATTTCATTTTCTGAACTGAAAAGATGTTAAAATTGAGAAGATAATATACAGAAAAAACAGCTCAGCACATTAGCAGAGGTCAGTCGTGGTAGAGAAGATTTACTCCAAGAAGTGGGAGGGAACAGTAAAGAAGCTCAAATTTCAAGATTACAATTCCTGTTTCAAGCAACCAATGGCATAGGAGCTGGTTCAGAAACATGGGGGAATCATGAGCCTTAGAAGGTAGATACAACAGGTAAGACAGTAGCAGACACACACTGAGAAGTAATCAGTAATGGTAGCCATGGAAACCAGAATCATAACAGTAAGCAAGCTGCTGGGTAGACAGAGAAACAACAAACCAGTCACCACAGCTGGTAGTGAACATTCTAATAAAAACATCAAAGTATACACCTTTGCTCTTCAGGAGACGTTTTTTAGAGACCTAAGTACAGAGGAATAACCAACTGATAATATTAAGCAAAGGATATAGAAATTAGAACGTTAGAAATTCATTGTTATAAACTTTATATTTCATTCACACTACACAGCATGGATAGTCACACGACTGCTTTGTTCAAATCTCTTCTGATGACGTCGTTCACAACGACAAAATGCATAAAGATTTATTTTCATGATAATAAACATGTTTGAGATGTAACACACTTTTCTCAATCTTTCTTTTCCACAGTCTAATCAAATCTACCAAACTTTATATTATAACATTTCTATGATTATTTTAAATAAAGTATTTGGGACAGACAATCATAGAATTTATTGGATATCCTAATACCAATTTAAAAAGAAACTACTTACTTTCACAAATCAAAAACCCTGACCAGTCAAGTCACTATTTGAAATTACAAGTAATACCCCCCCACCCCGCCTATTCAGCAACACAATACAGGAATAATTTAAACGGAGTGTTCGATTTGGCCAAATCTATTTATATTATTTTCACCTATAAGGTGTAAGAAAAAAGAATTTGGCTAAATCTACTAACACTATTTTCACCAATAATACAAAACATGGGGAGTGATGGGGTCCTTACCCTGCCTCCTGACGTGTTGGCAGGGTGAGTTTGGGCAATTATAATGTGTGAGAAAAAAATTTGGCAAAATCTATTTACACTATTTTCGACTATAATATAAAGGCATGGGTAGTGATGGGCCTCACCCTGGCATCCTGGCCCGCGTTGGCAGGGGGATTTGGGCAACCATAAAAAGTAACTAGTTCCCTTGTGCTGGCTATGCTTCAGTCCACATATCACATTACTACTTACACAACTTAGGTGACAAGCACCTGGAGTGGTGTCACTCACTTCAACCTGCGCTATTTTAGAGATGGATTCATGTTGTTCCCAAGGGCATGGGTCGAAGCGAACACAAACTGTTTGAATTTGGCAACCCCACACCTCCTTGGGTAACCATAAAGCATAAGAAAAGAATTCAGCCAAATCTATTTACACTACTTTCACTTATAATGTGCAAGAAAATTGAGTTTTAAACACCTTATTCCGATTCAAATGGTTCTTCATACGATTGAACTCCTTGTTATTTGT
>VCCN01005667.1:2166795-2180479 GCA_006491835.1 Architeuthis dux | reverse complement strand
GGACACAAATATTTCCATAGAGGAATAAGTAAAATTTTCTATTTATCTAAGAATCGGTGCTCAAATAATTTGCTGTGTACAAACAGAAGAAAGTTTTTATATTCCCAGCATGGTTACCCGCCATTGTCTACATTAAGTTAGGTTGAGACATGCTACTTAAATCTGATCCATATCTAACAAGTTATTGAAACTTGAAATAATATTAGTCTGGTTAGTCAACAATAGAAACCGTCACATGACCAACATCTTTTGGCAGCAGGGGGTGATCAATTAAAAAATTGGGAAAAGGGGTGATCAATGAATAAGTTATGTCTCGCCTTTTGTTAGGCAGTGATTACTAAAAAAGTCTGAATATTCAAAACAACAAATGTGAATGCGGCCAGACACAAACTAAGGGACCAATTTAGCATAAACTTGCATTGCAAATATTTAACCCACCCCCACAAGCATAGGGGGGATTTTAACAAAAAAAAAATTTTTTTAAATAATTTTCTTCTAGACACGAGTAAATGTTTAAATTTTCATCCCAGTATTGGTGCAGCCTATACACTTGATACATACATAGCCAGACAGAAAATTTTAAAAAAAAAAAAAAACAACCTATTTTGACAGTTTTGGTTGACTGTTTCTAATTAATATCTTAGTAATTCCCCAATAAATCCTATTCCATGTACTCAATTTTTACTAGCTATCAATAATCAAAAATAGAATCTGATGACAATGCAGGTCATATCTTTAGTTGGCCTGCAGATACTTGCAGGCCAATAATTTATGCCTTACTGCTGGAAAAGAGATATACAAGCGATCATCATTTGAAGTCTTCTTTTTTTCAAGCTCAATACAGTAGCTTCTAAATTGGCACAGTACAACTTTTCTCTTTATGGTGGGTTACAAGGCTCCAATGCGGAACAGTACATACTATACTTTGGTATGTAAAACTGCACTAATTTCATCCAATTTTTTACATATGCAAGCTAAATATTTTAAGAAAAATAGGTTTTGGAATTATTTCCACCCCTGCAAGCATTATAAGGACAACCAGCATAGTCACCTTAAAAAATAATGAGATTATTTATGTTATGCATAGATAAATTATAGATTGGTGCAATACACTTTTCTGACCTATATTTTCCTTCATTTGGCTTTGTGTAATACCATGTACTGGATGTAAACAAAAGCAAAGGCAGGCAAGTGAGTAAAGCTGTATCAGCAGTAGCCATTCGACCTGCACCTTGCTTGGTCGGTTGCTAACTTGTAACTTAATTTCACTTAATATTCAAGCATTGTAAAATTGGCCTAATGGATACGCCACTTGCCTGACTACCTCCAAGTCGGACATCCAAATCACAGCAAGGTTTCGTAAATTTTATATATCTGTTTGCTTTAGGGTGACAGAAACCAACAAACAAAAAAGTGACAACGACTTTTATATAAGATTGGGCTACATTGGCACAAAAGAAGAAACAACTGGATACATATCAAAATTTATTATTTACTAAACTCAGTGTAGTCTGAGCACTAGGTTACAATAGTGGGTCAACTTGGTACCTGGCAAAATTTATGGGTGCTAAATTCAAAAGTGGCACTTTCGAAGCCCAAAACCCTGTCAACACGTTTCTAACGAGGTATCAAACACTATTGTATCAGTTTTATTTCTTAAGTTATAGCCAATAAGGCATTTTTGACCCAAAATGCCCATATACGGAAATTTGGTTCTAGACCCCTAAAAAGTTACTAAATTTTGAATTTTTTCATTTTGTCATGTCCGTGCTGTCTATACACTTCCAATGAGGTATCAACCGCTATTTTATCACTTATATTCCTCAAGTTATTACCAAATGTCTTTCAAATCAGCATTTTAGTACAGTGAGAATTGAACTCACTACACTAGCTAATGGTCTACTAGACCAGTTTGCTAATCAAAAAAAGAAAAATCAATTTGAATCCTCAAAAGTTACATGTAGAAAAATTATTAGTATTTGGATAATGATATCCGACAGGATGATATTAATCACGATGTGGAAAGACAAATTGTTTGAAAAGTTAACAATTTACTGAAAGTAAATAACATAACAAAAATACCAGTGATTTCAAGCTTTGAACTTTGTTTCATTTTGTATTTTCGTTATTACTTTGATGAAGCTGTAACCAGTGAAACATGTCAGTAAATTGTTAATTTTTCAAACAATATCTTTCTACATTGTCATTAATATCATGTAGGAAAAAGAAAACATTTGTCAAGAAATGTTGATTTCCCTGAAACCTAAATTGATCTTTAGTGCGAACATGAAATAAACAATCTTAGGAACAGTAGCAAATAAAATATGAGGACTTGACCAATTTCATAACTGAACAACTTTTAGTTGCTAAAGGGAATGAAGAGAAGAGCCAAGCTTGATTGAGACTACAACCCCTCTCCTAAAGGGTTAAAATTGTTTCTCAAAACTGACAAATTTCCAGAGGAAATGAAGGTCTTAAGGATTGAAAGCACAAAAAATTACTTGCAAAATGTTTGGATAAAATATAGAACCTGGACCCTGATTTAAGCCAAAATCACCAATTTTCACATTACATTGTAATCAAAAAGAGGAAATATACAATTCAGACTCCTTTAACTAGACAAAAGAATATTGGGGTCTAAATTGTACATTTCATCCTTGCTTTGATTAAATCAAACTAAATTTTGATTATGGTGTAATCTGAAAATTGGCACTTTTGACTTTAATCAATTTTGGGGTTCGGATTTTAATAAACAAAAGCAAACACGATCAGATGAAATTTATGTTTGCTTTTGTTTTGTTTTGTTTTTTTAGAATATTTAATTACACCAAACCCTTGTTTGAAAATACTGAATTATATAGGAAACAGAGAAGTGGTTGTTATCGCTTGCAGAAACCAAATAGACAATAGGGGGCTCGGAAAGCAATCAGTGCAGAGCTAGAATAAATCTGGGGCCGGGAAGAAGAAAAGAGTAGAGGATATGGCTTCAAGTGCCATCTTTAAGGCTGCAAAACCTCAACATTATAAGACTAATTAAGAGAACAGTCTAAAAAGAGACAATAAAAAGGAGTTTCTGACAAGAACCACTTATGGTTCAAGTGGTCACCTAACCTTCAAGATAGGCACAACCCACGAATATTCACACAGTGTGATTGAGCATGCGTTGCAAGCACACTATTGTTCTATGTATTTTTTAAAATTTTATTACGCACATGTTTGGCGTCGATTCTCCTATAGTTTGAGATATCAACGCTATTCCAATGCTAATTGGTTCATCTCTTAATGCTGTGTATTGCACTTACATAAAGTTTTGAAAAAGATTTACGGTTTAGGGGGGGGGGGGTCTATTTATAATGCTAAACCTTACTTTCGTCCAGTTCCAAAGTATTTGGATACTTCCCTTGTGAAGGTTGTAAAATTCTTTTTGTTAGCTATTAGTTTTTCAGGTGAGGGGGACTATCTGTGGCACAATCACACATGTAGTTCCTTCAGGAAATGCAGGTTATAGTTTAAGTTGAACTACAGTGAAAGTTTTTCTTCATTCTCATTAAAATTCCTATTGTGATTCTGAAAACCTTGTTGAAATTGTCATTCAATGCGAGGAGGGTAACAAATAGAGAAAGTGATTGTTGCTGACAATGAGATTGCTTTTGCGGTTTCAGCAGCAAGTAGGTTTTATGGGAGTGGAGTTGCTAGCCACCCGCCAAAGATGGACTGCCTTACAGGGCTGAAGGGGCTGATCTTTACAAAAATTTGAGCCTGCTCGGGTCTATGGTTGGCTTTGCGACAAACGAGATAAAAAAAAAAATTTAAAAAAATAATTTTTTTTAAATTAAAAAAAAAAAAAGGAGGTCCAACCAATGACGACGACCAAAAGATATACACTTTTTTAGCTCGAGATCACCTTTTGTTTAAATCAGCAGCAGCTGTCGCTGATGAGTTGGCTTTGCGACAAATGAGGTCCAATCACAACGATAAAGACCAAAAGATATATACTAGTTTTAGCTTGAGATCACATTGTTCCAATCAGCAGTAGCTGTCGCTGATGATTGAAATTTAGTATGGTGAGGAGAGGAGGTTAGATCAATCAATCTTACTCCAGACAAGATTATTTTCACTAGTCTCCCGTTTTTATTTCCGATACCAATGACATGAACATGAACAATGTTTCCATTAATCGATGCAAAGAAGAAAAAATGACTTGAAAAATTGTACAGAAATCATCAATAGCCAGTTTAGCTTCACTTGGACCAGTAATTTATAATTTATGTTTGTCTAAAATAGAAGGAAAAATAATGCTTAATCGGTTCATTCACAAAACATTCGTAACATAGAAAAGGAGAAATTATTCAGTTTTAAATTCAAGAATATGCTGACTGGATCAAACTAATTTGTAAAGAAAAAGGAAATTGTAAATTAAAATGGAAAGGTTAAAAAAAAATACTAAGAGAATGTCTTGAAATATCACAGAAAGTTAAACATTAACATAAGTTTTCTGAAAGTTTCAAGGGACGGTGTCATGACTCATCTGGTAAGATTTGGGGAGTTTTAATGTTTATGACTTTACTTTCCTCCCTGAAAATTTTCATTAAGGCTAAATAAGTTAGAAAACTGTATGAAATGAAGTAACTAGGCCTTTGCTAAACTTCCCTAACAGTTCACCAGATGAGATTTTTTAAAAATTTTACTAGTCTCCCGAATTGAAGAGGTTTTTTAACTAATAGTTGGACATTAATATTCCAATAACATTTCTATTAAGCTAGTCAAAATTAATAAAAATGTCTTAGAAGACTTCATATAATAATTACTGTATTTACTCGAGTAAAATTTTGTAGCTAAAAATCAGTAGATGAGAATTAACTCCCTATTAGAAATTATATGTAACTTTTATAAATATTGCTCTATTTTCGTGAAACAAATTTTATTTGGGTCCTTAGAGGTAGAATTTAATTTTTTTCTTTTGGATGGTCCAAAATAAAGCTAGTTTGACTGCAATCGACCAATAAATAGTAAAGTTATTACCAATGGGAAGTTTCTTTTAACCCACCATCAAATGGATATATTTTTTTATATCCGACAGAATATAATTCCCCGAACGGAGTTCGTTTCTTTATTCACATTTACGATTTAGGCCGCTAGTTTAGCAGTCGTTCACACCGGCACCGGGCAAATATAGGTTCAACTAATAAATGTCTTTATAATTATATTGTCGGATATAAACATTATCATAGAGAACTAATATATATTACTCTCGAGTAATCCAATTTTGACCCTGATTTCTATATTTAATTTCTCGCATTGTACACGAGTAAATACGGGAAAATGCCTGAACAGATACAAATGATTCCCCTCTCACTTAAAGTTATTATTGTGAAGTAGAAAACTAAAAACAGATATTGATGTTGAAGGGGGGGGAGGGTTTGGATCCAGATGATATTACAACAGGTGGGCGAGAGAGAGACAGAAACCGCGGGTGTGCGGGAGTTAAAGTAAACCAATAGACTAATAACTTGCACTTAATAACGAATTCACTTTAGACAAGCTCTGATTAACATTCTAAGTGTTGTTTTTTTATATTAGGGTGGTAAAGTTACTAAAAATAGAAAAGTACACCGCTCAGTTATTGATTTGGATTCCACCCCTCACCCTGGTAAAACGGGTGAAAGTTTTGGAATTCCTAAACAACAAAACGAATATGAGGCCAGGTGTAATACCGTTTTTCTTTAACAAAGTTGGCAAGGATTGGGCTTAGAGAACAAGTATTTACTGTTATTTCTATTAAATTTGACTAGTTTTTATCTTCATCTTTAGTTTTTATACAAATCTCAATTCGGGCGATCGTTTCTATTAAGATGAAGATTAAACTAGTTTAAATTTAATAAAGATAATGTCTTACAACACTTCATACAATAATAGTAATAAAGTATTTAGCCTTTTTAATACTCTGAAAATTGCGGCTATCTTTGAGTTTAGTCAAGTGTCTTAAACTCAACGGGAATTCTTCTGTATTTACAAAAGGGACAATAACAGTTCCTTTTAATTTTGATGTACTCTGTACACTCAAAGTAAATATCATGCCTGTGCTTCCATAATGCGAAATGGACAACATTTGGATATCGTTGACGCTAAACCGCAAAGATAGCCAAAATTGGCAGAACTCAAACTGACAATCCAAGTAAATCTGGAAACTAAATGATAACGAAAGGAGGGGGGGGTTCATTACTATTTACTACGACTGTGAAAAATACCTGTTAAAATTTAGAACGACTAAAAATAGCCACGCAAGGCAATTCCAAGCATTTGATGTAACTTTTCTTGGGTTTCTTACTTTTTCTTGGTTTTCCAAGTCCCAAGAAGAGAGAGACGAAGTCTCCGGCACCAACAAGTATTAAGGTCAATCTTTTTGTTTATAGCATATTGAGGGGGGGGGTAGTGAAAAATACTGTCACTTAGTCTTGGAGTATAAGTGCAAGAAAAACAAAAGTTTCTACCCCCACCCTTCTTTACAATTAGAAAAAAAACTTGTGTTTACTGGGCTAACATGGGGCCCCAGAGAAAGTTTCTCGAAGAAAGGCGATGGAAAGGGAAGGAGGAGGAGGAGGAGGGAAAAAAAAAACTATATAGTTGCCAAGTTGGACATTAAATGTGTTCATTCCAAGATTTGTTCGGACAATTGAAACTTTTAGCTTTTTGTCGATGCCACGTTTCAGCCGATCAATTCTATAGCCTTCCTCAACAACAACAACAAAAAATTCAATATAGTCCAATCAACTCTTGGAATGATTATGGCTTCTCAAAGTTTGAGAAAGTACGGGATTTTCAAGAAAGTTATGCCATGTGCAGAGGTTTTATACCAAGATTACCTAAAATATAAAGCAAATCTGTTAACGGCGTGGGTCAATATATCAGAATTTGCTAGTCATTAAAACCTTGAAAGAAAGAAAAAAGCAGGGGTCAATATGGCGCCAGGGCAGGTTGCCCCTAAATTCCTGGGAAACGATTTCGATAAACGTGAAGACAAAATGAACTACAAGAAAAGAGCATAAAATACAGGAGGGTAGTTAACAGAACAGTAGTAGTCACAATACTACAAACTGTCAAATATATTGGGGGGTGGGGAAGACAAGTGACCCACTCAGACTGAATTCGGACAAGAAAAAAAGCCCTAGGGAAAATTCAAATTTTCTCATCATTTTAGAAGAGAATCTATTTTCTTTTTTTTTTCAATACTTTTATTTATGATAACTTCAAGAAATCGTGAAAAACGAAATAGAAATGAAACATTTGCCATTGCAGCATTCGTAACTTCTGACACATTTTGGGAAAAGTAAAAATAATTCGATCTCTCAAAACTTTTTCAGACAAGTAGGTGAGAAATTAGAACTTTATCTAAGTTTTTGTGAATTCAAATAAAGTATTTTTGAAGTTTTACATTAGGTTCATATGCATTTTTACAAGCTTTTGACAGCATCCAGTTAGGAGGAAAATGCCATCCACTTGAAAACTTTCGGTGTCTTCAGTACTTTTTATGCAAAAATTGTAATATTACATTTCAACCAAATTACACTAAACTTTTATTTTTTGGCCTCTAGTTCGTGATTTCCCTATAGAGACTAATGCGGTCAAATTCTTTGAATACACATTTATTTTAAGATGAAATTTCTCTAATTGGGCCTAATGGCCATTATAAGCTTTGTTAGGAATAATTAATTACCTTCATTTTTCATATGAAGTACGACTTCAGTTTATTCCTAGTAATTTCGGGAGACAAAGCAACAGGAAGAAAAGTTTATAAAGTTGTGATGTATACATTTTAAACTTTCAGAAAGTTATTATTTAGCCGCTAAGTTTGATTTAGATTAAATAAAAAGTCTTAAAACTATTTTAAAACACCTGTGTGGGTGTCAAATTCGGCCGCTACAAATTACAAAAAGTTTTCAGACTAAGCCTTGTTTTAGGTACCTAAATACTAGACTTGCGTAAAAATAAATAAAGTAAATTTGCAACTACCATACTTTTTATTTCATTAAAAATAAGTAAATAAACTTTTCGGCCCAATTGGAATTCTTTTTTTTTTAACAAACGAGGCCACTTTAAGAAGAAAAAGAAATATGATGGGGCGACTTTTTAATCTTTTATTTTGAAAGAAACTTCAATGATTTTTTAACTTGAAGAAAAAAAAAACTTAGTGAAAAAGTATTAAAGTTTTAAGATTAATTAAAAAGTTAGGAGGGTTGAAAAAAAATATAAAATAAAAAGTCATGTACCCGATCCTAAAAAGGTTCACCTTGGATGAAGAGAAGAAAAAAAAACTAAACATTAAAAACAGAGGCCCGCCCATCATTTATAGCTCATAAAAAAAGCCAAATACCTATATGCACATTATTCTATACGTACATCTGTACCAGTATACATCAAGTATAGAAGTTCACCTTGACAGTAGAGGAAAACTAACAAAAACTAAGCAGTAGAGCCACATTTATTCTCTTTTTTGCCTCCAAACCCTCGAAGTACGGCTCCACTCACCGGCCATTTTGAATCACCGTCCGTCCATGCCGGCGCCTACCTAAACAACAAAAAACCCTTGGGGTTTCTTTTTACTAAGTCGATTAAAGACACCCAGTCGTTAGAAAATTCAAGGAGAGTTCACCATTAATGATTCGTCTTACCGTTGAGTTTGTCAATTGCTTTGTCCACGTTAATCTGGTCGGGACAGTCGACAAAAGCGTAGTTGGTCTTCAACAAGACGTGACTGGTGTCTATACCGTGATCCTGGAACAAACTATGAAGACTCCCATCGGTTATGTCAGGCGGCAAATTGCCCACATAGAGTTTAAACATATCCCAGCCGCGGCCAGCGAAGAGAAAACTCCAAGGTTTGACACGTTTGGAAAAAAGAAAAAGCCAACAAAACACACCTTAGGTAACTAAAGCACTGGTACTATATTAGAAAAAAATCTTGACAACCGAAAAAAAAAAGTCGTATGTAGGAAGCGCAGTGATACGTTTGTTTGTTGGTCTTAGCAAAAACTTCAAGGGGTGGACAGCGTGGTCCGGCATGTTATGAAAGAATTGACATTCGGATTAAAATCAGAAACGGTATTTTTAGAAGGTTTATTTTTATTCAAAAATAAAAGCATTTTGTCTTGCAGATATTCTGGTAACTGGAAAAAGTATAATCCGTGGTTACGCGAGAGGCGAGCATCTGTTGCGTGCTTGCACCCCTTTTCGGGCGGAATGAAATGCACTCGTCTTTCACGTTCCATCACTCCCTCTAACCACGTGGTTAGCTATGGCGGCCGCTTGTCGCAGCCTAATACAGCTTTGTTTATATCTTTTTAGAACTCAATTGCCGTCTCGTCTAAAGTGAATAATTTCACGAAGTCACTAACGAAAGATTAGTTGAATTAATTTACCCACTTAGATTATTTATCTCTTGAACAAGACGTCAATGTTTAACTTTCCGACTACCGGTTTTCCCACACGTCCACGTGGACCTGGCGAAGGGGAGGCAAACACATGTGTTGCACTGAGGGAGGGGGAGCTTTGCGCAAAAATAGAAATGATTATACTCATTTTACCTAAAAGTTTTGAGCTTATTTCCCAAATTAAAAAAAAAAGATGAATCCTATTTTATTTTATTTTTGAGAAAATGTAGGCTTAGCTTTTGAATGTACACATTTTCGTCGTCATGAAGAATAAAACTAAAATAAAATTGACATTTTATCCCTACCACTGAAAATAAGTTTATTTTAGGGGAGGGAGGGCAATATTATTTCGCTCAAAACGAATTGATTTCTTTTTAAAATTCTGTTTAAAAAATTAATCTAAAAAAAGAATTTTGAGGACAATTGTGTTTACCAGGAAAAACCTTAAAAGTAAAAACAAAATGTGTGCATAAATTTAATAAACAAATATAAATAATATTTAAAAATAATGTTAAAAAACTTTTTAAATAATAAAATAAAAATAGTTTAAAGTTTAGTTTTATGTGACTTGAACTTGATGACCAGGAAAATAAGTTTTTATTGACGAAGAAGTAAAACATTCCTATTTTATTTATTCTATTTATTTACTTATTAAAAGAATTCATTTATTTTATGATGATTTACCGGTGAAATTAATTCATGCAATATTTGATCATAAGAAAATTGTCAGTTTTAAAAAATGGCAACTTAACCACAGAAAACGGGGCCAACCGCCCGGGGTCATTGACAGAGGAAATGGGAGAGAGAGCGCTCTCATGAAGAAACAGGGTACATAAATATGTAAATTACATACATCTGTTCCAGACAAAGTGTACTCCTAGATATGTGAAGAATGTAAGAGATAAATCAAGTAATAATCATAATAGATATTATTTTATTAAAAGAAATAGATAATTATTTTCGCAACGAAAAATTCAACTAAGGATAAGGAATGTTACCCATAACTTCTTGTCTAGAATTGTAGTGGAGGAAACGAAGCGTGAAAAAGGGTCATTGAATATTTTTACGAATTTAAAGCTGAACTTTTTTACATTTCTTTATTATGATACAAGCCACATTTTATCTTTTCTTTCTTTTTAAATATATGATACAATCTACAAATGAATTTGGTAAAATCCTACGTCACTCACGCGACAAATATAATTAACTTCAAAATTATTGAATTACTTTTCCAGAACTTTTATACATTTGCGTCAGGTATAATTATATTTTAAACATTTATTTAGTAATTCCAAAACCTTCGACTGATTGCAAAAATGTCAGTTTACTGAAATCACCATGAAACGGCCTTTTGCCAATTTTTTGACAGCATTAAAGTATTGGATTTTAAAAATTTATAGCAATGCACCAGATGCCTAAAGGGTCTCTGAACACTGTAAAATTCCATAATTCTAATGCAAAGTTGGTTATGAATTTAAAATTGTCGACTTAAACTTTATTTCAAATAATCCGTTAAGATTTCAATTTGTGTAATTTTATTTTTTAAGATTCAACCTTTCAACAAAAAGAATAAAACCAAATATGTTACAGTTTTAGGGGGAAAACTGATGCCTTTTTTTTTTTCAAAAGAGGTGGGATTGGGAACACCCAGAAATAGAGACGCTCTTTCTTAAGAAATGGAAGGGAAGTAATTTAAACTGTTTAAACTTGTATATGAAAAGTCATCTAACTATAACTTTGTAAATTAAAAAAATCTGTCTTCTGATTCAGACAAACTGCTTTACATGACAAGGAAAATATTTATTTTTTGTTTATTCAATTAGAAATGTCAGTCAGATTTTGAATAGTAGAAAAAACTTCGGCATTGTCAAAATATAAGGACCTTGGTACTTAGTAGTAGTAGTATCTTAAAATTAACAGGGTTTTCTTTTCTTTTTTTATCTCTCTAAATTTGAATATTAAAATTAAATATATATATATTTCAGTTACCCTTGTAAAAAAAACTTTTGACGAATGTATACTACTGTTGTTAATATTTCGTTTTTTTTCTCTTTTGAATTAAAAAAAATCAAATATAAAAACAATCTTGTTTTAAAGTTGTATAAAAAGCGAAAGGTATTTTTTTTAAAAACTTTAAGCTAAATAATAGCTTAAAGTCTTTTTAATACTGTTTGTATTTAGTAAATTAAAGAAAAAAAAACTATTTCAACAAAACAAACTTAATCATTGAATCAAAGAGTTTTGAGAAATAATCACATAATTAAGTTCCGGGAGTCGTATTTAAGAGAAGCTAAATCCTAAGTTGGCTGACCGAATTGGGGGGAAAACGGAATGGAGGCTTTTCCTTTTCGGGGCTTTCATTAGTCCCCATCAAACTGACGCCCATAATTTTAAAGTACGGAAGCCTAAAAAGAAAACAAAAGATTAAGTTACATTTTCTCGACAATTAGAAACTTAGTTAATGGTGTTAGTTTGGGGTCAAACAGCAATTTGATATTGGAGAATGAAAACATTTCAAACTTTCTCCCAAATGGTCAGTCTTTGAGTTCCAGATCAGTCAAGTTGTCAGATTTTTGCAGCTTTGCCCGAAGAAGAGGCTAATGCTGCCAAAAGTTTGAAATAAGAAACAATTAGCAATAGGATTTGGGGGCTTTTTCGCTGACTATAATTTTCATAACCAGTGAGAATTGATAATATGTTAAGTTTATTTCGTTAGTCTTGATCCCTCAGGGTTAGGGTGGGATTTTCGTTTTCGTGGAGGTGAGAAGTCTAACCAGATAGACCTAGCATTTGGTGTCTTTTTCAGCGAGAGAAAGATAATCCAACTTGACTTTCTATTTCTTTTTTGGTTTCCGTACTTTAAAACTGTGGACGTTAGCTTTTGGTCGGGACTAACCAAAGAGACCCCACTTGTCTACACTTTATTTGTAATAAATCGAAATGGAATGAATACATTCAACAGCAACAGGTTATTTCAATATGAGGAGACAGTAGACACTTGAAAAAATAACCCCGCTCAAGTTAGATTTTTTCTCTTCTTGCTTGCGCCCTCGCCTCCAAAGGCAAAGAAAGAGTGAAACCTGAACTTAGGAAAACGAATAGATTTATTTTATTTTTCGCGTATTCTTTGTTTGTAAATTATTTAAAAACTACCCTTGCCGTCAAAAATGACGAAATTAATTCAAATAATTTTGCAATCACGTAAAAAGTTTAGAATAAAGAGAGTGTGAAGCTAATTCAATTGAGAAATTGTCACAGAATTCGATTTTTATCAGGCTTTTTAAGGTCCGTAAGTAAGACGTGGGGTTGTTGGGCCCTACCACGCCATACTGCCCATGACGTGTAGGTGTAGGTGGAGGTGGGATGAGAGGGATACAACGCCTTTCCACGGGCATTTAGTACGAAATGAACGAAAAGTAATGAAATAAAATAGTTGTCTAAGGGAAGTAACTCTTGCTTAAAAACATGAAAGTTATTTTCCTTGGGGTGTTACGGACAAAAAATATAGACATATACTTGGCGTATATATAAGTAGAAACTTCATATTCTGTAAGAATTATTTTGATATTTCTGTAAAAGCAGAGTAGCTCTTATCGTTGATCAAAGACAAAGTTGAGTACATTTTTCACCTCACTCCTCATTGTCTACTGAGATGTATGTGACATGAATAGTAAAGTTAATGAGATTTTCCTGGCTTTTACAACTGCAGACTATGTTGTATTCCAGGATATGACAGGGTTTATTTTAACATACAGTAAACCCTTGCTTGTGCAGTTCTAAATCAATTTGTGCAGTACTAAAAATTATAATAAATGTCATATAAAGAAACAAGAAGCTAATGCATCTCCATGATACTGGAAAGCAAAAGTACTTTTATTTACTGTTTATATGACAAGAAATATCAATCTTTATTATTATTGGATGAAGTATTGTAACTCACCATTTTTATTACATTTGACTTTTAGTTGTTTTTATATAACTTATTAATTCGGTCCATTTTTATACAACTTATTAATTCGGGCCATTTCATTAGAAACATAGAAACAGTGGCTCAAATTAATAAGTTGTATAAAAACAACTAAAATTAGGATGAGGGTAAAAACTAGTTAAATTTAATAAAAGTGGTGTGTTACAAGAAATATATTTTTAATTTTACATATACTGATTAAAACTTTCAACTTTGTTTTAAAAATTTTGTCAAACTAAGTTGGTTAAAACTTAAAACACTGTGTTTACATGACAAGAAATCTAATGTT
>VCCN01005667.1:2143422-2154774 GCA_006491835.1 Architeuthis dux | reverse complement strand
AAAACACAATACACGGACAATGAACACACACATAAACATTAAATAAATTAGTATCTTTCTTCTATAGTGCTACTGTGTACCTTTAAGTTTCTAATGTAATATGCAGTCTACCATTTATGAAAATATTAAATGGCAAAACTACTAAAATGAAAAAATAATATCACATTTGCCTCTGTATACAATTCGCACATCATTTAAAAAAGCAATAAACAAATCATCATCTTTTCTTTATGTTTAGGGTTTCCTTTTCTGACTGAATGCAATGTTGACATCTATTATGTGAGCATAAGAATTGGTTTTAATTTTTTCAGAAGAAAGTATCCCATCAGAATCATGTTCCCATCGTGGTTTGAGCTCGCGTCATAGGAGTTGGCAGTCAGATACGCTAATGATTACACTAAGAATACAATGATTGACTGATTGTAAAATTTAAACTCTAATAATCACAAAAAGATACTTAGATTGAATTTTGAAAGCACAAAAAATAGTTTTTAGTTTTTTCGGAAGAAAGTCTCTTAGTAACTTCGAAAGTTTGTTAGTTTAAAAAAACAAACAAACCTATAAACAACTTATTTTTTATCGAATGTAACTAACATTTCAGAAACAGACTAGCAACACCAGTTCAGGCGAGTATTTTCTCTATTTTCAATATCAACACGCAGACTTTGTTTAATTTGGTAACTAACGCTGCTAACGTTTCAGTGACATCACCAGTGTCAAGGAAAAAAGCATCCTTTTAGATTTGCAAAGATTTAGGGTGCTCAATGGGAACATGATCCATTTTTTTTATTAAATCAAGTATTGTAAACCATTTTTATTAATTTTTGACTAATTTTTAGTTTGTTTAATCACAATTTCAGTAAGGCTGTGAATAAAATTAAAATAATAGGTATGGGTTTCGCGATTTTTGGCAAATCATATAAGGGTTCCGCGACAAAATAAGTTTGGGAACCACTGCTCTAGCCTTTAATGCCTGTTAATTAATAATTATGCCCTCTCCTAGGATAGAGTGCAACTGCACCAGGGCGATTTTTTTTTAATACCCTAGCACTGTCTTTGCCCCAGGCACTGAGAACCCTTGCTATGCCACTGTAAGACAGCACCAAATCCTATCACCCTAAAGTGTTTACTGACCATATTTCAAGTTATTAATAGATGTTAGGGAAGAGGCAGTGGGATATAAATTGTTAATACGGTTATTGATTGCAAGGTACAGGATCTGAAATGAAGATCATAATTTAAGAAATAGAGACAATGTCATTTAGGTTATAAACAGGGATGGAAATTGATTTGGGAACTAGGTATACAATAAGGCAAGGTTTTGGGAACTAGGCATATGGTAAGGCGGGTTTTGGGAACTATTTATAAAGTTGGGTTTGGAAACTATTTATAAAGTTGGGTTTGGGAACTATGTATACAGTGAGGCAGGGTTTTGGGAACAAGGTATATGGTAAGGTGGGGTTTTGGGAACTATGTATATAGTAAGGCTGGGTTTTGGGAACTACATATACGGTAAGGCAGGGTTTGTGAACTAGGTATATGGTAAGATAGGGTTTTGTGAACTAGGTATACGGTAAGGCAGGGTTTTGTGAACTAGGTATACGGTAAGGCAGGGTTTTGAGAACCAGATATATGGTAATATTTTCATTAGTAGACATTGAACATACAAAATCCCTGGAAATTGAGAAGTAGATGTATGCCGTACCCCTTTGTACTTCCCCATTTCCATCACTGGTAATAAAAGCAAAAACAGTTTATTTAGAAAATCTACCTGTCACATTTCTGTTTAAAGTGTATATTATTTGCTGAAGCTTACCTACGCTATCATCTTGCATGAATGTAGCTAATAGCTTTGTAGCTAATACAAGGTCTGTCCGGAAAGTATCCAGCCGTTTTGAATATCTCAAGAACCGTTTGTCCTGCCTTGATGTTACTTGGTAACCAATCAGCAAGCACCTTACTTTCTTGTTGCGATTGTTATGTCTTTGTTTTTTGACTGTATTTAGCAGTAAGAAAAGAAGAGAGAAACAAAAGACACGTCTGATCGTTATGAAAGTTCCCTGGAAAACGGCCATTCCTCGTTCCCAGTGGTGAGCTTACATTTCCAGTATCGGAAACTAGGCTCCCTCTGGTAGCTTCTATTTTGGTTTGGCTCATTGCGGGTTGCTTAGTTTATTTACATTAAAACATACAGATAAAACATATAAATGAAAAGATACATAAATACATAAACATTACAATACTCACCTTTTCTTTTTGAAATTTGATAGAATTTAAAATTTCAGTAAGTAGCTGTTCATTGTATTTATTAGTTATGAGTCTGTTCGGTTCATTGTATTTTTTTTAAGTGGGTTTTACTTTTGTGTGTGTGTGTGTGTGTTATTTTTTTTTAAGGAAATAGTTTATTGTTGAAGTGAGTGTGTGGTGAAATTTAGTTTTATGGGATGTCACCAGGGTGGAATTTTATCCAGCTCCATGTGGTTCGAATAAATCTAGGTTATTGTAGCCATCTTTGAAACATCGCCATGTTCATTTTCTGAGTCAAACTCACATTTTTGTCTTCATCCGCTTCTGAAGATTTTTAAGATAGCTCTTTGCATTTCTCGACAAGGTATTCTACCTCTTTTGATTTCACATGCAGGGAAACCCCAATGGTTTAGCAATCCATTGGGTTCGAATCTCATCCCCATCGCTAGTGTTATGTCTTTGCTTTTGTTGGTTTGTTAGTTTGTGTTTAGCTGCGTTGGTCAAAAACACGTTTGGTTTTTTTACTGTATTTAGCTGTGTAAGCAAAGAAGATAGGTTTGCTGGAAAAGGGCCGTTCTTTGCTGCTCATTTCCGGTATCAGAAACGAGGCTCCCTCTGGTAGCTTTCATTTTGGCTTGGCTCATTTGAACGGCACAGGAGTTGCAATGTTCTTGGCAGTGAATAGGTTAAGGAGGGAGTGTATGGTTGGCTACAGTGAATCTGACCAAGTCAATATCACAACAGAGTTTGATTTCAGTCTATTTTTCATATGATTTTAATCAGGCTGACAGAATAATTCCTTATTTTCTGGTGGAGATTCATCTGATTCTTTCAGACCTTCAGCTTCATCTTGGTTGTTTTTATCACAACATTCCAGCCTCGGGTCACGAAAATCTTGTGAGAAATTCATTTGATTGGTCAGAAAACTTTTAATTAAAATTGCATTTAAATTGGAACTGAAGTTCCAAAACAAGGGAGATAACTAGCATTCCATGATTATAAATCACTGCCACCCATATTTGCTGTGTTAGGGGTGACCAATTAAAAAGTTGGAAAAAGGGGTGTTCAATAATGTTACTTCTCTCGCTTTTTGTTGGGCTGTGATCACTAAAAAAAGGACTGAATTTCAAAAAACAAGTGTGTACAAACTAGTGATCAATTTAGCATAAACTTACATTGCATATTGAATTGGGGGGGTGGGCCCATAACGTATTTAGGGGAGGAATTTTCAAAGAACAAAAAAGCATTTTCCCTACGCAATGAGGAGAGTGTATGCACAAAATTTCAAGTTTCTATTATGAATGGTAAGGGCTGGGAGAAGTCCGGATACATAGATAGATACATATAAATATCAGAACACATGAATAACCTAAAACCAGCAATAAACCAGTGTTGTGGATAGTGGTGATTAATAAGTAGATACAGCCTTTCAAGGAATACCTTAATTGGCACGGGTTTTGATGTAGTACGGTTAAGGTATTGCTGTACAATTTAATGTAACTAAGTATAAACTGAAAAAAACATTAAATTATAATAAGACCGTGAACAGTGCGGGTTTGATCAGTACGGAGGATTTTAGAATGAATTAACCACACTAATCAAGGTATATCTGTATATTATTTTTTTGTCTAACATTGTATATTAAGGCCTATTTTTCCATATTACAGCGTACCTATGGTACTTGGTGGTCTTTGGCCCCATCAGCAAGTAAGCAATTTGGAAGAATTCCAAGAAAATTCTGTGGTGATGATTTTGTAGGTGAGTTGAATAACATTTTGTATGAAATGCATTGTAAATGACTTTTTGACTATAGAAAAGCATTGCAAATGATTTTTTATTACTATAGAAAAGCATTGCAAATGATTTTTTATTACTATATTAAGGCCTATTTTATGATTGCAAATAATGTTCTTTAAACTATGGAAAAGCATTGCCAATGATTCTTACTATGGAAAAGCATTGCCAGTGATTCTAAACTATAGAAAAACATTGCCAATGATTCTAAACTATAGAAAAGCATTGCCAATGATTCTTACTATGGAAAAGCATTGCCAATGATTCTTACTATGGAAAAGCATTGCCAATGATTCTTACTATGGAAAAGCATTGCCAATGATTCTTACTATGGAAAAGCATTGCCAGTGATTCTAAACTATAGAAAAGCATTGCCAATGATTCTAAACTATAGAAAACCATTGCCAATGCTTCTAAACTATAGAAAACCATTGCCAATGATTCTTACTATGGAAAAGCATTGCCAATGCTTCTAAACTATAGAAAAGCATTGCCAATGATTCTTACTATGGAAAAGCATTGCCAATGATTCTTAGTATGGAAAAGCATTGCCAATGATTCTTAGTATGGAAAAGCATTGCCAATGATTCTATGGAAAAGCAGTCTCAAGAATATAATATTTGCATGCATGTCAAGAAATTTGCATGCATGTCAAAATTCTATAAGGAATTTTGCTAAAGTGATTTGAGTGGCTCATAATTTTTGCCTGTCCTATTTTTAGCATCATGATGCACTAAACTTTTGTTAGGTACTCTCACTACCACCTATCACTTCATATTCAGGAAGTCTCATTTTGGGTAGAGCTTCATTCTGGTAGCAGAGGTCAAAGTCGTGGTGAACAGGAGTGACAGTGAAGACAACAGCTGTCCGTGAGCAACACATTTGTGAACTGGAGTTATAGTTCAAATAACCTGTAGTTCTTTGTTACTTTGTATGACCAGAGAACAAGGACACAAATATACACAACAATTGGCCAGTCATGATCATGTCAATATAATATAGGTGACAATGAAAACAGCAGACTTTTCCCCACACTATTCCTATGAAAAAGAGATGACTTGTTCTATCATACTGAATAACTATAGATAGCGATGTACCAGAATATCAATCCAGTCGGATATCCGGCGCCAGATTCACATGGTGGCAGTGATAATTTTTTAATTTTTTTCTTGAGAATGTTGCAGACACAGTGGAGTGTGTTAATTTATCACGGAAGACAATTTGGCATCTGACATGTACTATAATGAAAATAGATAAATAAGCGTGTAGGTTTAAGAGGAAATTCAATAAGGCAGGAATAACAATTTACAACTGAGTTTTATTCAGTTAAAATAACAACAAAATAGAATATTGTTCAAAGGGAGGAAAAAGGGTAATGTGTAGGTTGGAATTAAAAGTCCAATGTGCATGGCAATTGTAATGGGAGTGAGTAAAGTGTTTATAGAGAGAAACAGTCCACAAGTGTGCGTGTGCGCTATGTACCAGGTGTGAGTAGCAGTTCATGTGTGTGTGTTATGTCTATAACCAAGCATAGAGACACATACCTGTCAAATTTCAATGTTGAAAATGAGTGTGGATATAGGATTAAATTTTGTTCTAAATTTGGCATCCCCAGTAAACTTTCGCTTACTGACAGTGACACTGGAAGTCATAGATTCATTCAATCTCATTTTCTTTGGCGGACAGGTGGGGTAAACATTTTCGATACTCATTGTAGAACTTGTGATGTTACTCCTAGCATGTGTTCGAATGGAATGATTAGACACTTTCGGCATGTGGCAGATAGTAGGTCCCACGGTAGCATTTCCGAGCACGTTTAATTGGTTAAAATCACTAACCAAAAGAGTCACACTTTTATAAACATTGATTTTTTATAAAATGTCTCACCTTTCATAAAATGTGTGAGAATTTTCTATTAATGTGCGAGACAGTGAGAACGTATCGAAATGTGTGAGTCTCATGCAAAATGCATGAGACTTGACAGGTATGGAGACAGTTCATGTGTATATGCGTAAGTGAGATAACAGTAGAAAACTGGCAGGGTGAAGAGAAGTGTAATGATGATGATTTTGAATGTCTCTTCCTGATGATAAAACTAGAATTTATGTTTGTCGGTTGGGTTGAAATACTGGACTCTCTATGAAAAGCTATCTCCCTGTTCTCTTTGAAGTGTGATGCACCTCCGCCGAGTCAAAGTGCTAAAAATGAATCTCCCACTGCCAGTAACATTGGTAGGGTTACATTTATGGAAAAATATTGGCTCCTGGCAATGGTTTAGGAAGTCAGGCTCTGATTGGTTGATTATTATTTTAATGTGGCTATTTGAGGTTTTCCAACAGTTAATACTTTTTGGAGGGAAAATCTGTATAAGAAAATTGCCACAAAATCCTGGGAGCCTGTTTTGCACAGAATTGTTCACTTAGGTTTAAGTGGCCCTACTAAGACTTACTTTTTCCTATTTGAAATAAACTGATATTGTAGCGAGGTGGCTCCATTCTTTTGCATTCCATTGTATTGAAGTTGGAATAATAATGCATATTGTCACAATATCTTGTCTTTGTAGAGATTCAGTTCAAATGTGCAGTTTACCCCACAGACATAAAAATATTCGAGACCTACAATCCAGGAGCTGTGGTGAAGATTATGGCTTGTGACCAACTGTCTGGTACCGATGTTGACAGTGGCCAATCTAGGTAGTTATAATTTCAGTTCAAATTTTAAATGCACTGATATTTTAATTTTGAGAACGGCATGAAACCAAACCTCCCTTTACCATGTCACCATTATTTGTCATCTTAACCATAGTCTTGTCCAGGACTTCACAATGGCAAGTAGAGAAGAGAACGAGATGATGTGTAAGTTTCCCTCCCCATAAACCATGCACCTAATGCTAATTGGTATAACTTTTGGAGATATCGCGTGGTTGCCAGATTAGTTTTCTCAAATTCGGACACAAGTTTTCCAAAAATCGGAGCAGAAAAAAATTGATGGCTAAAAATAGCTAAAAATAGTGGCTAAAGGTGGCTAGGTTAGTATCTCAATAATGAAAATAAATAGCTAATAGTGGCTAAAAGTAGCTAGATCATTATCACAATAATTAAAATAAATAGCTAATAGTGGCTGGAAGTAGCTAGATTATTAACACAATAATGAAAATAAATAGCTAATAGTGGCTAAAGGTAGCTAGATCATTATCACAATAATGCAAATAAATAGCTAAAAGTGGCTAGAACTGATACTCGATATCTAAAAACAACAAAAATATCTAAATTTAGATATAAGATATCAAAGTTGGCAACGCTGAGTGGGGCCTTAAATTGGACAGTTGTGGATGTATGGTTCTTAAAATCTTTAATCGGACATACTGGGAGAAAAACGGACACCATGTCTGAAATCGGACATAAATGGCAACACTGATGTCACCATTATTTGTCATCTTAACCATAGTCTTGTCCAGGACTTCACAATGGCAAGTACAGAAGAGAACGAGATGATGTGTAAGTTTCCCTCCCCATAAACCATGCACCTAATACTAATTGGTATCAATGCTGAAACTGGTTCTAATGACTTTCAATGTCTTTAACAATTCTTATGTTATTGTAAGCATAAATTATTACTTTAATATTTTTTTCTGATTGTTTATCACATTGTTTTTGAGTCATTTAATTTCCTCTGTTGATGCTTTGAAGTAGTTAATTTTGCATGATAAAAGATATGTACAAAAATGATAAAAGATTTCAAGCATGTAAGCGACATCAGATTTTTTAAAATGGGTCATTCCATGTCAAGTGGACCAGTGGTCCCCACTCGACCATCTCAGTTTTTGCTCTTACTTTGCCCAATTAAAGATAAATAAGAACTATGTGCAAATAAATGAAATTCCAAATTCACGATGTCATTAAACAAAATTTCAATGCTCTATTAAAAACGGTGATGGAAATGGGTTCGGGGAACTAGGTATAAGGTACGGTTGGAATTTGGGGGCTAGGTTAAAGTCTCCATTAATAGGCATTGAACATACAAAAAACCTGGAATTGTGATGTAGGTATATGCTGTATCCCTGAATACCCACACCCCTTTCAACCACTGATTAGAACATGAAAGAATCTAGCCCCAAGTATTTTAATCATTGCTCTTTTCAGTGGCTCTTGTTAGAAAATTGTGCAGCTTGTTCCACATGTTGATATTTGCCTTTAAAAATGGTGCATTTTTGTCGTTTTCTAATTTGGGCCATTTCTGAGACCTTATATCTCAGGATCTAGAAAGATCCAGATTGTAACATTTTGTAGTGCATTGACATCACTTCCCTCCTTGCCAGACAGAGCTCACAAAGTTGGCTAGGTCCTGAGTAATAATTACTTAGAAATGGCTTCTCGGAAATACCAATGAAATCTGGAGTCCACTTTGACATCTTTCTCTGAAAGAATTATGCTATCTAGAGCTAGGTGGATAACATTTTCAAGATCAACATATGAAGTTGACCCTGAGAACAAATTTTTAGTGCAGTAGAAGTACCTGTTGTGGAATGGTTGCTAGTTGAAAATGGAAAAAAAGATCTGGTCGTCATCGCTTTGAACAAGTAGTCCTTCTTCTTGGATCCACTGTGACTGAATGAATAAAGATATTGAGCTAAAATGTTAGAGGACTTCATTTCAAACCTAAATGAACCTGTGTGCAAAGTTAGAGCAAAATCTGAGATGGTCGAGTGCGGGACTTTCCCAAAATTGGTCCACTTGACACGGAATGGTAGACAATGCAGTACACATATATTTGAGTTGAAAAAATAAACACGGTGTAAAAGAATGGAATGGAGATAACTCTTGGTTAGTCCATCTGGAGTTAAGTCCCTTTGAGGAATGACGAAAATGTAAACAGAAGTAGGGATACGAGAGAATCTCATCCCCGCAAGAGTTTAAAAAATTGGTGCGCGAAAGACAAAGGAAAGATTTTATGAAAATCCTGTTTCCCCGGGATTTGAATTTGGTGCGGAGGAGGAAGGAAGAAAGGAGGAAGACAGCAGCAGTAGGAGCGCCAGGCAGCATGAAGGAGGACAGAGAGAGACGAAAGTCTGTGACTCGCAGCTAGCGGATGGAGGCGGGGGAAAAAATATGGTTGGTGTTTTTGACCTCGGTCGTACGGACACAATCATCTTGCCTTTGAGGAGATATAGGCTCTTCTTCTTCTTTCTTTCTGTGGACCAAAATCAACATTTTAAACCATTTGAACATTTTGAAACCCCTCTATTTGATTTTCCTCAATAGGACTATTTTCTCTCCCCAAAATTTCCCTCAACGGTCAACCAGACTATTTTCTCTCCCCAGAATATTCCCTGTTTTGATAAAAACTACAATTGTTGTATACTGGTGTGTCCTGGACTTCACTATAAAGGAAACTCGAAGACTTGCTTGTAAAAATATCTGGACATATTTTTTATTACACAACATACATCTGCCGGAGAGTGAAGAGTGGGAGAGAGATAAGGAGAACCGCCAGGCTGTCCCTAACAGGGACAGCGGTCTCGGGCCTTAACGGCTCCGCTGACGTCTGCGTCTTCCTTGAGGGTCGAGATTTCTGTCTGCTACAGGGATGACTGACTGTCTTCTGCCTTTCGGCTACGCTTTATAGTTTCTCTAAGGCCTACGTGGTGTGATCACGGTGTCAATGACCAGTTCCCATTTCCTGTTTTGAACACTGACAATATTTAGACAATATACCCTTCTCCTGAGGTGACTGGGTTCACCCACATTTCCGCCACAGGTGTCCGGATACATAAATCATAACACAATTATTGCCCACCAACAAATCTCTGAGATGGGACATTGTCTGCATATTTTGGGCTTCATTTTTCATGTTTTTTTCATTTTTTTCAAATTGGAACTTTCCATATTCTGCTACCTTCCATCATGTTTCTGTGATTCCTCTTTTAAATTCTTTTTTTACATTCTGTCTGTCCTTCAATAACTCTGTGTTGCTCAACTTGTTCACCAGATAGAGAAACCTGGATCCACTGTGGCTGCCCAGATATTATCAGGTATTATTTATGACCAAACTCTACAGCATTGAAACTCTGTTGCCAAAAATATGCATATGTTGCCATCCAAAGATGAGTACAACACTACGAAAAAATAATTTTGGCAACAGTTTCAATGTTGTAGAGTTTGGTCTTAAATAATACCTGAAAATATCTTCAAATAGTTCTTTGAACGATTGAACTCCTTCTTGTTGTTTGTGTTGTTAACATGACGTTTTGGCTGATCCATTCTTTGGCCTTCTTCAAGTGTAATATCCGAAAATACCTGATATCTGTT
The DNA here is from genome assembly GCA_006491835.1 of Architeuthis dux. Taxonomy (NCBI): domain Eukaryota; kingdom Metazoa; phylum Mollusca; class Cephalopoda; order Oegopsida; family Architeuthidae; genus Architeuthis; species Architeuthis dux. The sequence continues at coordinate 2,144,425 of VCCN01005667.1, read as the reverse complement.
TTGATTGTGTAATGTTCCACTAGAAATAATAAAATCCTGCTATGTTTGGTTTAGAAGACAATTAACTTTTTATTAAAAAGTGGTAGGCGTGTACTTATTTATGGGCGATAATGTACAAGTTCTAGCTGATGCATGTGGACAGCTATTGGATGACCTCGGTGGCCTGTATACTAAGATTCTAAACAGAAATATGACAAGTGTTCTTCTTTATCTTATGTATTCCTTAATGGTTTTTTTCTTTCTAGGTGGGAATGTCTTTGGTCAGGCCCTCCTGAAAAATTAACAGAACATTGCAGAATATTCAGTCCAAACCTCAAACCAACTTCATTCTCCACAAAGTAAGTCAACCTTTGACATAATTTATTCCTTGGCTTACGAGACAAATTGTTCCTTTGTTTTTCCATGATCCACCTTCATACACTGATCAACCTTCGGGTACTCACATGAGCCAAGTGTGTTATATAGGCAGGGGAAAATTCGTTGGGTCCAGGAAACAAAGAAGACTGGAACTCAGTGTTTATAAAAATATCATATATTTCGAACGCCCATGCTGTGTGTCATTTCCGGTTTCCACATCCTGTTTGTGGACACCTACGCATTTCCTAAGGTCCCAGGGTCACTTCCACTTCCGCACAGGTGTTGGCCTCGAAATGATCTCTCGTAGTAGTATATCATAACAAGTTTCTGTGAACCAAAAATTACCAGAATTTATGGCAGTTCCTTCTGCCTATGCTAAATAGGCTGACTCAACCTGAGTACCAATTGGCCTAGAGGAGAGGCAACCACCGCTCCTGATTGGCCACTTTCACTGGCTCACTGGAGCTGACTTCTTTTGCTGGCAGGGACACAGCATTTCCATTACACAAATATATAATTTTCCAGTTTAATTTTTGAGGAAAGAACAAGCCTGAAAGTCAGACCATAGATGCACTACTTAATCACTGCTACCAACGGTTTGATTTATTAATCACCACTACCAATGGTTTAGGTTATTCATGTGTTC
>VCCN01005667.1:2094595-2105241 GCA_006491835.1 Architeuthis dux | reverse complement strand
ATTTTTTTTTCTCATTAAATGAAGCATTGTTAACTATTATTAACTTTTGACTAGTATTTCTTTCATCTTAATTTTAGTTGCTTTTCATCTCAACTACTCAACTTTGAGGACACGAATTTCAATGTGAAAATAGCAGCTGTTAACAGACGTTTTCAAAATAGTATCAAACTGAGAGGAAATAGATTAGTGATTCTGAATGTGGGGTGCACGCCCCGCAAGGGGGCAACTTGAATATACTGGGGAGCCATTTTGGAATTTGGGTGAGAAGAGCCCGGTCAACATGGAAAAAGGACTGACGCTTCTTACTGATGTACATAAACAATCTTTATTCTCTGAAGTTTCAGTACAATATGAAAAATGCAATACAACAATTAAGCCACTAATTAGGCAAATACACAAGTATCATAAATCAACATACATAACATTTGAACATAGAAACCTGCAATACAACGATGAAGCCGCAAATTAGACAAATACACAAGTGCAGTTAAAACAGTAAGAATCAACAATATACAATATACGTAGCATTTGAACACAAAACGACAAATACAAGCAAAGTATGATTTAAACGAGTGTGTAAGGAAGAAATAAGTTCTTAGCATGAAACTTATAGGTGTGGCTATGTCATAGTTCACAATGAATTGAACATTGAGCATAGAAGTTCAAACTCAGTCACTATTTACCATAATTCGCCCTTTAACCGGTTATAGATTTTCTTAGGACTTGTTTCATGGTTTCTGATGAGCCCAGAAATGCATAGTAACATTGTAAACGCTGGTTGTGAGACTGCCAGAGTCTGTTTCCGGATCCTTATATGGGGTAAAGAAATGAGTGTGTGCAGGAACATGTGTTTTCCAATTAACCCTGGTGTCATAGGTCAAGTTATTCTGACCCCAGTTTCGGTGCGATCAATCTGGAGTCCCCTTTTCGTGAGACTCAGATACCCACATTCACTAGGAAAGTCCCTGGGGTCGGCCTACCAACTTGCTTGGAATCCGATAAACTTAGGAGAACTCCCTGGAGACTTTTTGGCCCTACTTAAAATCTTGTTAGCAAGAAACAAGACTGGGCGTTTAACCTCTGAAGCTCTTACAGGGCTCTGCCTTATCTCTTGAGGGCACTGCTTGTTATCACGAAGCACCCTACAATGACGCTTGGCTCCTCCTTTTCCCAATCCTTTACCTCCGGACACCTGGTTCTTTGTGAGATTATTTATTTCAATTTTCCCCTTGAATGGCTACATTTACAAAGATTGAAAAGTAGCTGTTGTTATGCCAAATGTGAATAATCAATTTGCATTTCTAAAAGTAGTGATGATTGTTCAGGTTTGAGCTTATGAGTGGTGACTTGATTTTGGGCAAGCCTTTCTACAGGCTCTCTAGTGTGGCTAAATATTATAATATAAAAGCCATTGTCACTGTGTTTATTTGTTGTTTTTTTTGTTCATTTTCTGTCATGTTAAAGCAAACAAAGGGGGGTTCTGGGAGTACACAGACACAAAACTGCTGGTCAGCAAAGCTCTGCACAGTGTGTGTTTGCTGATTTAGGCAAGCAACTGCTGCTGGTAATATCACTACTACTACTGCTGCTGCTGCTGATATCTCAATTTCGTTTTTTACCTAATTCTGTTACCTTATTGTTTCAAAATTAATAAAAAACATGAAAAAATATGAAAAGTGAGAGAAAATCAACAATTACTAGTGTAATGAATTTGATTCCCACTGGGTGCCTCACTACTGCGGCCTTGTGCCAGACTAAGCTAAACTTAGTAAATATTTAGGGTTGCTAATGCTGTAGAAGTAAATTTCATTTGACAACAAAGATTTGCTGTGATTATCTTGCCTTAATCTAATAGTCTGGGGGCAACTCTCATTCCATGGGTTCTTTGATGATACAAATCTGGGAGTGGTGTCAATCTCTTTGTTTTAATGTATAAAATATAAATATTAATAGTGATGAGCTCAAAAATTGTTAGGAGGCCCCAAACCAAAATGGCTACCAAAAATAAATAAAAAATCGTAGTTGGTCTATTTGTGATGATAGAAGTGTGGAAGAGGTCTCAATTTATTTGTTTTAATGCATAGATTATAAATAACAATGGTGTTAGGCTAAAGAATTGTCAGGTGGCGCATAACCAAGATGGCGGCCAAAATGGCTATGAAAAATCATAGTCGATCTATTCTAATAATTGTAATAATAGACAAAATGGAAGTGGCAGAATGACTACAGATTTCAATATTTATTATTATTATTATTGGATGAAGTAATTGTAAAACATTATTTTAATTAAATTTTTACCTTCATCTTAATTTCAGTTGTTTTTATATACAACTTTCAATTCGGGCCACTGTTTCTTATTCTTTGTTATCTGACCTCGCAGTTATTTGTTGCTGTAGAAACAGTGGCCCGAATTGAAAGTTGTATATAAAAACAACTGAAATTAAGATGAAGGTAAAAACTAGTCAAAATTTAATTAAAATAATGTGTTACTATTACTTCATCCAATAATAATAATAAATATTGATTTATTAAGATTACTAGTTCTCATATGTGAAAACAAAAAACAAAATATGGCGCCGAGAGTCAAATTAATAAAATGGATGTAAACCATATCGGGGAAAAAATTCAAAATTTAATTAAAATAAAAGACTACAGATTTGTATTTCAATTATTGAGGCTTTCATGGCCGAAGTGGTTAAGTTGACATCCATGAAAGACGGGCTCCAAAGGTCTGAAGCTACTTATTTATTTCTGATTTCATGCTGTTCTAGCAGTTGAAGAACATATCGACCTACCATGTTGTAATAAAAAGCAACAATGATAAGATGGTAAAAAAAGTAATAGGAAAACACACCAGAAAAAGGCTGTAGAATGGGTCGGCCAAAACGTAGTGAGAACAACTAAAATAACAAAAAGAATGAGGTTATAGGGCCTTGTGCCACCTCTTTGTAGGGGCACGGGTCCATAGAGGAAATATGGTAGAACATATCTCTCTCTGTCTACAATTATAAATTCAGCCTTGTTTAAAGTTAAATGAAATAAATGTATATATATAACATATAATTTATTCAAGAAATAACAATGAATGATTGAATGAATGGATATTTATTGGGAAAAATAATGCTTGTCGCATTAAGAAATGTTCAAGAAAAATGATGCTTGTTGCATTAAGGAAATGTTCAGGAAAAATAATGCTTGTTGCATTGAGGAAATATTCAGGACAAATAATGCTTGTTGCATTAAGGAAATGTTCAATTTGACAGGAACGAAAAGAGTCAGTAAGTTGAATGGAACAAGAGAATTCTGAAGGAGTTGTAAAAGTGTGTATATGCAAACGTATGCATGTTTGTGTCAAAATCAGGGACTTACTTGCTTTACCATTGTGAATGTTAGATTGCCTTGCTTGGCGCACACAAGTATGAATGCATGTGTATGTGTGTGAGTCGAACAGCCGTGCATTCACGGCAACTAAGCCGTGACTGAGGAAAATCTGTGTCAACTACTTATATCTGAATTAGGTAGGCTCGCAGCACAGGTGAAAATTAGATGAATTTTCATTGGTCGAAAAGTCCAAAATAATTGTTGCACCATTTTCAACTCGACAGTGGGAATCTGTGGGTGCTGATTTTGGTGAAAATTGGAAAATAAATGTTTGGAGGTGAGACAAGGTGAATGAACCGACAAGTTCAATTATCCAAAAAACTCTGAATGTTAATGACTCTTCTCAAAAAGACAATTTGAGACACAGCAGGTCTGATAAGTTTCATATTAGAGCGTATTTTCTTATTTTATAAATTATGGGAATGTAATAATCGGGAGAGTATGTAGGAATCAGGAAAATAGTTTTTTGGCTTGGCTTATAACAGTCATAAAAACTTTTTCTCCACTTGCTGGTGAGGATATTAGCTATATGAATAAACTAGCATTCCAAGGGAAATTATGAATCACCACCACCCATATATGCTGTGTTGGAGGTGATCAATTAAAAAGTTGGAAAAAGGGGTGATCAATGAAATAGTTACTTCTCTCGCCTTTTGTTGGTCTGTGATCAGTAAAAAAGGTCTGAATTTTCATATAACAAGCAGGCACAAATTAGTGACCAATTTAGCATAGACTTACATTGCATATTGAAACCCCCACTATCAAGGTGATCAATTAAGAATTTGGAAAAAGGGATGATCAATGAATAAGTTACTTCTCTCGTCTTTTGTTGGCCTGAATTTTCATAAAACAAGCAGGCAGTGACCAATTTAGCATAAACTTACATTGCATATTGAACCCCCCTCTAAAAAACTATTTAGGGGGGGGGGATTTAAAAAAAAACAACATTTTCCCTACTCATTGAAGGAAGTGTGTGTGTGCAAAATTTCAAGTTTCTACTATGAATGGTTAGGGTTGGGCGAAAACCGGATACATAGATACATATAAATGTCAGAACACATGAATAACCTAAACCCAGCAACAGTGTTTAAATCAGTCTGTTATGAGTAGAGATGATTAATAACTCATCCACCAAAAGTATATACTGTATACAGCCTATTAAAAAATTTCTAAATACACAGAGCAAGCACCCATAGTTTGCCAGCTAATGCATAAAAACATGTAAAATATACAATATATATTAATCACTGCTACCCACAACACTGGTTTAGGTTATTCATGTGTTCTGACATTTATATGTATGGTGTACAATAGGATATGGGCTATCCAACATTATGATAAAAGGAAAGACAATGTGAAGACTCAAAATTATCTGAAATAATTATTTCCCCTACCACTTTCGATAAGGTCTGTTCGTTTCATTTGCAGCAGGGCCACCACCTGTTCTCCACTAAAACTTTCTTCACCTCTGATGAAAGCTGATTTTCATGGCTGAAACATGTCAGGTAATAAATAATAATTTTGAGTCTCCACATTGTCTTTCCTCTTATCATTTATATGTATCTATCTATATATCTATCTATGTTTTCGGACTTCGCTCAGCCCTAACCATTCATAGTAGAAACTTGAAATTTTGCACGCATACTCCCCTCAATGAGATGGGAAAATGTTTTCTTTTGTTTTTTGAAAATTCCCCCCCATAATAGGTTTTTAGAGGGGGGTTCAATTTACAATGTAAGTTTATGCCAAATTGATCCCTTAGTTTGTGCCCGCTCGTTTTTTGAAAATTCAGACCTAGGCAAGGGAAGTAACTTATTCATTGATCACCCCTTTTTCCAATTTTGTAATTGATCAACCCCAAAACAGCATATATGGGTGGCAGTGATTCGTAATTTTCCTTGAAATGCTAGTTTATTCATATAGCTAATATCCTCACCAGCAAGTGGAGAAAAAGTTTTTATGGCTATTATAAGCCATAAAAACTTCAACTTTTAGCTCAGAAATAGCTAAAATTGTAAACCTAGTTGTTACCATTTATCTGGCCTAAGTAGTGCTGCCAGGCATAAGAAGTTCAGATTACACTTGTTCTTTCCCTAACAGAATACCCAAATATTTTTGGTTTAGTCTAGAACAGTGGTTGGCCATGTCAAATTTTTGTCAGTGTTTAACATTGAATATTATTTCAATATTATAATATACAAACCTTTCTATAGGGTATTTTACAGCAAAATTCAAAGATTTTCAAGAAAAATAAAAAAATATTAAGATTTGAAGATTCAGCAAACTAGCTTTAAAAAAACTAACTACACTATTAAAAAAATTCTTGTCTGAATTTAGTTAGACGGGGGTGTATTAATCATTATGTATGATATGGTCGGACTATTTTGCTTGTCTATGTGTTCATTTGTCAACAATGTTTTGGCTGTGTACCCTCCAGCCTTCATAAAATATGGAATCACTCTTCTCTCCCACTCTTCATTCTCCATCACGGCACAATGTATTTGATGCAATAAAAATATATCATCATACTTTTATAAACCAAGTTCTGAGTCTTCCTTTTTCTCCAAGTTCAAGATGGCTATACAACAGAGATATTTTGTCGTTTTTAGGAGAACAGTCAGCCTGTTTCAAGATGAATTGAGAATAAACTTCATCTGGGTAAACACTTATTCACATAAGTAGCTGTACCAAGGCTAACCATAAAAAAGGCCTTGCCGCCATGCGAATCAAGTATCTGACTGGAGGCGGGGCAAGGTAATCACTTACAGACAAGCAGTTAACAAGTTTGTTACAGTTTGTCTGTTTTAAAAAGCAAATTTAATTTAGTTTATTCAATTCTTTCTGGGTTTTATGGTTTTTACACTTCTATTGGATAGTCTTAAGTAAGTATTTTTTTCAGCTTTTATTTTATTTTAGATAACAAATCCTTTGCTAAACAATTTTTCACTAATTGTAGAAAGATTTGTGCCTGCCTCCAGTCAGAGACTCCAGTCGCATGGCTGGTAGGCCAGTTATATGGTCACAGCCTTGAGCTGGACCCAAAAGCTGATAATGAGGCAAAAACTACTTTTTTTATTGAAGAAAACTTGGAGTGAGGTGATGCCCAGCATGTACTCTTAGGCACTTAATTGCCGGGGGGGTGGGGAGATTTGTCACAATTTCATAGGGGAGGGGGAATAAGCTGGGGTGGGGTAGGAACCTATGGCCACCGACACAATTTAGTAGGATCTGAACAAAACAAAGTCGTTTGAGAAAGATTTATAGTAGGGGTGCAGTAGGCACATGGGAAGTAAAAACGTACAGTATTGACAGGAACAAGAAAATGTCTTTTGTTTTCGAAGAAAAATTAAACTGAAAAGTCTTTTGATGGTACAACATTTTAAAATTGCTGAAATTAGCGGATATAATCTTTGTTTAAACTAATTGCATTTATAATCATAATTTAAAAAAAATGTAACCACATGTTCCCCCCTTGAATTGTTTTTCCACTAATTTCAATGATTTTAAAAATTAAACTCTACTAACAACAGTCATTGTGTTTCATCTGGGCTAGGATGAAAAGAATATCAGGTCTGAGTGATGGCTGACTCTTGGCTGCAAATATATACTAAGAGGAACAAGACGGGATGTGTGAACAGTGCAATAATTTTATTAAAACTGTGATATAACAAGTAATAACAAGGGCAATTAACTCTTCCTAACCAAAAGCAGTTATTATCATCAGCAATAACATTGCTGTATATGAAACACATTGGACTCTCACAAATTAATTAATGGGGGCTCCTAATAAGAGCAGGGGGTGGTGTGGAAATTTCTTCCAAAAATTAATAAGCGGTTTTGATTGATTGATTGTTGTGTTTAACGGCACATCGACCCTTGGTGGGTCATTTAGTGCCGAATTCAGTAGGGGGGAAGGGGTGGGTATCATGTCCCCATGACTAAAGACTTGAGGGGGGAGAATGTCACGAGGACTGGGATAAGGGGGGGGTCGCAAAAGCTTCTCAGGACGAATCCTGAGCATGCTAATGGTTAATAAGCAGTGTGTGTGTGTGTGGGGGGGGACAATTAGGCGTCTAAGAGTAGCTATCATGCTTAAGTGATTTTCATCAGTTTTTCAAAGTTGTATTTTTAAGACTTTAAATTTATCTGTCCATAACTTTGAATATCTCGTTTTATATTGTTTACAGAAATAATTTTTTAGTTGATAATTTCCTACAATCTTTCTTTTATTAACACAAATTTTATTATGATAAAATTAATAGATTTCAAGTAACAGACATTTTAATTGACACAGATCGCTTAAAGACGACACAGATGGTCACTCTCTTAACACAGATTTCATCCGTTATATCCGGTTTAACGGGGGGGGGGTCCATTTAAACAACGGTTCACTGTATATTTATTTTTTGTCTGTAACATACCAAAGGAAAGGAAAAAGGAGTGATGAGTACGTATATCAGTATGCAGATATACAAGTTTTGTTCATTGACTACTGAAATATTTTTGTCTAATCTCATTTTTACAGTTGTTATTGTAAGGTCTTGTCAAAATAATCAATTAACTCCATATCCAGATTTCCAATTCCAAGGAAATTGAAATATTGAAAATTTAATAGTTGTATATTTAATTTTGTTTCTAAATTTTCAAGAAGAAATTAAAGTTTTCTTACTGGGTCAGTAAGATTTTCCAGTGGGTCACTAGGTGACCCGTGGGTCATAGTTTGCCGACCACTGGTCTAGAATCAAAAGTTATTTTATAAACGAGTTAGCTCATGATGTTCTGAAAAGAATAAAATATAAAAAACGCCTATACTTGGGATAATTCATTATGGGGTTAATATTGGAATGAATAAAATTCCCCCAGTTATAAGTGGTTGGTGAGCCCAGGATTTCAAATGATGATTTTCAAGGCAGGCAGCCTCTCTCCACTTGGAAGCGTGCTACACAATCTTCCTTCCCCTCCCCCATCTGGTTTTGTGCCATTCTAAGCTAAGTTTAGTAAATATCAAAAATATGAAAAGTATTATGCACACAATATTTAAAGATTGTCAACAGCTCCATGGGTAGTAAGATAGGTTGAGACTGTAGAATTGATATGTTTTGGAGGAAGATAGGCAGTGTTATAAAGGCCGCCACAATAATTTGCTAATATGTGTTCGTTATTTTTTAAAAAATGATGCAAGCTTTAAGAGTAAATAAATTGCTGAATCAAAGGCCAGTTTGTAAGTTTCGAGAAGAGACTTACCTTAAATGAAGTTACCAGTTTGTAGGTTTTGGTAACAGGTGTTCCGTATTAGAATGGGTTGATTTAATAATAAATAGTAGTTACTTGTTGTAGCCTAGTATAGAAAGAAAGAAGCCAGGAACCATGAACAAAGAAATCTAGGTCCACACGTGAATGTCATGTTATGTGAAAGAAGGTCTCCAATTGACTGGAAGGGTTGTGACATCATAGAATGATTTGGAGAAGAAAGGCAATCTTGTTTTGAGGACATAAAATGACCATGTGGTTTTGCCATCTTAAGACAACAAAATCAGCATGGCAAACAGTTCATACAATAAAATAATAGAATAATGACAGAAAGTCCATACGAACAGAAATTAAACAAATGCATATATTTGTAGACATACAAATTAAAGACATTTAATATATGAAGACAATAAATAAAGAACATGAAACAGAACAATCGTGTCACGAGAAGTACTTGTTGTAGGGGGAAATGCTAAAGAGAGAATTAGTTAATTTGGCTAGCACTGAAAATGAGAATGGAAATGGAGGAAGTATAGTTGCTAGCACTGAAATAGGGAGAAATAGAATTCAGAAGAGAGATCTAGTTATTTGGCGCTACTTAGTAAGAAAGAAATAGCAGAGAAAACATGGGACTTAACGAGTGTGATTTTATCGTAGTTACCTGTCGACCGAGCTAGACTTAAATGCTTTGTTTTCAATAACGTTTGATTATTCAAAGATCGATGCTATTGATTATTATTGAAAACAGGGGATCAGGATTAGGTACTCAAAGTTTACTGAGGCGAGGATATGGCACACAAGATTTGGCTCGCTGGAGAAAAACTGGATTGCTCTACATCGGTAATACTGAGGACAAAAAAGGGTTGTCACGCTAGTCGCCGTGTAGGGAGTTTTACAGTGTTTAGCTACTTGGTTCTATTGTTAGACCTTAGAGCAGCTAAAAGGAAATTCTGGTCGTGCGAACAGATTATCACATGAAGTGAGAGATAGAAGCTAGTAGGCAAGGAGCTAATTAAGATGTGCAAAGGAACACATGCCAGAGTAGGCATGCGGACTTCACCTACAGGGGTCGACCAAAAAGTGAGCCTCAGGCAACGGAAAGTTGACGTATTTATAGAAAATTTAAAAGGAAATTACGTTAGCAGAAGAGAAAGGGCTTAAGATAGTTTGTTATGTTCTTTCAATATCAACAGATGCGTATTAATTCTAGCTAAATGAAAATGAGTCATAACAAACCAATTATCCCCTTCAATTTTTTGCTAGTTCTACATATGAAAACAAAATCGACATTCCTTTGTTTAGTTTCACGACGTGAAACTAAACAAAGGAATGTCAATTTTGTTGGGACTTGTCTCTCATTTTCACAAAGAGACTCAGGAAACGTCTATTTCCATAATCGAGTCTTATTTGAATAGGAATGGGTACTTGAATGGAGCAGGAAACATTAACCAGCATGAATGGAGATGATGAAGATGAGTAACTTCCTCTACTTGCAAATCAAAACATATAACACTTCATTATTAATAGTTCTCTTTGTTAATTGATTACCAAAACTTTAAGTGGAACCCTTATATAATTCATTCGCATAAATACAAAGCATTCCTTCTGCTTGTCCAAGTTCACTCAATTCTAAGGGAGAAAATTGCACTCTCGATTTGTTTTTAGACTTGGTTTTGACGGAATCATAAAGGTTTAAAGGATGGGATCACACATTGCACTTCATTTCAAACTTCATTTCAAACTTCATTTCACAGGCCTTTGGGTTATTCACATACAGGCCCTGCCAACTTAGGATCTGAAAAGACATTGAAAGCCCTCCCAGATCTCCTTTTGCAGTGCCAAGCCATCATATATATATATGGATTGTATCTCACAGACCATTTACTAGTGTAATGAGTTTGATCCATACTGAGCAACACACTTTTGTGTTTCTGTATCAGGCTGACCTAAGCTAAGTAAATATCTATATGGATTGTATTCATACATACACACACACACACACATATATATATATA
>VCCN01005667.1:2061754-2075431 GCA_006491835.1 Architeuthis dux | reverse complement strand
ATTGTTCTCATTCTGCTGTCCATGCTAGAGAATATCTTGTATTAGTTAATTCGCTTGTCTGCCTCTTCCACTAGACCAGAGTATATGACTTTTTTTGCACTACCCCAACCCAGGGACCGAATACGGTCAGGGTACAACGGCCAAATCTGTGTGACTAACTATCAAAATGAGGACACTAGTTCAGATAAATCAGTGTATAGTAATGATAATTCTTCATCTCAGAAATTTAGACAAAAATTACGATTGTTTAAAACTTTTTTTTTTTTAAAGACAAGCTCGTTATTTGGTGGTGGTCTATATATTTTTATACTCCCAAAAGTGCCTTTTAAATAGCTTCTACAGTCATCCAAGTCCAGTTGTCTTGAACATGTTAGTCATTAATGGGAAAAAAATATCTTTTTCACCAGTTTACTTCTATAGATGTATTTCATTACTATGTGATATCATTCCAGTTTTCAGTATGTGGACAATTTGCCCCCAGAGACAATTTTCACTTGAAATGGGTTAAGGTTTTATGGAAATCCATATAAAGTTTTGTATATATTAACGCAAAGCAGTGTAATAATTTCTCATTTATTTTATTCTTTTGCAATTGACCTTGGTGGCAAATGTCCTGGAGTCCCAGTTGCCAAAGAGTTGTTCAAACTATTGAACTCATTCTTTTCGTTGTTACTATAAGGTTTTGACCAGTTCATTCTTCAACCTTCCTCAAGTGTACAATTGGCCCAAATGTGGTAACAACAAAAATTAACGAATTGAATAGTCCAAACAACTTTTGGAATGGCTCCAAAACAGAATGTATCATTCCAGTAAGTCACAAATTAGAACCATATTTTCTTACAAGAACATTGTTTTCTATAAAGTAGTCTTTTTTTTTTTCTTTCCACAGAACAAGCAGAGGATGATTCTATTTATTACAAGTAAAACTTCTTCAGATTTAAAATATCTTCAGGGAAGATCTTAATTTCTTGCATACTCAGAAGTAAAAAGAAAAATCAATAAACCTTTGTATAAATGAGCACTAATAATAAGGATAGTAAAAGAAAATTTTTAAAAAAACTTATAAAGGACCTCATTTATCTCAGAATTGTTTTATTATTATTCATGTGTCTGCATGTTCGCAGCAGATGTCTGGCGGTCATTGCTGAAGACTGAGTGACATCAAGTCTTCTCAAGTCCCCAGCCCTCCTCTCAGTATTACCACAGTCCATAGCTGTGTGTTTTGCACTTTCTTACCAGATGTCTGGTGGTTATCGCTGAAGGCTGAATGACTTCAGTCTTCTCGGGTCTCCAGCACTCCTCTCAGCTTCCTCCATATATCACAGCAGGTTTGTACAGTCCCAACCTTTACCCCACTTTTCTAACACTTATGCCATGTTCATTCTAACTGTTTTGCCATTGCTGACGACTGGAGATTGTTAGTCTCATGTTCTCAGTATTCTTGCAGACCCCAGTAGAGCTGTGGTCAGGGATCCAGACTAACTTTTTTCACTACTGTCCCGAAGGAAATGTAAACAGTCCCAAAATCAAAATGTTGTTTCTTTACTTTGTTATTATCATCTATAGTTGTTAGTAGCATAATAAAAATACCATTAAAATGTTGAGGAAATAAATAATTGTCAAACTCCAGTCCAAACCGGGAGTTTACTTTATTGTTTTTGTTATGGTAGAAAAACAAACAACAAGAACAATCCTCACCAAATATTTTTTAAAAGATATCTTCCCGGACGCTTTTTTAAAAAAAAAGTTGTTTTTTAAAAAAAATCACTTCTGTCCTGGAGGCATCCCGAGGAAGATATTTGTTCGTCCAGAACACATTTTTATCGATGACATTAATTTCGAGCCCTGGCTGTGGACTCTATAGTCTCAATCTTTCTTCTTATCTCCAGCTCCTTAATAATATTATAATGATTATTCATTGCCTGTTCTGCCACCCTCAGTAACATTTGATGGCTCTCGCTGGAGCAAGTCACCACAATATTGCAGCATTCTTTCCAGAGTTCTTGTTGATTTTAGTAATCTTGTTATCTGGATGGTTTCAATTATTCCTCAGATTTCCAGTCTTTCCAAAAGGACCATTCCAAGTGCTCTGATAGTGATGGGTACAACTGACCACTTCATATTCCACATCTTTTTAGTTCTCTGGCAAATCCTAGATATTTATCCTGTTTTTTTAATCACAGCTACCAAAGGTTTAGGTTATTTATATGTATCCAGACTTTGCCCAGCCTTAAGTTTTTAGAGGGGGGGGGGTTCAATTTTCAATGTAAGTTTATGCTACATTTGTCACTAGTTTGTGTTTGTTTTTTTTTTTAAGATTCAGACATTTTTTTAGTGATCACGGTCCGCACGGCATATATGTATTAAGCCATCTTAGTCCACGGGAGGAAAATGCTGAACTTGGAGAAAAGGGAAGATTTGAAACTTGTTTATAAAAATATGAAGATATATTTTTATTTCATAAGATACATTGTGTCGTGGCGGAGAATGAAGTGTGGGAGAGAGACATAATGAGAGCCGACAGACTGTTCCCAACAGGGGAACTGGCCTTGTGTCTTCCCCCAGCCTAGGTGGTCTGCCTCTCTGCAGGCATCCTGTGTCTCTCTGCCTTTTTCGAGGGCCCCACTGATTTTCCAGCCATCACCTGCAAGTTCGGTCAACATCCTGTTTATGACCCCTGAACATCAGATGTGTCTTCTGGTCCTCGATACCTTGCAGCTGATATCCTGTCCACAACTTTCAACACCTGTGGGGGTCAAATCTGTGACCTCTGCCCAAATATCCAACATATGGGTGGCAGTGATTCATAATTTCCCTTGGAATACTAGTTACTCTCTTTTTGTTTTACACTGTGGTCTGCAGACATCCACTATCTGACATGTGACATCCATTATCTAATATCTCCTTTTCTTTGTTTACAATAGCTAGATATAGACTCCTGGCCTGGATTGGGTGATCAGTCTAAATTTCAAAATCCCAAAGAATTTTACTTTTTTCTTTTCCTGAGATCAACTTCCAATTTGGTTAAATCCAAGTTGTTTGCACAATTCTCAATGGATCACCATTTCTGCTCAATCACGTCTATTTTTGTTCTCCTGAACTAATTTGCTGTATTCTCTCATATGGTGTCATCTCATTATTATTATTATTACTAGTTTACCCATGCTGTCTAAAGAATGACAGCAGTATTTAAATAATTTTGCAATTTCACTGTACTTAAAAAATATTATGTTGCTCTGCATTTTCTTTCTATGTTTAACCAGAATGAACCTGAATTGAGCTGCATTTGCAGCAAAAAAAAGGGAGACTACTCTATAATTAGCATTTAATAGCTATCTCCCTTAACAAATGTTACAGACAAAAAATATAAACATATATTATATAAGTAGATTATTATCTTTATTTATAAAACTTTGCTGGCTTTGGTAGTATATTGGTGAAAAGGAGAATTGATTCATAAAAGCATCCATCTCTTAAGAGACAACTCCTAATGGAGTATACATCCGGTGATGAAGACCTTAGTGATCCTTGCAAGTTTCAAGTCTGGTCGAGACCAGGACTTTATTCTTACAAGTTTTTATGACCACCCCCTTGGCAGGATGCAAGTCCACTGAAGGGATACCTCCACCCTAATCACACAACTTAGAGTGTACTCAATTAGCTGCTGAGTGCACAGGGAAATTTGTCCTAATGAAGAGTTTTCCACACTCTTCACTCATACCGGGAATCGAACCCAGGACCTTCTGCGTGTGAGGCAGACATGCTAACCATTACACTGAGTGGACATTGATTTGAACCTGAGATTAAAGAAGCACTCAAAACCTCCGTTTTTGAATCCTGACACCCTCATTTCCCTAAAACAGTACCCTTCATTTACCAGAGCAAAAGATTAAATTCTGCATAGACCTCGTAAAACCAGTGCCAACACAAGATGGATGATCTGATGTTAAGAACCACCCACAAATGTCAGTATATTTAGACCAGGCAGTATCGTCTCCGAAAGTTGAGCTGGTCTGGACAATAGATTTTTACATACAATTTCTTGACTGTGATTTAGAATCTGTCGGTGAAAACACTCAAGAAGAACTTATTGAACTAAAATGCAACGATGAAAGCAAATACAAATTTGAAAGAGCTGGAATGACTGGATTGTGGCTGTCAAATACAACTAAACAGCTCTATTCAAACATGTCTGACATTAGTGAAGTACTGTTGTACTCTCCAAGTTTAGTTGAATGTGGTTTGAGAGCTGTCAATAAAATATTGACAAAGGAAAGAAGAATACAGGCGAGGAGACAAAAACTCACAAATATCCATCCAAATATTGACTCTAGCAGCAGAGCATCAAGCACAAGGGGCAATTTTAATGAAAAATGTAATTAAAATGTCATTTTAGTTAAAAAAATCTTGGGGGGCTGCATTAAAAAAAAATAAGCAAAAGGAGGCAATAGGGAAAAAAGTTTGAGAAACCCTGATTCAGCCTTTGATCCTTATATTATTTTGTATAAGCCTTTCAAAGAAATTTATATACTTAGTTTTCATTGTTCGATAAGTTCATGGTACTATATTTGACAGCATATAACACCCTTTTTTCCCCAGAAAAATAGCTCAAAGGGTAAATATAACCATTATTGGCCAGAAAATGAGGAGTTACAAAACTGGGTGATAAATAAGAGGAATGCATTTTTTTCTTAATATTCCCTGCTGAAATAAAAAGGGTCTTATATGCCATTAAATACAGTACAGTAAACCCGGATCCCAGAAAAGTGCCCATCAGAACTCTGCCCATCATGAATTTATTAAAGGAGAAAAAGTGCCCATCAAATAGTATCCAGGAAAATTTTACACGGTTTTATTATAAACTTTTGACACAACTAACTTCTGTTTTTCTTTCATGAATTCTCTTATTTCTTTTCATTGTTAATTAATAAAATTTGTTTGTTTTTTAACACTCTGGCCATAAGAATTTTAGTTTTTGAAAGCTACTCCTGAGGTTAACAAAATCAAAATTCTAATACTTCAAATTCATTTTCTTTCTATAAGATAGAATCTATAACAGAGTAGTAATGCTGACTTCATCTATGTGCAGTAAAACTAGAGGACAAAACTACAAATTCAGACCTCCACTGGTGTCAGAAAAAATTTCCTCTCAGCAAGAGTGTCAAACACATGAACAGTTTAAGTGAAAAGACGGTCACATCCAAGAATATCAACATTTTAAAAAATAATCTTTATTCTGATATTGGACGTACCAAATTTAACTACCATTTTTCTTATTAGTTTAAACCCAGCCCAACTACACTGAAGCTGACTTGATGACGCAATTAACTGCTGTCCAAAAAAAGCCTATTTCAAGTATATTCAAGTAATAATAGCAGACCTTTCAAGTCTTTAACGACAGGCATCCTAATATTTGAATAGCGGATAAGTAATTTTATGTGCTTCAAGGTAATTAGTAGTAGTTAAAATTTATACAATGGGTTTTGTTCAAAAATCGTTTAGTTTACATCTCAATTTTCGAAGAACTTTTTTAATACATTATGTAATATATGAATACTAAAAACAAAAGTTGAAACTATCAAAATAAAATCAGAGAATCTTTAAAAAAAAAAAGATTGAATAATAATTTTGACTTTATGTACACAAGACAAAAGCCGATAGCTGAGTTTGAGCCTTCCGTACTTTAAAATTCTAAACGTTACTTTGTATTAAGCTAAGGATCCTACTTCGGATTTACCGAATGAAGTTCGATAAATACGGCGAACACGTGGACTAGGACAAACTTTCTCCTTATTTACCGAACTAAGTTCGATAAATGCAGCGAACACGTGGACCATATAAATGCGTATAAGCCTATGGAAACATTAAATCATTACTTAACTCGGAAGTTTTATGGCCGTATGCTCCATATAGTTGGGGATAACCGCCCAGAGGACGAGTATTTTCAGCTAATAAAAATAGAAGGTAAATTAGGTGTTGTTTTTAAGTAAATAGTAGGGACTTCTTAGAGAACGTTTACTGTTAAATTTACTACAAACTAAAATATGAGAATGAATTTAAATAAAAACCGTTGTTTTTATTTTTTAACTTCAAGTTTTATTTACTGCAGATAAATTGAAAAGGATGACATTTACGTATAAATCGTTGTTATGACAATAACTTTTATTTAAAAAAAAGTAACAATTAAGATTCGGTTTTAACTTATTTTTTTATATCTGTTAATTCTTTAATGAGAGGATCAGGAATACTAATATTTGAATAGCAATTATGTAATTTTACGTGCTTAAATAGTAAATAGGTGTTCAAATTAATACAATGGGTTTTGTTCAAAAATCGGTTTAGTTTACATCGCAGTTTTCGTCGAAAAAACATTTTTATTCACCTTTTATGTAATATATGAATTGAATAGTAAAAACAAAATTGAACCCTTATCGAAATAAATGCAATGAATGTAAAAAAAAAAAGAAAAAAGATTGAATAATAATTTCGACTTGCCTGCTTTTAGTTATGTAAACAAAAAACAAAAAAAAAACGATAGCTGAGTTTGAGCCTTCCGTATTTTAAAATTCTAAACGTTACTTTGTATTAAGTTCTTAAAATTCGTTTCTTAGCTTAAAAGATCACGGGATTCTAGAGTGAAATATCTAAAGGCTACAACCGTTCGTTTGTATGTGTGAGGGGGAGGGGGTAAACGCATTTGTCAACTAGAAACACAGTGACAGAGGTTAAGCAAATCTTTATCAATAATATAAGATTTTATAGAACTGTACATAACATTAGTCATTTGAGTGAAGTAAGAGGTAATTAGAAAATAGAACGAGGAGCAACCGAACTGCTTTCGGATTACAGAACAATGTTCATTAAATACGGCGAACTACCTCTTATTTACCGAATGAGGGGCAACAATCGGATATAACGAACTTTGGTTTTTAACGACAACAGCCCCCCCTCCAATTTAGTTCGTTATAGCGAGGGTTTACTGTACTTAGCTTTTCATTTGATCATTTTATGATCAAAATATTTCTTCAAATCACAGGTATTGTAGATACAAAAACCAAAATAATTTCTAGTTGTGTTCCCTGTGAAAACTAGTAAATTCGATATTGTAGAGCAGTAGTTATTAACTTTTATTATGTTCCATGCCCCAACTAGACAGCTAAAAAAGATTATGCCTGGTGTAATGTTATATACCCGCACAGAGCTCATTTCTTTATTCAGATTTACGAGTTTTAGGCCGCTCGTTTAACAGTTGTTCACACCAGCACTGGGTAAATATAGGTTCTCAACTAATAAATGTCTTATATATCAGATATAAAATTATCCATCATTTGATTTCATATTGTCGACATAGAGAACCACATTATATTCGTGCCTAAATACGAATGTGAGAGTAGAGAGGCCAGCAAAGTGTAGGATTAAAAGACTCCAGCCTACCATAAGAACGTTGTTAGCTCAGTCAGTAGAGCATAACCAATATATATGTAAGTTAAATCAATAAGTAATGTATATGCATGTTAAATCAATAAACATGCTGAAGCAAGCTCCCAGCAGCCCCTATTCTGTTTCCGGTCCCAGAAACGCGGACCAGAAGTGGGAACGGGAAAGGCTCTCCGTCCGTGTCTTGTTCTGTCTCTTTTCTTAGCACACTAAATACAGTTATGAACCAAACGCGTTCGAACTAATCACAGCTAAAACAGAAAGAACAACAAAGCAAACAAAGGCACTAAATACAAGACAACATTACTATAATAAAACAAATTTGGTGTTCAAAGGTATAATAATTTCTGTATTATGTGAAATTTATTTAATTACATCTTCACTAACTTAATGAGTTAAGCATTAGTTACTATGGATTAAAATTAGTAATTACTAGTATTGTGTAATTAGGAATTAATCAGTTAATTCACAATTGACCCCTAACAGGGTTTGAAAAAGCACAGTAATGCAGTAAGGCCACTACGAGACACACCAGCTCATAGGGAGGCACAAATGATCAAAACAATGAGTGGTAAGGGAGTGCAGAGATTAATTTAATTAAAATAGTTCTTTATTGGTTGATTAAATTCAAAATTCCAGTTAAAAACAATGAGCAAAATTTGTGCCATTAACAAGCATTTGGCCAGAATTCTGCATTACGAGGCACAAAATCACTTTATTACATCCTGCTCCCCCAATATATCAAAATTGCCCCCTGGTTGGGAATGCGTCCCATGTTCAGTAACACTTGTAGAATCTCATCATGATAATTTGAATTTAATTTGTTCTTAGAGGCACCTTTTATGTTTTGTTGGTTGATAAACCTTTGTTTGTGATGGAAGTTGGAGACATTCACATAATAAAATGTGCCTTAGATATCCATGATGAATGATACAACTCAGAACAAGGAGCACAAAATATCAAATGTCTTTATTTTTTTTAACCAGTGAAAGAAAAAAAAACAACTTCTGTTACATGACCCATGTGTGTATTGAAATACTAGAAAATAATCCATTTTTGGTCTTGAAACCCACTGAGAAGTGAAACATCAATTACTCTGAGACAGCAGGAAGTTTATGCTTTTAATTTCTGTTAAATCTATTGCTTGTATATTTTATACATCTGCAAATACTGTACATGCCAGGCTATAAGACGTATAGTTTACAAGAGTATTTGGAGGACTACCACTCACTGCAATTCATCCAAGCTCCATAATTGTCCATATTGAGCTTTAGTAGACAGCCTCCTAGTCATAATACTGACACATTGGATGCAGTGTAATATTGGCAAATCTTTTTTGTTTTTAAAAAATTAAATGTCCATCTTATATACTGGCATATACAATGAATAAGTAAAATATTTGTAAAAATATACAATCTCCAAAAGCATTTAAATATTGTACTTTATCCAAAGTGTTTGTATTATGGATACAGTGAAATATTTAAATGCTTTTGGAGGGTGCATCTTATAGGCTTACAAATATTTTGTTTGTTTGCTGATGTATAAAATTCATGCTTTACAAGAGGTTTTTTTTTCTCAGTTGCTGTGTTCTAAATGCAGTGGTAATTTTGATTATATGTGGTATTATACAGATTTCTTTGGTTTGGAGACACTTTGTGGTAATCGAAAATAGAGGACGCAGGTTGTGGAATTTTCCTGAAGTTGAACAACAACAAACAGTTTTTATGAGAAAAATATGATTCTTTTTTATTTGTTTATTTTTCTTCTTACATAGATAAATTGAAAGATCACTGGGTTATCACATTAAAAGACAACAATATTAAATTGCTTTTCTTTTGCTTGTGAGACGTGGAAGACAAAAACAAGGCCCGTCCGGGGTTAGAATAGAAAGTTGGACCTCTATTCAGGGTTATCCACCCAATCTCACCTCACTGGCTGGGCGACCCAATATTTATCAGGCTAAGCTACGCCCCTTTTGGTAAAAGGAGTGGGACGACCTTTTCCCATTTGCTGATCACTAGGGAAGGAGAAAGTTTGATAGGTCCGCTCCCTCTATGTAGAAGTTACTGGCAAGTCTGTCCCTTAACTAGTTAAAAATCAACCCGTCTTGAATTCTTCTGTTAAGTGAACCCTGAATCTCCAGCAGTGTGATCAAAGGCCAGTGCATCCCTATGTCACATTCCGCAGAGGCCAACACCTGTCTTTATGCACGCACACACAGCCTGTGACCATGGGGTCAAACCGCATTTGTCCATTCAAAGGCCATTGACCTTAGATCGCTGTCTCTATATCACATTCCACAGTGATTAACCACAAGGTCAAATATCAGCCTCTGTGTGCACACACATTGCATTTTGCTACATATACAGGGTGGTGCAAAATAAGCTGAACAGTTTTTTTGTTGTATACATGGACCCTTCCACTTAAGTGGAAGGGTTCATTGGATGACTGATGGAAATTTTTGTCATTAGCTGATGAGCCATAGAACTGCAATGACTAAAATTTAAGTCATCTGCTGTTAATGTGTTAGTTACTTTTGGGCAGCTAGTTCTTGTAGATCATTACTAATGTAGTAAGTTCAATTTTCACTGAGTGCTCTACATTTGTGGCCTTCTGCCAGACTAAGCTAAAGTGAGTGAATATCACAAGGTACCTTAAGCTACTCTTTCAGACCATTAGCGAGTTCAATCCTCACTGGGTGCCAGATTAAACTAACTTGTAAATATAGGAACCTTGTCATTAGCAAGCTAATCTTTCAGACCATTACTACTGTAGTGAGTTTGATGATCACTGGGTACCCCACACATGTGGCCTTGTACCATACATAGTGATTATCATAGGATACCTGCCATAGAGCAGTGGTTAGCAAGCTAATCTTTTCACACTATTACTACTGGAGTGAGTTTGATCCTCACTGGGTGCACCCCACTTGTGGCCTTGTACCATACTAAGCTAAACTTAGTATTAAGGGAACCTTCCCATGGGTTAGTGGTTAGCAAGGTAGTTTTGCAGACCATTAGTAAGTCACATTCTCACTGGGTATCCCATATTTGTGGCCTTGTGCCATGCTAAGCTCAGTAAATATCACTAACTAATTACTGTTAAAGTGATCAGAATGTTATCTAGCAATATTTACATTCTAGCTATAAGTGTTATTTAAATTAATCTTAGTAATTTGCAAAAAATAAAATAACAGCAATGTTATCAAAGCTTACAAGGTTTTAGTTCACAAGTGGTAGACAGCTGTACTGTCTATTTTCAGTAGCAGTGATAAGCTGAAATTTTTTTTCCTTTATATTTTTATATAACGTCATTAGTAAACTTGAATGGCAATGGGCAGGCCATGTTGCAAGGATGTCAAACAACTGCTGGATATCACGACTCACAACATGGACCCCTCGAGAACATTGGTGAAATTGTGACCGACAAAAAGTAAGATGGCATGATGATCTTCACAAATTCAGGATGTTTTGGCGCTGTGACGCTCCACCTGAAAAAATTCACGGATATATTTGAATTTCTGAGATATTTTCTATAGTTTTGAGAAGGGTCATTAATATTCAAATGGTTCTTCAGACGATTGAACTACATGTTGTTTGTGTTGTAGACACAACGTTTCAGCCGATCCATTCCCCAGCCTTCTTCAGGTGTAAAATCTGAGTGTGATGGGGTAAACAGGAGTTTTGTTTCTAAAGGGGGTAATCCTTATAACGCAGGGCCCAAGTATTTCTGTGTCTTTGTCTTGTAGGGTTTAGGTCTGTTGAGAAGCGGAAGCCACATCAGGTTGAACTCCAGATGTGGACGGCCATAGCCGATTTTTCTATCGTGTTTACAACACAAACAAGAAGAAGGAGTTCAATCGTCCGAAGAACCATTTGAATATTCCATGGGATGATTTTTTATTTATACAAAAGAAACTACTGAACTCGTTTCAGTGGAAGAGTCCATTATTTCAAATGGTTGGTGGGAGATATTTTTATCAGCAAAACTGTTACCTTTAAATGGAAGAGACCATCGTTACGGACAGAGAAACAGAAGAGGCTACACTGTTTATCGTGTAAGTGGTCCAAAAATAGGTTTACACTTAAAAAAAATAATTACATTTGTTATATGGAGACAGGAAGCAAATGTGTAAATAGTTAATTTCAGCCCACACATTTACATATTCTTTGCCATCATTTGTGAATACGACTCATGGGTGCAGGAATTTCAGCTATCTAGCACCCATGCTTTGGAATCAATTACCCTTTGACATCCGGAACATTAAAATATTAGCAAGTTTTAAATAAGAAATAAAAACATTCTTGTTTCGAGACTTTCATACTTATATGAACTCAACCTATATGAAATAAATATTCTTGTCCTGTTATCAAGTGGAGATTGCGGAGTAATGACACATAAGTCATTATCTGTTTCAATGTGTTATATAAATAGCTTTATTAACAAATTGCATTTTCTTTAAATATTTAACTTACATTGATGGTAAGACTTTGGAATAGATTATCGGAATATGTAGTGCTATATACAGATGTAAATGATTTTAGAATGTTTATTACACCACTGCAAAAGGTTTGAGGCCCTAGACATTATGTAAATATGATTTTTATGATGTGTGCTTGTATATACAAATTGTATAATTTTTTTTCAAACTAAAATAAAATGTTCTAAAATGATACACTTCTTTAGCAGGCCTTATATTTTTTTGCAATGATTACACAGGTTTTCAAGCACTTTTGTCCAGTAGGGACTTGAGTATGGAGGTTCCTGAGATTTTAAAAAATATTTTAATTTCCAAAGTTAGGTGAATTTTGATGGCCTGTAAGACACAATAAAGTATCCAAATACAGCACTGCGTCCAATATATTATAAACTAAGCAATCCCTGTGAAAACATTAATGGATATATTAGAATTTCTATGAGATGATTTTTTAGAAAAGAAACTACCATATTTCCTGGCTGGTAAGACACTTTTTTTCCTGAAAAATATTTGATAATAGGACCAAAATGTGATAATTAGCTGTGACAGAAAAAAAGTGACACCATAGAGTGAGCTATTCAATCTTCAAATATTTTCAAAAAATACCTAGCTAATTATAGGGTGCCTCTTACTAACCGGTATACACAGTGTGTATAGATATGTATGCATATATATGTCTTATAAATCCCCTGAAACAGATCCATGGAAAGACAGCTGATGATCCCCTATATTAAATGTGATCTACATTAACTAATTATAATATAACATTTACAGAAATAGTAGTTAATAGTAGTTAATTTGAAATGAACAAACCTCTACGTACATATATATAGACAGTACATTGAAGAGGGGTGGATCAAGGCTGGTATATTGCAAGCGGGATCGCAGACGTTTTTCTGAATGGGGAAAGCAGAGCGGGAGATTTCTAATACACTATTGCCGATTTAAAAAAAATTTTTTAAACAGTTACAAGAAATAAACAGTTACAAGAATAAAAAAAAGTTTCTACAGACTATATATATATATATATATGATAATTATAAAACCAATTATTAATTAATTAGCAATCGCTAACACCGATGCCGGGCTGATATGGGTTCCCAATTAATTATTAATTAATAATTGTCTTTATAATTATTCATAGTCAGATGTATCTATTCCTTGATTTCATACTGGGGCCATTTCATATCAAGTGCCTAATGATACGATCGATTAGAATAAGGAGGCGAGCGAACATGTATATTTCTGACAGCTGCCTTTGCCATGAGAGTGTCATTAGCTCAGTGGTAAAGAGCAGGTTGTTTCCAGGGTTGACACAGGTTCGATCCCCCCACGTCGTTCATTTCTTTATTCATTTATACGATCGAGGCTGCCCGTTTAACAATCACTAACACTGATGCTGGGCTGATATTGGTTTCCAATTAATTGTTAATTAATTATCATATTCTGTTGGATATAAAATGTATCCATTCCTTGATTTCATATATATATCTATCTATATGGTCTATAAAGCTTTGTAGCGTCAAACACTAAAGATGTTGCTGGAAAAAAAAAGTTTATATTTATATAAGTCTTACAGTCTTAAAGCATTTAAGATGTTACTACGGAAAATGTTTTTAAACTAAAGATCTTTCCTACAGAAATGTTTTTATGTTCTGTTTATTCGTTTATTTCATTACTTGTCATTATTCACTAATAACTGTTAATGAGAGATGTTATGGGGGTTTTTACACAGAATTAGATTTTATAGTACTATAAGTAAA
>VCCN01005667.1:1990648-2009223 GCA_006491835.1 Architeuthis dux | reverse complement strand
AATATTAATGACCCTTCTCAAAACTATAGAAAATAACAATTCTCTAGTCGAATTTTAAAGATTTTTCCATCATATGATTACCCAATTTGAGTATTGATCTTCTTATTGATCTAATCAATCAGTAAATGTAGTTTTTGTGGAATTTTCGTCCGTTTTATTTCTCCAGGCTCCCAAACAATTTATGTTAATTTGTGAAGTCTATAAATTTATTCACAATTACTATGGTGAGAGTGCATGTGTGTCTTTCCGACTTTCTTGGTGTTGTCTCTTTGTTTTACTTCAAACAAAGCCAACCAAACCGGTGGGAAAGTCTCCCACTTATGGGCATAAGTAGGAGATTTCTTTTCACATTATTTGCTGAGTTTTAGCATTAGCCAACTGTTTTCTATTATTAAGCTATTACTCACTTAGTTACTTCACTTTAATGAGAGAAAAAAATCGTTATCTAGGTGGTGGGGCACAATAGGTCACTCACCCTTCATTCTTATACTTTTTGTTATAAACTTGTTAAGTCTGATCTTGAAAACGGACTAACATAGTACTGGCAGTGTGGTAGACCCCGTAGGAATTTTTGAGTTGACTAATGAAACCAATTGGACATGTTAGAGGGGCCTTCAGTGAGTAAGAATATCTTGGGTAGACATTCCAGATCAGTTATAAAAAAAATTTAGCGCCATTTTTCATAATGGCAGATTTTTGGTGTGGTGCCTTAGTAAAAAAAAAAATATTTTCATCAAATATGGGTATATTGTATATCGTTGGAAAGGAAATATCATGCTGATTAAAGTTTACAAAAGAACCATATGCCTCGGATCAAGTCTTCTAGAGTTATTCACAATCAAAGGTCATGAACCTTTGTTTTAAAATGAAACACCTGTATGGACTGATAGCTATGACAGGGAGGTAATTGCTTATGGATCCACTCAAAAATTTAAACACTTCTTCTGTAGCCTATTGATCATGATATCTCCAAAAGATCTCATTGAATTTCAATGGAATTTGTGAAATCTTGGAGCGGATCCATGCAATATTACCTCCCTACATCCTAGCTATCTGTCCGCACCACACAATAGCTCCAGATGTTCTCTGCTGTACACACAATATCTCCAAAAGTTCTCAATGAAATTTTGTGGAAGGGTGGACAATAGGCTACAGAATAAATTTTGGTGAGGATCCATCAGCAATTACCTCCCCCTCTGTCATGGCTATCAGCCCACAAAGGCGTTTCATTTTAAAACAAGAATTCATGACTTTTGATTGTGACTAATTCAAAATGACTTGCTCTGAGGCATATGGTTCTTTTGTAAACTTTACTTGGCACGAAATTTCCCAACGATGTATAATATGTCCATATTTGATGAAAATATTATTTTTTATGACTAGGGAACCACACCAAAAATCCACCATTATGAAAAATGGCACTAAAGATTTTTTTCAACTGATCTGAAATGTCTATCCAAGATATTCTTACTCAGCGGAGGTCCCTCTAGCATGTCCAATTGGTTTCATTAGTCAACTCGAAAATTCCTACAGGGTTCCACTATAGTGCCAGGATTAAACGGTCACAAATGACCGTAAAAAGCATTTTTTTTTTTTTTTTTTTTTTTTTTTTTTTAAAATCATAACAATTATTAGATGGGATATTTAAAAAAAATGGTGATAGATATTTGTAATTTTATGTCTGTTTAAACACCTATAATATATATTGGGGAAATGTTATCTTCAGCTGTTACACCCTACCACCTGTAAAAAGTCTGTGAGAATACTTTATATATACCATTTAGTAAGCATATATACGAGGGTGGATCAATAAGACTGCCTGACACAGTAATTAGCTGGATTTTGATTTGAAATTTTTATTGTATAATGTTTGATCTATGTGATTAATGTTCACCATTGCATTAAGTGCATTGACAAGGAAAGAGATTTTGTTGTGTAAAATAAATGCTTTTTTTAAAATGATGATAGATATTTGTAATTTTATGCCTGTTTAAAGTATAAATTCTCGGATAACATAACTTATACCCATATAAGATGAATGAACTTAAACTAAAAGATTCATTCAACATCTCAACAATAAAAGCTACCCAGGCTTAAAATGAAAATTGAGAAACAAGAGAAATCTCTATATATAATCTGAAATCTGTATGTTTGCTACCATAACACAGCAAAAACAGCTCATCATAATGTGATTTCTATTATAGTAATACTGTTAAAATGCTCTAACTTGGCGATTATAGTGATTTCAAGTCCAGTTTTCAACTCAATAATAGTGTGAAGTCAGCGTTCTCAATCACCTCAATAATCTATATTATAATGATCTGATTTCCCAAGGGAGATAATTCTAGGTATATTTAATGCTAATTATAGATTTTATGAGGGGCAAGTTGTTACAAGGTGTAACAACTATCCCCTACCTGACCATTTTATTTCCCGACATAATTTAGGCCATGTAATCGAATTCTCGGATAACAAAGTCTACACACAAATCAAGCCTACAGACAGCCGTTTCAGATAATCAAGTGAGTTTTATTGAGCTGTGGTTTCTACAAGGTCTATCAAAATTTTAGTAGGGGCCAGAATACTTACTCAAGGTGTCCCAAATCATTTTTTTTGTTTAGTTTTGGAGAGTGTTGTCTGATGTGGCTTCCATCCTCTCACAATATGATTGATGTTGACTTCTGTGCACAACGAGAAGCTGAGCACCGTATGGCATCACTTATTGAAACTAATGAAAATGTATCAACTAGCCCCGCTCTCCCCAATAGATTCTATGAATAAGAAGTGACTTGACATCAAGCTTAATGGCCACCTTCAAGCGAGTCAGTTAAAATAAGACAAAATCAATGAACCTACAAATGATTGTATATTGGTTTTATAATAAATACTGTAATGTTCAACTAATTTCTTTTTTGATCTTGTCTTTCAGGGAGACCTTGTACGTAAACTAAAATCTGAAAAAGCACCTACCATTGACATCCAGCAAGCCGTTTCTGCATTGAAATTGCGGAAAAAAGATTTGGAGGAGAAAGTAAGATTCAGTTTAACAAATCATTGTTATGCACGAATAAGATGTTTCTTTAGTTTTTTCAAAGTTGGGAGTTGAATGATTTCAGTTCTCATTGGTATTCCACTTTTTGTTGTATATATCTGCAAATTGCTTGGTTATAGCTCTTAAATAATTTTAATTTGCTTTGAGCTCTAAAATGTGTTGCATTTAAAATCCTCTCAAAGCGAGAACCGTTTTCTTTTCAATCAAAAGTATTTTAAGTATTAACTTGTGATGATGTAATGATTTTGTTTACTGTAACCATTTTCTTCCCCAAAGATGAATTCTGGGTAATATTAAAAAACCAGACATGTTGATTTTTCAAAACATCTGATATTCCTCACAAGAATATGTTTATAAGGCAGTAGCCTAATGGATAAAATCATGTTTTTAAAAAAAAAGGTTTTTACCACCTAATTAATCTTACAGTTGGTGGTTATCTGCTCACCTGTTAGATCAGGCCTTCCCAAAATGGTGGTCGCGAAACCCTTGGGATAAATTTCTTTTTAAAAAAAGAGGGTCGCAGTTTGGGAAGGCCTGTTAGATGATGCCAAATCCTACTTATTTTTTTATACTAAAAATAATTCTTTATTCATATAAACTTCTGTGAAGCACACATTGATTTTTAGGTATTTTAATTATTTCAAAATTATTTTCTTGTGTTATAGGAACTGGCACTTACCCCTAAAGATGATTTTGACCGTATCAAAATGGAAGATCTTCTGAAGCAACGTTTCTTTTATGATCAGTCATTTGCCATTTATGGAGGTTAGTGATAAACCACATTTGCTGTGAGGCATCTTTAGGATTCTTCACCATTTTTGTCTCTGCAATGAGGATGAAATATTAACAATTGTTTTGACATTATTTATGCATGTTTTATTCTGTCAGTAAAATTTGATTATTCATTGGGGTTTATTATTACAGGAATACCTTAAATAGTATGGTTTTGATTTGTGCGGATTTTGATGTAGTGCAGTCAGGGTATTCCTGTACAAATTAATGTAACTAATAAGGGTCAATAAGATAGTGTGTGTGCGTGCATGTATATAATTATATTGACATGAATGCATATATGTTAAGATGTGTGCGTGTGTGTTGGTGTATATCTATGTACAGGAATACCTTGAATAGTGCGGTTCTTGATGTAGTACAGTAAAAGTATTGCTGTACAAATTAATGTAACTGGGTATAAGCTGAAAAGAAACCACATTAAATAATAATACCTTGAATAGTGCGGTTTTAAAATATATGGAAAAATCTGGAACAAAACAACCACACTAATCAAGGTATACCTGTATTTCATTTGGAGGTTCGATACATTCTAAGGGATATAGATTACATTGTTTTTCATGTAGTACTAAAAGTTTTCAGTACACTGAATTAAAGACTGACTGCCCTTTTTGCTTCTGTATTATGTTTAGGTGTGAATGGACTGTATGACTTTGGTCCAATGGGGTGTGCCGTGAAGGCAAATCTTTTGCAAAACTGGCGTAACTTCTTCATTCTTGAAGAGCAGATGCTTGAATTGGACTGTGCTATGTTGACTCCTGACATGGTACTCAAGTAAGTAAACATTATTTCATTTGTTGCCGCAACTGTTGAATCTTTATTTCAAAAACAAAACAAAATGAGTGTCCAACAGAAAAGTCATTTATATGAAAGGCTGAATTGATGCAAAATGTCTCCTCTTCACTGAATCACTTCCAACTACCCGGAATTCCTATTGTAAAACTTAATTCCTGTACCCTTATGAGAGAGATGTATTGATATTTAATCAGCTTAACTTGTTACTGCACAATGCCATAAGTATGGGGCTTTCAGTGAGGATTGAACAATGACAATAGTATTGGTCTGCAAGACCAGCTTGCTAAACATTGCTCCACAACAAGGTCAGAAGAGGGATGTATTTAGCAGTAGTGGAACAAGAGAGAACAGATAGTAGGAACTATCACTCAACTGGCTACTGCTGGTGTGGTAGGAACAGAGAAATGGCTTTAATATGCTTGTAATATTCAGCATGACTTATTACACACAGCAGTATTTTACAAAAATTACATGGTTGTGAAACGGATGTCAGTATTTCAGACTGCTACAATGCAAGTAATTTTGGTCCTGAGATGCTAGGAAATTCGGAATTTTTTTTCTATAATAATATAAACAATTTCTAGAAACTTGCTGTTTCACAGTAATTTGTTTTGTGCATTATCTTAAATAGGAATTAAATATTATGTATGTTTTTATTATTAAGCCCTAATATAAATTTGACTTGAAAAGTAAAAGTAAACTACTGGTAGTCGTGAAAGTCCTCTGACACAAAAAGTTTGGGGACTCCTGATATAAATAATATAGATGTTAAACAGACTTAGGGTGTCCTAATTTTCATCTTGCCATTCTTTTAGGGCCTCTGGACACGTTGACCGTTTCCAGGATTACATGGTAAAGGATTTGAAGAATGGAGAATGCTTCCGAGCCGATCATTTGATTGAAGGTAAGTCCAGCTCCTTGGATTTTAACAGATTAAAGATCCCAGCTTTTAGTAGCTGTTTTAAAAATACACCCTAATACAAATTTTAGTTAAATATTTAAAAAACAAGCTGATTTAAAAAAAAAAAAAAAAAAATTTACTAAGTTTAATAAAAGTAAACGTTTTATTTTTATTAATAATTTGTTTTAGTATTTTATTTGATAAGTGAGCTTTAAATGAGTATATAAAACTTTTTTAGCAATAAAGTTAACTGGAAATGAAAAACTTTAGCCTATTTTAGCCATCTTCAAAGACATTTCCAGATAGCTGAAACTGTCTTTGAAGATGGCTATTTGGAAATGTCTTTGAAAATGGCTAAAATCGGCTAAAGTCTTTCATTTCCAGCTAACTTTATTGACAAACCATACTTGATAACACTGAGACAACCACTAAAATCTCTCATTCACTAAGCAAAACTTGTAATTCTGTTTAAAGCAATGAATGCAAAAACTGCTCATGCTGAAGCACTTGAAGAGTCTTAAGCATAATAAGTAAGACATTTCTCACCTAAATAATTCAGAAGATTTTATTTTATAGTGAAAATGTTATTGCAGTTATGAGAAAATTTGTTCTGGTGTCTTAGTTATTTTATTTGATAAGTAGGCTTTAAATGAGTATATAAAATTTTTTTTAGCAATAAAGTTAGCTGGAAATGTAAAACATTAGCCATTTTCAAAGACAGTTTTAGCTATAAATAACAAACCATACTTGGCAACACTGAGATAGTTTAAGATAATTGCATCACCTTCTGCAAACCTCCATTTTTGCTAAATTGTTTGGACAGTCAAGATGTCATTGGCCACAAGACTGGCTCCTTCTGGTAGAAAAAGTGATTCAATATGGCAGTACTTTGATAACATTCCTTCCAAATATGGCAAAGGATGCATTGCAAAAAATGCAAACTTATTTAAATTTGTGATTTTAAAAGAAAAAATCTTTTGATTTAAATTAAACAACCCTGCACACCCACCCAATCAGGCAGAATCAGTTCCAAAAATTGATGAACCATGTTCCTTAACTTTTACCATAAAGCACCCCTTAAAACCCTTTCCTCCCTAGCAGCCATGTTTGATTACTTCACTGATGTACCTGTTTGCCCGGAAACTAATGACAGCCTGTTGCTGAACAAAAAGATACAATGGGCAGTAAATAAATTGCTATATCTCTTTTAATATTAAATGTACGCTTACTAAATTTTCAGTGATTATTCCCAGTGTATCACTTCCAAGTTCAGTAAAATAAAACCTTGAAAGATTTATTATTATCGATTGATTGGAATTGTTATGATTTAAATTTGTGTATGATTTAAATTTAAAATTATTTTTTGTTTTTTTAGTAAATTCTTTTCATCATTTAAAAACAAGTTTTCGTTTATTTTCAATAATAATAAATTATTATCTATAAACTGCTTAGCAGTATCAGGGAGGAAAGAGTTAAATAAAATGTAATAAACCTTGTGACTCAAATATTGGTTAATACTGGGGAATCTGCTTATTGTGATCAATTTGGGACAGAGTATTTTAGATAACAATAACCGGCTGATAACTTTAAGCCAAGGATATAAAAATTAGAACAATTTACATCCATTGTTATGTTATTGAATTCATTGTTATAAATAACTTTAGTATAATAAATCTTTACCGGGATCTACCATTAGATCGCCCGTGGGCATTTATTTGGGGGTCAAGTTTTTGTAGATGAATATTTGAAAGCATCTATGTTTTAGTGCACTTTAGTATAAAAAAACTGGGCTACTTGAATATGCATATAATAATTAGGACATCAAGTTTGAAATATCTGTCAATTCGTTGTATAAACAAAAAGTTGTTTCAAAGGAATTAATTCGCTCGATACTTCTTCACTATTGCTGAATGAGTTTGAAAACAAACAAGTTATATTATTTATTTATTACAAAAATTAAATTATTTTTTGTGTTTGCAGGTCTATATAATATAGACTGTATTTAGTATGTGTATGTATGTTCGGCTCTCATAGCAACTTAAAAAGAAAACACTGTCCAAAGAAGTACCAAATACGATTAAAACTAGCTGCTGATAGTAAAGTGAATAAAAACACGAGTCATACCTTTTATTTTATTATGCTCAATTTAGCAGTTGGGATGGCCTTTGAATATTGGCGCTGGGTTTGGTCCATTTTTTTTCCCACCCAAATTTGGCTTTTTTTCCGTTTTACTGCCCTGTGCGCTCTTACGGTAGATCCCGGTATGATTAGTATAAATATTTAAATATAATTTTAATTAATTTTTAAACAAAGTGTTTGGGACCAACTGATTTTGATAACAATAACTGTTTGATAACATTATTTGTGATTAAAATAAACAATTTTCTCTGTATGTTAAAAAATCTGCTATCAGCACAGTTATTGTATTTTTTTCTTTTTCTTTATTTCAGCTTATTTGGAGAAACTGTTGAGTGAGAAGAAAACTCCAGCAAATACGAAAAATGAAATTAAACAATTATTACCCAGGGTAAATTCTTTATTATTCTTTCTTCAAGTGATGCGGGGTAGGAAACAGTCTGTGGGAATGGTTCTAAATCTGAGTGGAGGTGTAAGAAGTGGTGTGCCACAGTGATCAGTGCTTGGACCAGTACTATTTTTAATATTTATTAATGATCTACTGGATACAATATCTATAAAATCTAAAATCTTTGCAGATGATACCAAATTGTACCACCCAGTCTTATCGCCGGTTGACCAAGCAAGAGTACAGGAGGACCTAGATAAATTAATGCTATGGTCAAGAGAATGGTTATTATCTTTTAATGAAGATAAATTTAAGGTGTTACATGTAAGAAATTGAAATCTGTATTACGATTACTGTATGAACGGAAATATACTAGATATTATAAATGATGAAAAGGATCTTGCTATCATAGTAACTGATAAACTATCATTCTCCAGGTATATTTCCAGTGCTGCGGCTAAGGCGAACAGGGTACTAGGACTGATTAAGCATACCTTTTCATATATAGACAAGGACTCGTTCCTTATACTATATAAGAATTATGTTCGCCCACACCGTCACCATACTTGGAGAGAGAGAAAAATCTTTTAGAAAAAGTCCAGAGATGAGCAACTAAGTTAGTCCTGGAATTAAAAAGTATGAGTTATGAGGATAGGCTAAAAGTGTTAGGGTTAACATTGTTAGAAAATAGGAGGGGAGACTTAATAGAAATGTTTAAGATTATGCATGGTTTAGAAATAGTAAATCCTGATGTACTTTTTACTAGAAGGGGGTACAAGGGACTGAGAGGCCACACATATATGGTAGAAGCAAATAGATTGAATATCAGAAATTCTTTTTTAGCAATAGAGTGGTGGAACTTTGGAATAGATTACAGGAATATATAATGCTATCAACAGATGTAAATGATTTTAAGAAGAATTATGATGTTTATTACACCAACGCAAAAGATTTAAGGCCCTAGATATTGTGTAAATATGATTGTTATAATGTGTGCTTGTATATACAAATTGTATACTTTTTTTTTCTCGCTAAAATAAAATGTTTAAAATGTTCTATGCAAGTTGAGAAATTATGCTAGATTGTTACTATTAAACATTGATTCTCTAATTAGGAAAGAACCAACATTAGGTTTAAGGCTCCCAAAAACCCACTACTTGAGTATCCTACAGGGCATGGCCTAGTGCAGGGTTTCTCAAACTGGGTTCCACAGATTCCTTGGGTTCTGCATCATATATTTTTGATTCCGTGGCTGATTTTGAGAAATAAACAGTTCACTTTCAAATGAAATATTATGTGGTATTAATGCAAAAAATGAAAATGTGTCCGTTGTACCAGACTTCAGTTGTTGGTTAAAACCATGCTTAATGTAGAATTTAAGACTAACTTTATAAATATAAATACTGGGATCTACCATAAGATCGCCCAGGATGGTAAAACGGAAAAAATGGACCAATTAATAGCCCAGAGCCATTATTCAAAGGCCATCACAACTGCTAAATTGAGCATTGTATTAGACACTGTATTAGAAACCGTCAAGCAAGACTGTCAAAATAGGTTTCTTCAGTTTTTGAGTTTGGCTGGCTGTGTATGTATCGTGGGTACAGGCCAATACTGCGTCCAATGTGCTGGTTTTATGACTAGGAGTCTGTTTACTATAGCTCGATATAGATGATTATGACATTAGACCCTTTTACTTTCCTGTCATCTTCGTTGAACGAGCCAGGCTGTAGTTACAATATGATGGTTTCTATTGAGTGAGTAACCAGACCTTTTTTCTTATTTATTCTTCCAGATTGAGGGTATGAGCAAAGATGAGATGGCTGAATGTATCATCAATTACAATATGAAGTCACCCGTGTGTGGTAATGACCTTTCTGAACCCATGGAGTTTAACTTGATGTTCGGCACTTCAATTGGACCAACTGGAAATCTTAAAGGGTAAGTTACCTGCTCTTTGATGGCAAATTCTACTAACTTACCTGATTGCATATTGAAATGAAAATCATCCTTGCATTTGCAGAGCCGTCAGAATTAAATTCATATTGGGGGGGGCTGCGAGCAAACTGGAAATTCTTTTTTAGACCACACCCTTTAGATCGCGGGGAAACACCCCTATTGTAAAAAGGGCACTATTTAATTGATGGATATATGCTGATATTCAGATATCTAATTGATGAAGATAATTATGAACAGAAGGCTGCTTAAGTAATTTTGAAAATAGAGCTTCAAAATCTGTCAGAAATCAATGTATTTTTCAAGTCATCCACAGACTCTGGATAGGTTTATTATACACCTAATTAACTAGCAAAAAATAATTGAAGGGGATAATTGGTTTATTTACTCTTTCTGTAATCTTAAAGCTAGCTTTTTGTAGCATTTTTCAAAAAAATAAGGAACACATATTAGCAATTTATTGGGTGTGCTGAAGCCCCCCCCCCCCTCCCCAGTTCTGACAGCCCTGATTTGCTTGCGGAGACACCAATTAAACACAAGTCATTTGTCAGCCATTATTGGCTCGCTATGTATATACAGTTGTGATGCAATTTTTTTGGCAGAAGTTAGTTAAAACTATGCTATCTGACAAAAAGAGCACAGTTTTTGGCCAACCTAGTAAAAAGATAAAATTGCTACTATTTCCCAATATTATCTGATATGACAATCTGTATATTTTTTCTTTTTCTTCATCAGATTCCTTCGACCAGAAACAGCTCAGGGTATCTTTGTAAACTTTAAAAGGCTTTTAGAATTTAATCAGGGACGTTTGCCTTTTGCTGGTGCACAGATTGGTAACGCCTTCCGAAATGAGATTTCGCCTCGATCGGGTCTAATACGAGTCAGGTAAGATGGTCTTTCTATTTGTGTTCTTTTAAATTTCTTTCTTTCAAAGTCACTAAAGTCTTACAACCTCCCGCTCTCCCTAAGCATATCATGAATAATCCGTTGCATACACTTAGGATCAAATAAAAAGTGTATGTGTATACGATGGATCCTGTGGACCAAATGACAGAACAAGGTGCCAAACAAAGAAGTTTGGCAGTGCTTCTTTGGAAAGCCTTCTCCTTCATGTAGTTGTTACCAGAATTACTGGGACATGTTCTATGGTTGCTGCCTGAAAGCATGGTGTGAAAAAGCATGTTAATGCAGTAACACCACTATGAGGCACACCAGCTCATAGGGAGGCACAAATGGTCAAAACAATGAGTGATAAGGGAGTGCAGAGATCTAAATCAAAGGTTTCTGTCTTTTATTGAGTCAGCCGGTATGGAAAGCACTTTGACACAACAAGGCAACACCCAGAAGAACATGCTGATGAGGAAATGTTTATTGCTGAAAATAGACCAATTCTTGTCAGAGTTGACCCCCCCCTGATTAAGAGAGCATTAGATGCTTATTTCAGGGACCATGGAAAGTAGCATTTCACTGTTAGTGAGGGTATAAGAACACACACAGAAGACAGCAAAGTGATATAAAGAATGAGAGATCTAATCTTTTATGGATAAATGAACATTGAATGCAAAAAGGTCACATTTAGGTCTTTATTGGTTGATTGATTCAAAATTATAGAATAAGCATTGGGGAGGCACATTTGATCAGAATTCTGTGTTATGAGGCACAAAATCACTTTATCACACCTTGCCTCAGAGGCTTCTTTACACAACCTTTATAAGCTGGCCAAAGCCATCATGGAGGAGACTACAAGGAGCTCCTATGATGACTTGGAAGAACTGCCACACGGACTGTCATTCTATTGCCGTTGTTGGTAGCAGTGCTTTACCTGGTTGGGGTACAAAAGAAGAACTCATCCACTTGGCTCACAACTCTGAAAGATCTGGCAGCCAACGGGGCCCAGTGGAAAAGTGCGTCAGGAACAGACTGGACAGTTGACAGGAACAACCAGCAATGGCCAAGCTGACAACGATGACCAGAGCCGGATTAGCCTATATGCAAACTATGCCACACGTAGGTACAAAATTATTGAGGGAGCCCACAAATAAATAATCAATATAGAACTTTATCGCTATTCCCTTGGGGGAAAAAAGATCAATCATAAATAAAATAATTACTTAATACATAAGTATGAACAAAATGGAAGAAAATTTCAGCGTGAAATCGACACGTGAGAAATCTTTTTAAATCTGGCAAAAATCAGCATATTCGATTTTAATAAAATTGATGACAATGTTTTAATATATTTTATTCTGTTTTTTGTTTATGTAAATTGTGTGGTGCATTTTAATCGTTTATTTTTCCACTTGAATATATGTGTACTGCATTGTCGCTTACACACTTGAAATTTTTTGTACATTTTGTTCATACCTATTAATACATTTAGCATGTGAATTTTTTTTTTTTTTTTTAACATTTGTAAATAACTGTTATTACTATCTTTATAAATTATTGTATATTTCTTACATTATTTTACATTCTCTATCAATAAACTATTTTTACTATGTTTATGTTTCAATATAAACTTACTATTCAGATCTCCTATAATTTTAATATGGTGGGCTCCAAAATTATGATTGGTGTAGGGCCCATTATGGTCTTAATCCAGCCCTGATGATGACCCTAAATAATGGACTGGTTTTTCTAATAAATGTCAGAAGTGTCTGGAAATTTCAAATAAACATTTTTTAATGATTTCTGAAATCCATTATTCCTAATAAAGCCTATTTTTTTTTCTATAAGGAATTAATTACAAGCCATCAAATTCAAAATCAAGTATTTAAAAATTAATTAGTGAATCAAGAACTCTGCAAATTAAATCTACTCCATTTCATACATAATTTTAGTAAGAATGTAATGATTTTAGATTTAGATAGAACTGTGGGCAAAGTTAGATGACTTAACTGTCAAAAGTGGATTGCATCATAAAGACTGATTTGACTGATCTCTACTAAAGAAGCTAATATTTTTTACTTTTGTACTTGCACAGTATTTCTATTTACTTGTACTAAACTAGCACAGCAATGAGTTTGAGTTTTAGAAAAACGATTTTATTTTATTTTTTTTTATTAAATCAAGTATTGCAAACCATTTTTATTAATTTTTGATAACTATTTACATTCATCCTAATTTTTAGTTTATTTAATCACAATTTCAGTAAGGCCAGCACAGCAGTGTTATTTTGATTTTAGTACAAAAAGTAATCGAATATTTTATTATTTAATTTTTATTTAGACAAAGTATTGTAAACCATTTTTATTAATTTTTAACTACTATTTACCTTCATCTTAACATGTTATTACAATTCAACTTGGTTTTAGTAAAAGATTTACACATTATTATTTTTTTTTTTTAAATACTAAAAATTAAGATGATGGTAAATAGCAGTCGTAGATTAATAAAAATGGTTTACAATTCTTGATTTAATAAAAAAATAAAATAAAATAATTTTAAAAAAAAATTTTTTTTTTTTTACTAAAACTCGGTCATTGCCGTGCCTGCTTAGTACGAAAGTAAAAAAAAATGTTAGCTTCTTTAGTGGTGAGCGTTTAAATAAGTCCTCATGATGCGATCCATTTTTGACAGTTAAGTCCAACTTTGCCGAACTATGTGTATATGCAATAAATTTACCATTATTTTGAGATTAACTTAGTTCTGTAAGGCTAATTTAGGGTTAGCTTATCGCTATATATTTGTTTAGACAAAATCTCCATTGATTTACATTGAGATAAAAATCTGCTGTAGTCTGAATTCAAATGACCTTTCAACCAATCAAAAATTATAAATGAAAAACTTGAATGTTTTTTTTCTCTCTTCTTCCAGAGAGTTCACAATGGCAGAAATAGAGCATTTTTGTGACCCAACTGATAAAAGTCACCCGAAATTTGCCAACCTTGCTGACATAGATATAAACCTTTATTCTGCCTGTACCCAGATGGATGGTAAGGCTCCAGAGCTGTGGAAACTTGGAGAAGCTGTTAAAGAAGTAAGTCTTTTAAAGAGTTTTTCGGACGATTGAACTCCTCCTTGTTATGTTGTTAACATGATATTTCAGCCGATCCATTCTACGGCTTTCTTCAGGTGTACTATCTGAATGTAATGGTGGTAAACAGAAAACTATAGAAAGTAAGTCTTTGTTGTACTGTCATCAGTTACT
Source organism: Architeuthis dux (assembly GCA_006491835.1). Taxonomy (NCBI): domain Eukaryota; kingdom Metazoa; phylum Mollusca; class Cephalopoda; order Oegopsida; family Architeuthidae; genus Architeuthis; species Architeuthis dux. The sequence goes on along the minus strand of VCCN01005667.1, from coordinate 1,995,056 downwards.
AAATAAACAATATGGCTTGGATGAAGAAAGTAGCAGCTATATGACTGTAGATTTTACTCCACTTTGCCTTTACCGATTTGGCCATAGAGGTTTCATGGCTATGTCCATGTCAGATGTGCTGCGAGTTCAAGGCTACTTTTTTATTTCCAATCTACACTGCTTAATTTACTGGTCATAGGGCAATGTTTAATGATTTAACTGTCAAAAAAGGATTGCATCATAAGGACTAATTTGACCGATCACCACTAAAGAAGCTAACATTTTTTTACTTTTGTACTAAGGCCGACAAACAGTTTGAGTTTTAGTAAAAAAACGATTATTTTTTTACATATTTTTATTTAGATGAAAGTATTGTAAACCATTTTGATTAATTTTTGACTACTATTTACATTCTTTTTTTTTTTTTTTTTTTTTTTTTTAATCACAATTTATTGAACTAGGGCTATGCCAGCCCTAGCTGGCAGTGTAAAATGGTTTACAATAAGCGAATAATAAAATAATAGCTTTTTTTATTAAAACCAATTTGAAATGCAATTAAAAAAAATTAAATGTTAAGATGAAGGTAAATTGTTGTAAAAGTATACTTGTCTAAATAAAAATAATAAAATAATCACTTTTTTTTCCCTAAAACCAAAACAGACACTGCCGTATGGTACCGGCCTTAGTTAAATTGCAATTGAAAAAAAAATAAAAATTATGATGAATGTAATAGAAGTCAAAAATTACTAAAAATACTTCATTTAATGACAAAAAAATGAATTAAAAAATTTAAAAAAAAAATTTCTTAAAATTTTCTTAAAAAAAAATAAATTTTTATACTAAAACTCAAACGGACACTGCAGTGCTGGCTTAGTACTCGAGTAAATACTAAGTACGAAAGTAAAAGATTTTAGCTTCTTTAGCGGTGATCAGTCAAATCAGTCCATGGTTATGTCGTTAAACATTGCCGGTCATATAATGTAAGAACCTAAGCATTGAGAGAAAAACTAGTCCAAAATTAAAATGTTTTGTCTAAGAAATTCAGACATCTCATAGAAACTTAATTCTCTACAATTATCATATCTTTTAAATAGGCTATTATTGGAAAGCTAATTTGTACAATATCGTTTTTTGGTTGTGTTATGCTTAAATTTTGGTCTTTTTCTTTTCCACTTTTGCAGAAGCTGATTGCCAACGAAACTTTGGGTTATTTCATGGGCCGTATTTCCCAGTTTATGACCAAGTGTGGTGTGGACCCCAAGCGCCTACGATTCCGGCAGCATCTCTCCAACGAGATGGCTCATTATGCAAAAGACTGTTGGGACGCTGAATGCAAAACTTCTTATGTGAGTCAATAAACGTCTTTTCTGTTTTGTCTTTGGAGTTCGTAAACCAGAAGAGATGCTGCAGAAGAACCAAATCATTCTAATTAAAATCATGAAAGACTTTTATGAAATAGATACAAGTTTTGATGTTGTATTTTTCGCACAATGCAACTTCTCTGTTTTTCCAGTGAGAAAAAATGTAATGCTAATCTTTCATGGAATATCAACAAACTGTATCAAGTATATTATCATGCACATGGCCGTATTTAAGGTGGTGCAAACAGTGCAGCTGCATAGGGGCTCAAGATTTCAGGGGGGCCCCCAAAAAAAGTCTGTAAAAATATTTTTTATTTTCAATGTTTTTCACTGTTTTAATTTGTTTGAGGATCTATTATATCACATAGATATATTATTGATCCATAAAGGACTTCACATTAAATTGTTAGATATTTAGGCAGCCGTGGGCGGGGGTCACAGATTTGCACACAGATGTTGAAAGTCATAAACAGGATATCGACCAAAACCCCAAACTGCAAGGTGTCGAGGACCGGAAACAGACACAGCAGGTGTTCAAAAGTTATAAACAGGATATCGACTAAAATCCTGAGCTGTAGGTGGTAGGCTGGAAAACCAGTGTGGGTGTTCGAACCCCATAAAAGCCACTCAGAAGGGGAGAGAGATATATATAGATATGCTTGAAAAGACAAGACCAATTTCCCTGTTAAGAAAAGTCTGTCGACTCTCAATATCTCACTCCCTGATGCAATAAAAAATATATCATCATATTTTTATAAACCAAGTCTACAGTCTTCCTTTTTTTTCGAAGTCCAAGATGGCTATACAACAAAATTAAACATAATAATTTCATGAATATTCTATTTTTATTTTGATTTGTTTGAAAATAATAGCTAAATACAAAAGTAGAAAGAGGCCCCCCAAAAATGTCATGCACTAGGCCCTATCAATATTAAATTCAGCCCCGACCATGAGGGTGCTAGTCTAAAAGAATGAACTCCCCAGTACTGATTGTTTATTCCTTTATTTTGCAGGGTTGGGTTGAGTGTGTTGGCTGTGCTGACCGATCATGCTATGATCTGACTCAGCATACAAAAGCTACTGGGGTGAAACTTGTAGCTGAGAAAAGACTCGCCGAACCAATATCCTTTTTGAAGAGGCTTTGCCACCTCATTTATCTTGTGTCCAAACAGAAAACAACAGTGGCATCTTATTTGCCCTCTTACTCAAACAGCAAGTAAACCCAGAGAATGGTGTGCCATTACATCAAAGTTGATAGATATTATTACCTACCCTCTTATCAAACTACCAAACTCTCTTTTCTCCCCTCTCTCTTTCTCCCCTCTCTCTTTCTCCCCTCTCTCTTTCTCCCCTCTCTCTTTCTCCCCTCTTATCAAACTACCTAACTCTTTTCTCCCTTCTTACCCTCTTATTAAACTACCTAACTATCTTTTCCTTCTTACCCTCTTATTAAACTACCTATCTTTTCTCCCTTCTTACCCTCTTATCAAAGTACCTAACTATCTTTTCTCCCATCTTATTAAACTACCTAACTCTCTTTTCTCCCCTTTCTATCCTCTTACAATTGTCCGCCACACTTATAGTATCAATAGGAGCCACCAGCCAAGCCAGTTATTGTACACTTTTATGTTTTACTCATTTTATCTGCAAGCCGTGACTTTCTTTAACTCTTCCAACAAAACAATTGACGTTGTGGAATGTCAGCCACAGAAGGGAGTCATTGGCAAAGCATTCAGGGGGGACGCCAAAAGTGTCCTGGAATATCTTGCCTCTTTGTCCAACGAAGAAATGACAACTCTGGACACAGATCTGAAAGAGAACGGGTTTGTAGCTAAGGACTTTTTCCTCGAGTCTCTTGTAATTTCTATTTGAATTTCTGAAATGAAGAATTATACACTGATTTATTTGAGCTGGTATCCTCAACTTGTTATAGTCACAATGTTTCAGTCATTGTACACCAGAGGTCGGCAACCTTTTTGTCTCAGCAGGCCGGACCATTTATTAATGAGTGGATGATGGACCAGATAAATTCCATACAAAATCTTGAAATACAGGAATTATAGATTTAAATACATCTACTTATGTTTTGCCTCAAATCCATGAATGATGCACGTTAGAAAATGATTTGTGCTTAATCAAGAATGTCAAATAGTAATCAAAGAACTCAATTTAGTCACAATTTATCTCAAGGCAGCTTTTAAATCTAATAAGACACCAAGAATATTTAAAACCTAAACAGTAAGCATAGTATTGAAATATTTACTCACTGCCTGTGAAAATCCCATCATAGGCCAGATTGGGAACACCCTGGCCTTCTTTCGGTGCCTGTTGTATTTGGTAATGTTCTCACAATTATTCAATCCATGTGGGTAGACTGTTCTCATTCCACTGTCCATACTAATTCTTCTTCTCTGCTGATTCATCCTTATGTTTGTTCCACTGAATCAGAGCATATGGATTTCACTACCTGACCTATGGATTGAACTCACAACCACCAGGTAAACAGCATACACTTAGCAAATGCTTATATCCACCAGGCTATTGTCCTGTAGGACTAGAATTAACTCATTAGGAGATATCCCCTTACATGGACAGTGGAATCGGAACAGTCACTACCCCCATGGGTTGAATAAATGGTACAGTTCCAAGAATGTTACTGAATAAGACCGGTGCCTGAAAATGCTGGAGGATACAACTGCTGAAACGTGGTGACTACCAAAATGAGGCCAACAATTCAAACAAATCAGTGCAAAATACGTCTCTTGTAACACATTATTTTTAATTAAATTTGACTAGTTTTAATTAAAAATAATGTGTTACAATTACTTCATCCAATAATAATAAAGATTGAAGTCTCTTGTTATTATGAAGTATTGTCCCTGATGTTGCATTTTGAAATGTAAATTTTATTTGTCTATTGACAGTGAGATGACCATCACTGTGAAGGAGAAAGAATTCACGCTAAAACCTGAGATGATCAACGTCAAGAGTTACCAGAAGACTGTTCATGGTTGGTTCTAGTTTATTAAACTTTACTTTGATGATTTTCTTTCTTTCTTCTTTTTTTT
>VCCN01005667.1:1878293-1891158 GCA_006491835.1 Architeuthis dux | reverse complement strand
ACAGAAATAAAGGTTATGTTTCTGGCACTTATTTATATTAACATAAATATGGTAATCACTTAAAACCAAGGAGTTTGTATGGTAGACCAAAAGAGAAAAAAAATAATCACTTAACTTCTGTAAAAATGCAAAGGCCTGTTCTTGCAAAGTAAAAAAAACAAGAATGGCTACAAGTAGATTAATAATGAGAAGGAAAAAAAAAAGTTTACCAAATCTTTTCAGCCATAGGGTGCAAATCTTTTGAAGCAAGAAAAAACATGGCTTTTTATTTTGCTAGGATTCTGTTTGATCCAAATGATTGGAACTCTGCAATTTTATATCAGAGGATAAACTGACTATATTTGGCGCTAGTAAGAGTTCCTCATCTTTTTCCTGCTATGTAGCAGCAGATTGTGTAAACAGCAAACAACAATTTTAATTCTGTGAACAGAATGTTTAACAATCAGGACTGAACTCCAATCAGCAAATTAATTTCATCTATCATTATTAATTTTTGACTAATGTTTACCTCCATCTTAATTTTGTAGTTGCTTTTTATCGCAACTTTTACTCAGGCCGGCTCCCCTTTGGCAGTGAGTAAATGGCGTTGATTGGAATTAGAAAATAAGTTTCAGGTGAGACTTGAACTCCTATCACATCCAGGGCCGGATTATACTATAAGGCTGAGTAGGCTTAAACCTAGGGGCCTGGAAAAACTCTGGGATATTCATATTTTTCTCAATTTTATTTTTGACAAGACCATAACTGGATTAGCCTATCTGTAAACTACACTATGGAGTAGGGTCCAAGACATTGAAGGTGGCCCAAAATAAATAGCAATTTAGGAATTTATCATTACTACTACTACTACTACTATTACAGGGAAAATGAATTAAATAATAAAACTGTCAAAATAAGAACATTCCCTGATGTGAAGTCTGAGCACTCACTATAGTTGGAGCTTGATATGGAAGAATAATATCTTAAAACTTAATATGAATGTCCTAACAAACATCTCTTTAAAAAATGGAATGAATATATTGCACATTAGCACATAACAATCCACTCTATTCATTTAGACAGATCGCATTACTTAATAAAAATTACAAATGAAACAGGGGTGTATATTGCTAATATGCCTAGGGGCCCTGGTATAGGTTAATCAGGCCCTGATCACATCTGATATTGGAAAAAAAAAAAAAAAAAAAAAAAAAAATTGCTGTAATTTCATTTAACCCCCACATCTCATCAGGAAATTTTTGATGTGGGTCTTCATATTTGTAAAATTCAACAAGTATTCTTTATTTCCGATGAACGCTGTTTACTCATTGACGAAGGGGAGCCTGCCTGAGTAAAAGGTAGCAATAAAAGCAACTAACAAATTAAGATGGAGGTAAATATTAGTTAAAGATTAATAATGATTAATACTTTATCTAATAAAAAATAAATAATTGCTCTAACTTCATTTAATCCCAACATCTCATCAGGAAATTTTTGATGTGGGCCTTCATATTTTAAAATTCAACAAGTATTCACACATTGTGTTTTTTGTGTCACTTATCGAGCAAGAGAAATTCTTTTTTATATGTGGTGCACTCGACCATAACAATCAAAGATATTTTAGTGAAGAGATGAAATGCTGTGGGAGTTCATATTTAACAAGAATATTCAAGGAGTTACCAACAGTATTGTTTCAGGCAATTTATAAATTTCTATTAAACTCATTAAAAAATATACCTAACTACTTATCAGTTACTTTGATAAGTAAATTATTAGTCATTAGTAAATTTGATTGTCCTTTCCAGATTTCCATTATATTAGGTTTTCAATTTTATATATCATATTCATGTGCTATTTAGCACAAAAAAAAAGAAGCTATTTAAAAAATATATCTCGTAAATTTTACATATAAAAAAATTATAACCATTAATTCAAGGGTGACTACTCTATGCTGAGTAAACATGTGTTTTTTTTCCTCATAATCAACAATATAAAGTGGAGTTACAAATAGGTTTATTCCTTTTTTCAAGGCTTCATTCAGTTGTGAAAATATTCCTTTTCTTGCCCATCTTTTGACATTGGGTTGTTCAATGGTAAATACACACATACACAAGGAAAAAAAAAAATTGAACTATTCACAAATAAGAGACTCTTCAATTTTAGAACCAGGAAAAATTAAATTTTGATTACTTGTATTTAGTCAAGGTTTTTTTTTTTCCAAAACAAAAAAGGTGTACTTCATCATATGTTCGAAATGTGACTATAACAACCAAAATAAGGACATTACTCTCAGTGAATCAGAGTATGATAATGATAGTTTCTCATCTCAAAAATTCTGACAAAAAAAAAAAAAAAAAAAAAAAAAAAAAAAAAATGAAAATTTAATTATTTTAGAGTAATTATATATCTCCTTAATTCATAAACCGTAATTGGCAATGGAACTCTTCTGTGAATAGCATAAAAATCATAGAACTCGTGAATTGAATAGAAAGAAAAAAAATTACCTAAAGTTCAAAGGAAGTAACTTTAATCGGAAGTTAATTCCTTTGATATTGAAATTTTTATATGAATTCAAATGATATACATGTATAAATTACAACAAATTTTGATTTTCTTTTTCAAATGGGTCAAGTTTAGGAGAACTACAATTCATTTTTTAAAAGATTTATTTACAAACATATTTCTGTACATAAAGGAAAAAAAAAAAAACAAAAAAAAAAATGACCAGTGTTTAGAACTGCAAAATTCATCTCTCAAGATGAAATCATGGATAGGGGTTGGACACAGAAACATTTTGGTTGGCATTTTATATATAAATTAAATTCATCTTAGGAGATTTTAATGTGCAGCAAAAACTCTTTTTCAAAAATCAGAAACAGAAGTAAATGTACATCTTGGGGGGAATCCCTGGGGAGGAAGGGTCATCCTCTCCCAACAATCTCCACCTCCAGTAGTATAGATCAGGGCTTCTCAAACTTTTTTTCATTCGCGACACCTTTTGAGGAGACAAATTCTTTTGCGACCCCCTCACTCATTGTTATAAAAGCAATAGATACTAAGACTATATTAGACTTTAGTCGTAATCTAACAGTAACTGAACATATTAACAAATAAAGACTAAAATTATTTTTTTTAAAAATTGCAGCATATTTATAATCTACAAGTTTTATGGTGTTTATTACGAAAAAAAAAATTTTTACTTTTTAAATATAAATTAATAAAACGTAACAAACAAAATTCATTTTTTAAAAATTAGTGAATAGTATCGAGCTATATTATAGTAAGTACCTGAAGGAGTATATTTTTGTATTGAAGATAAAAAACAAAAAACCCTAGTTATATAATTCTTTGAAAAAAAAGAAAGAAAAAAAGAAAGAAAAAAAAAAAGATTTTCAATTATATAAAATATTAACAGTAATCTTTACACGACACGCGGAGTGGTCCCCTACTTTGAGAAGCCCTGCTATAGATGATAACAGACACTGCAGTTGATATTGAGAATTCAGACTGTACACTAATTGTAAAATAGTATGTGGAGGTGAGCTGATGTAGAGAAGCAATTAATGATAAGAGATTTTGGTTGATCATTGTGAATGCTCAAGGTGATATACGTTTGTGACAGTCGAGGCAGTTCCGTTACGCCCTTTGCCCCGTGAGGAGCATAGGCCATTGACAATCTTCGATGTTTCTGTAACAAACTGGTCAAGAGTTGTTTGCCCTATCCCAACCCCTTAACGCCAAGGAGAGGTCTTACGGCACCTGGTATTCCCAGATGGTCACCCATATATGACCAGGCTCGACATGCTTAACTTTGGTGATCTTACAAGAACCGGTGTGCCCAATGCGATTCGACCGTACTACACAGTCCAGGCTGTAGATACCATATATGCCGGTATATGAGACGGACATAAAACTATGCAAATATTACAGTGTTGAATGCTCTGGTATTATGACTAGGGGGGCTGTCTACTGAAGCTCAATATGGACAGCTATGGGGCGGGGATGAGTTGCAGAGTGTTAGTCCTACAAATACCCTTGTAAACCATTCGTCTTATAGTCCGGCATATATGGTATGCCAAGTGTATTTTAAGCAAATAAACAAATTTTATTTAAAAAATAAATTTAAAAAATAAAAATAAAAAGGGGTTTTCATTTAGGAGGGGAAAACTTTAAAAAAAATTTACACCTGTTAACTCTAAGACATCGTAAATCAATGGCATTCAATCAAGATGTCACAACACCCTAGAGTCACTTGGTTTTAAATACCAAGATCTCAAAAAAAAAAAAAAAAAAAAAAAAAAAAAAAAAAAAAAAAAAATTTTTATATACATATATGTATATATTACTTTTTCGATTCAATTGAAATTTCCCTAGATTTTGATGTATTTTTACATTTCTCCTAAAGCAATATTAAAATTTTCCTAAACTTCGAATTAAACTGGTTTACTTTAAAATTATGCATATGCATATATTATTGGTATATTTAAAATGTTTCTAAATGCCAACGATGCATCATTGAAAAGATATCAATAATAAAAATAAATAAAAGTTCAAATTGTATTTTTCTTTTATTTATACATACTGTATTATCATCTGTTTCCTGTATTTGCACCACAAGGGTGTCGGCAAGGGTACACCAAGCAGTTGCCCAGGAACCCTGCAATTTAGGAGGCTCAGAAATTGAATTTGAAAAATAAAAACTTAATTTTAATGTGTTGGGGACGAGGGGGTTAGAGCTCCCGGTACATTGCTTAGACCGGGGATCTCAAATATTCTGAAGGTGTCGGGTAACTAAAGGATGGAGAGTTAGGGTGACAAGGTCATGGAAAGACTGAAAGACCTTTGCTGTAAATGCTTGGAACAAAACAGACAAGACTGCTGTGCTTAGAAAAAGGATTAGATAATAAAATATAAAGAAGTTGTTCCACTCCAAGCAAAGAGGGATGTTCTGCTAAAAACAGTTAAGACCAATATGGATGGAAGAAGATTTGTGATAAAAGAAATACTGACGATATGACCCGGGATAATTAATTTTGACAGAGAGAAAAGAAATACATTTTGAGTTGAATGATTGATTTGACACAAAAAAGAAATGAGAGAGAGAGAGAGGACATTCTAAGATAGAAACCACAATTAACTCTTAAATTCATGAACCACTTGAAACCGCTCCTAAACACAGTGGAACTCTTCAATGACACGAATTGGGGGGGGGGGCAAAAAAAAAACTCTTTTGTGAATTGAATAATATAAAAAAAAACCCTAAAAGTGCAAGGAAGTAACTTTGATCAGAAGTTATTCCCCTTGATTTAAAATTTAATTTTAAAAATATGAATTTAATAGTTAAAAGACCAATTTCTTTGAAAAGTAAATGCTTAAATAAAATATAACAAAACTCTTCCTTCGAATCAGGAAGGAATTAAAAATGCTCTTTCCACCATCTTTTAAGGTTAATATCTTTCTTTCGTGGTTTGATCATGCTAAACAGTGAAATGATTTTCATTTTGTAAGACAAAGAAATTTGGACAAATTAACAACAGACAAACACACAAAACAATACAAGTATATGTTCTGAGTTGTTAACCTATACAAAAACAAAATTATCAGTTATTGTCAAAAGATGGATATAAAAGTGGGGGGAAAAGGAGGGTCTCATAACATAACTCATTGTTTTTATTTTTCATTATTAGCTGGTGATTTAGTTCTGAAATTAACCTATCTTTATTTAATGCAAGAAATTTTGTTTTGAGTAGCAGTTCCACCAAAAAGAGTCAAATGTTACAGTAAGATTGTGAAACTAGTGATTTCGTGAAATCCCTGAACATTTCAGTAATTTCATGATTTTTCACAATCAGTGTAGTAATGGTTAACAAGCTTGTGATGCTGACCATTACTACTGTAATGAGTGCGATCCTCACTGGGTGCCCCACTAACTGTGGCCTTGTGTCAAACTAAGCTAAACTTAGTAAATATCAATTATATACAGTGTATATACAGCTTAGTTTGACACAAGGCCTCATATATACATATATGAATGGCTTGGCTTCGCGAACGAAGATTTGTATGCGTGTGTGTGTGGGGGTGTATTCCACAGCATAAGGACCATAGATGGCGGGGCCTGTGTGCAGAATAACCCACCAGCCTGAGCAGTGACGTTTTAAGGTGAAGTGCAACTTGCACAGGGATGACCCCACCCTTTAAACTATGGGTTTGAATCCTATGGACCACCGGAGTGGCACCAGTAGGATCAGAGCCCATAGGTCGTACACATACATATATATTCAGGATAAAATAAACTCCCTTATGGGATTCAACTGAAACTGAGTGAAGTGAAGTGAAATTGGTTAAAAATTTGTACAAATTTCCTTACAAATTAATGCCATTAAAACTTGAGAAATCTTTTGGCACACTGACACTCACATGGGTCATGTACTTTTGAATTATATTTTCTTTTCTTAAAAGTGTCTTTCAGTTTCTGATCTAATATAAAACTACAACAGTAAAGCCACTGATAACAACTAAAAGATATAACGAGAGGAGCAGGAAAAATAAAAAATGGAGGGGGGAGTAAAAAACAGTGGCGGGCAGGATATGATTTTTGCCAACAAGGCCTAACAACAACAACATGGGCGGGACATGGGGTGATCAGGTAGCTAATGAGGGTGGGATAAGAGGAAGAGGAATTGGGAAAGATGTTTTTTGTGAAGCAGAATCTTTTTGGTTGGGGGTGGGGGTGTATCTGTCACCAACTTTGTTCTGGTCTTCATACAAGATACCAGACCAAGATATCGTTTTTTGTTGTTTTATTTAACATTAGACAAAATTTGATGAATAAAAAAAAAAACATAAAAAAAAGGAAAGATTTAAAGATAGACCCCTTAACCAATGTAAACCATTTTTTTTTCATTTTCACTCTTATTTTATTTTTCGAGGTCTTTTCAGTTTTTTTAAAACCTTTTAAACATTTGCTAAAGTTTTCTTTCTAAAGTTTCCAATAATCCACTTTAGAGTTCACACACGCACACATGCAGTATTATTATTATTATTTTTCATCATTAATATCACAACTCCAGTGGTATTTCACATTCTTAGGTGAACAGGCCAGGATTATCCCCGGTTTTGGTTTCATGGTAATAGTTGAAGAATAAATTATGTGGTTTTGTTTGAAAGGGGGGGTCACTGAGAACAAAGAAACTCTAGGTGGGCTTGTATATATTAAAAACAAAATGTAGATATATACATATATGTGTGTGTGTGTGTCCAAAGCATTTTTTTTCCTTAGCTACAAAGACTTGGGCACCATTCTCATTGCTTGATGTAAAGGCCCCCCTACCAACTCTTGACAGCACTTTTGTGTACACAGAAGAAAATACAAACACAGTAGAGACAAATTTTCATAACAGTAAATTATTTTTTAAAAAAACAACCCAAAACTCAGTATCATCTGTTTTAGCAGAACTAAACACAGGGAAAAGAAATGTGTAGTGTGTTTGGTTTAGAGTTGAACATTCAGATCTACACAAAAATGATGAAATCTACTTAAATTTATTTAAGCCATTATACAGACAGACAGATTTAAGTCCGCTTGGATCGTGTAATGGTTAGCACATCTGCCTCACAGGCAGAAGGTCCTGGGTTTGATTCCCGGTATGAGTGAAGAGTGTGGAAAACTCTTCATTAGGACAGATTTCCCTGTGCACTCAGCAGCTAATCGAGTACACCCTAAGCTGTGTGATTAGGGTGGAAGTATCCCAGTATGCGGTCAACTTGCATCTTGCCAATGGAGTGGTCATAAAAACTTGTAAGAATAGTCTCGGTCTTGACCAGATTTGAAACTTGCAAGGATCACTAAGCTGATGCATGCAATAGAAACCGGGATTTTGTCACCGGCTGTATATACTCCACTAGGAGCTGTCTCTCAAGAGATGGACGCTTTACTTATACGTGTATGTATACGAGGTCTGTCCAGCCATTTAATAGTTAAAAAAAAAAATAAAAAAAAATAGCATACCTAGGGTAAACTATATATATTCCTTGGGATCGCACACACTTATCTCAGTATCCCTTCCACAAGAGACGGATGCTTTACTTTTTTTACTTTATAGATAGATTTAAGCAGGAGAATCACATGTTAACACAGTTTAGGGGGAGATAACTAAGACTATACCCAAGATAATGTGGGTTACACAATAACTCCAATAATTACAGAGAAATAGAAAAATATCAACTGTAAGACATGGTTGTGGCTACAATGGGTTAAGCAGATACCCTATTTAAAGCCTAAAAATACAAACATTTTACCAACCTTAGGTTTTGTTTGTAACTTCAATCAAAATATCACTGTTCGCCCGAGGGTCCTTGTACCATAAATATAAGAACAGGGTATAAGAGCGGTCAGACAGAATAGAAATCTATAACAGTATTTTTCATCTTGGTTGTTTTTTAACACATTAATTTGGACGATATGTTCTTTGGCCTTCCTCAGGTTTATGATGTTGAATCTGGGGGTTTTCAGAAGTCACTTTCCCTACCTTTTCATCTCCAACTAGTACACAAAGTACTTTTTATTAAATTTGATTAGTTTTTACCTTCATCCTAATTTTAGTTGTTTTTATACAACTTATTAATTCGGGCTATTGTTTCTATGGCAACAAATAACAAATTAGGATGAAGGTAAAAACTAGTCAAATTTAATAAAAAGTTGTGTGTTACAATACATCCAATAATAATAAAGATTGATTTATAGAACACAGAGGTTTAACAAACTCAGAGGAGTAGGTGTTAATATTCCATCTGATCTTATGTCAACACTAACAGAAACGATGAGATGGAAAATATAAGGAAAATTAACAAGTATAAAATGGAGGGAAAAGAAGGCATATAGACCTTTATGGAAAAAAAGTCAAAATAATAGACAGTGAGAAACATTGGCAACTAAGACATTTGTAGGAATCTGCCTACATACTATGCTCAGATAACTCAATCAGTAAACCGAGTATCAATATTAATAGATTTTGGGAACCAGTGATAAGGAAGAAACAAGCGATGAACTTAGGATTTTGTAGGTGTAGGCAAAGCTCAATGGGAGGTATGGGGTCAGCGCAGAGGTCAGGAGACAATTACAGGAAAACAGAGTTGAAAAAAAAAATGGACGTGATGTGTACGAGAGGGGATGCGCATGCTCCAGGGAACTAGATTCGATGCCCTAGAACACAACAGAGGAAGGTCAAAGGGTACATGGACGAAACATTGTGAAAAACAAAGATGAGGAAATTATTCCAAATAAACGACATACAGTAAAGTATGAAACGACTTTTAAAGACCACCAGATGCAACATAGTCTTCACGAAGACGAAAGAATATATTGGCTGAAACATTGTGCTAAAAACAAGAAAGATTAAAATCTATGCAGGTATTCCTCATTCACGTTCACGCAAAGCCAAACATGAGAATTACTACACAATTCTTACCCCTCCTTAAACGGAAACAGTATTAAAGGTTTGGTTTTGTTTTTACTCAAGTTTATAATGCAAATCATTTTCAACTTTAACGTATATACAGTGTCATTAAAACAGACTTTTTTTTATAAAACAAACTAAGTATAATAATATTTATCACGGTATGTTTTCGTACCCTTGGTACACCATCAGGTTGGACACACAAATGAATGGATGTAAAATCAAAAAAACAATAAAGGTTTTCATTTAATTTTGTCACTTAATGTTTTAAATACTTTTCTATGGTCTTAAAAAACAAAATGGTTCTTAATAGTTAAAAAAACAAAAACGTTTTTCTAGTTAAAAAAAAATTATTAAGTGGTGTATTCACAATGTAAAACATAGTTTTAAAAAATTGCCTGGACTGTGTCTTGTACGGTTTGAGGATTGTGGGGTGAGGGGTTTGAGTTGTCAAAAAAGGTTGTGGAGTGAACACTTGCGGCCCTGTTTATAAGTGTTCATGACACTTGAGTCAGTGTAGTGTTGGCACTTTCAAGATCAGCGATTGGTTCACAATGGATTGTTGTTAGACTTCTCATGGCAGGGGATAACTTGTGCTGAATGCTTTGGATGTAGTTCTGTAAAAAAGAATGAGAAAAAAATTGTCTGTTAAAGTACCATCTCATAAAATTAATTGCATTTGTGTGATGGAATCTTCTAAAATGAAAGGCTATCCCTTCTCTATAAATGGACACTTCCAAAGCACTGTATAAATAAACCAGATTTCTCAGTCAATGTATGTGAGAAAGCTGCCTGGTGAATTTATGCTGCTATATTGAATTAACTGTGACTACAGATTTGAAGGAGTAAATTGAACACTGTGGTTTAAACACAGTTTCTGAAATGCATCTTTATCAAACTGTGTGTGTGTGTGTTAGATATGGAGTTGAATTGGTGTCTAGACCGTGAATGTTTTACTGAGAATCAGAAACTGTTATTCTGCCGGTAATTTGCTAAAGGTGTTGTTTGCCCTGTTAAGGAGAATTGAATACATTAATTTTAACAATGTCCTTTATGGGTCTCAAATGATATTCAAAGATTTGAGGGAGAATCACTGTTAAATGAGAATAAAATAGACTCTTTTACAAATATGTTATTGCTACAAAAAGAAGAAAATGTTCACAAAAAAAAAATAAAAAGCAAAAACAATCCGGGTTTAGTAAAATGCAAACAAAGCAGAACAGAAAAAACATTTGTCTGTCTGTATATATAAAATGCTTGTTCTTTAAAAATCATAATTTCTTTCCTTCATATTTTGCCCCGAATGTAAAGATCTATACAAAAAAAAAAAAAGTCAGCAGAATCTCATAAGGGAAGTAACTCTTGCTTACTTGTTTTTCAAATAAAAGGTGTGAATAAATTATTATTTCTCAAGTTACTCATGAAAATCCAATAAGCCTGTTGGCTGGCAATGAATTAATATAAACAAAGGCTTGGGCAAATCGACACCTACATGAGTCATAACAGAGATTATGTTTTGCACTGAAATTTCCAATTTTGCTTGAAATAAAACGTAATTGGACAGATAAGACACATTGACATCTATATGGGTTTTAAAATACCAATCAGTACATAATAATAGTTCAATTTCTAAAGAACAATCTTCCTACACCATTTTAGCTGTGTGTTATAACTTATTCCGATCTAAGTTTTCTTTTAAATACTACTGTATTTATTTGTGTATAATGTGCACCACTAATTATGGGCAATGAGATCCTGGAAAGAAAGCACCGACTTTTCCTTAGTATCATTTCGGCTGTCAGACGTGGAGATCACAGCGGCATGCCATGTCCCGATCTATGGAAAAATATATATTTAACTAGCATTCCAAGGGAAATTATGAATCGCTGCCACTGTAAGTTTTCATTTTCTTAAAAATCTGTGATATATATATTAGTGGGACCCAAAATTATGGGTGGCGTAGGGCCCCATTGTGGTCCTAATCCAGCCCTATATGTTAAGGCTGACAACTGGGAGTGGTTATGTCCAAATTGTTTAACTCTTTCCTCCCTAAGAGATAAATTTGATGAGTTCCCTTCCTGCCTGACTCCCTTCGTCTAACAAATGTTCAAACGTTTGAATCTTCATCAAAATCATTTCATCAAAATTAGATACGGTTGATAGAATCCTGTTGTAAAATATTTCTTTGAGTAGTTTGTACAGTTTAGGGAAAGAATGCAATTTTTTCACCATACTGTCAGTCGTGGTCAGGGAGGAAGCGCTTTTTAAAAAAAAATCACGTCCTGAGGTGTTTTCAGGGAAGAATGAGTTAAAAATGCCATCTGGTTGCCAGCCCCTGATATTTTCTTTTTATCTGCCTGGCCACAAGGACAAATTTGACACGGGGTCGGTTTAGTGAGGTCCTGCACGCATACGTGCAGGCAGTTCTAAAAATCTCCCTAGTCCCCACAACTAATGTCACGAGGACATTAGGGCAGAATTGACAGACACAGGACGAATCTGAGCTCGCTGGACATGGGTCACAGGATGAATTTTGAGCAATGCTTTTCAGAACTTTGCAGCAGCGATACCACGCCTTGGAAAATACTAGGTTATTGTAACACTGAAGCAAATGGATCTGGCCCTCAATATTTTCTTGTTAACATCTTAATAGTATTTATATGTTTGGAGTGAAAAAGAGTCAGAATGAATTCCTCGAGTTAAAGTGTCTTAAATCATAATCAACCTATAGGAGGTTAATTTTGTTTTGTCTCATTCACTTTTAACACTAAAACAGAAACCAATAAACAATAAAAAATAAAATAAAAAACACCCAACAAAATAAAACAATGTACTTGTTTGTATAAGCTATTTAAACAGCAGAGTTTAACAAATTTATTATAACTTTTTATCAGTGTCAGAGATAAGTTGAGTATCTATTTCCTGTCTAAATACGTATATAAATCTATGCTATAAAAGGACAAAGAAACCAAAACAAACTTTAATGAAATTTCCTTCATCTTAATTTCAGTTTCTTTTCATTGTAACTACTCAAATAATCATTCTAAGGCCATTAATAAACAAAATACTGCTTTTTCAAAGCAAGCAGGCCCTTCCCACTTGAAAGACTGATGTAACACAATCATCCTATCCTCATTTCTTATCGATTTGGTCTTATACTGAACTGAACTAAACTAGCTTAGTGATTATAAATATGAAATTTTTCTGTCTATATAAAACTGCATAGCAACTGACTACAGAGATGAGAAAACAAAATGGTTCTGGGAAATGTTTGTAGATAATGAAAAATAAAGTTAACTGATTGGTTAGTCACTCAATAGAAACAGTCACGTGACCAACATATTTTGGTAGCATGCCATGTTGGGTGGTGATCAATGAATAAGATACTGCCCTCACCTTTTGTTGGGCAGTGATCACTAAAAAAGTCTGAA
>VCCN01005667.1:1834460-1859113 GCA_006491835.1 Architeuthis dux | reverse complement strand
GAAACCAGCTGTACTGCTTGTAATGAACCATTAACATTGATTTCTACCTATATATAATATTATTCTGCTTGTTCCTACCCGTGTTTCAAGATGCTTTCAGTAATAACACAAGGGAAAGGTTAGGTAGTTTAATACAAGAGTAGGAAGAGAGATAACAGAAAAGATAGAAAGTTAGGTAGTTTACTGAAGGGGTAAAAGCATGGATGGGTACCAAAGATTGGAAGGGATAAGGGAGAGAATGAGAAGATGCAGGCAAAGAGTGAGAGAAGAGCAAAGGCATGAGATAATCTTAGTTGTCAACAACCAGGGAGTTTCCATGGATCCAGCTAATATGTAGAAATGTGACAAACACACATTATGAGGGGAAATTAAAAAGTCCTGGATAAATATTACCATTAAATATTTTTATGTTTACTATAAGACAAATCAGAAGCCTGGAAACAATCTACATTTTTTTGGTATGGGGTAAGGGCAGTGTTGCCAACTCAAACTTCTAAAAAAGCGCTAATTTTTTAAAAATGGCCAAAAATCACCAAAAATCACCAAAAAGACACAAAAAAAAAAAAAAAAAAAAAAAAAAAAAAAAAAAAAAATGGCCAAAATATTTTAGGCAAAAACATGCTACTTTAGCGCTTTTTGCAATGCCAAAACAAGAAACGTGCTAAATCTAGCACAAAACACGCTAAATTGGCAACACCATACAGTATGGCAAATGTGCGTGAATGAATGTAGGGTTGTCTTAAGATATATTTGAGGCCCCCCGGCAAAGCAATGAACTAGATTTGGCCCACGGGCTGTAGTGCCGACTCTTTATTGAATTCATGTATTAAATTAGAGTCAAGAACTGATTTAAACATGAATGTAAACATGGGTTTAGAGAAGGTTCTCTATATCTGCTATTTAATAACATGAACCTTAATTTTTATTTTTTGAACTTGAATCTTGGGGCTCCTAAAACTGTGGGGACCCCGGTCAACTGCCTATGTAATAGGACAGCCCTGTTGGTGTATGCTTGCCCAAAAGCAAACTTGAAGTCATTAATAACATTTTAATCTTCAAATTCTTTTTCTTCCTAGCAACATTTCTATTACACTCCAAAAGTTGTTCAGTCTATTGAACTTGTTGCTTTTGTTGTTACATTTTGGCTGATCCATTTTACAACAAAAGCAAAGAATGAGTAATACAGGTCCCCAACCTTTTTTTGCATTACGGACCGGTTTAATATTAACAATATTCTTGTGAACCAGCCGACAGGGAGGAGGGGAGTTAATCACGACCGAAATATAGGTAAGAAGTCAATTATAAGTCATTTATAAATTGCTGATAAACCCTTTTAGAAGCAAAATTGAGTGTATCTAACAAATGTAAAAATCCAAGGAAATGAATTTTTATCTATTTTATAAATAAATATTGCAAATCTGGGGGGTTGGAGACCACTGGTGTAATAGTCTGAATAACTCTTGGAATGATAATGACACTTCTCAAAATTATAGAAGGTATTTTTATTATACATAGCTGAAAATGAATAAAAAAAAAAAAATGAAAAATTTAATATGGTGCAGACAGTAATCATCACTATATCAACACTTAGAAAATATTCAAATTTCTAATACACCCATATACAAACTGAAAGTTACAGTATTTGAGAAGAGCAGACATTTCTAAATACAAATTATAAATTGTACAAATTTGGGAGAAAAATAATTAAATGCATTTAATTTGGTGGGACTTAGATGTGCTTTTATCGATGAATGTTACAAATATCTTGGACAGAGCATTTTACAAATTAAGAAGTTCCAAGGAGAGTAAAAACTACAAGGAAACTGTTAGGCCAGGAGCCATCAATGCATACCGTGCAGCCCCCCACCCCATGATCCTACATTTAGGGTACCAAAATGTTCTTTAGGATGTCCTCTTCATACTTGAAATTTCCTTGTAAAATACCGAAATACCTATAAATTAATTACTTTTATGGTAAAAGAAAGTGTATTTTTGAATTTCTCGTGTCTGAAAACCATGATTCAGCCCTTTAAAGTACTCAGATATGTCAACTGGGAGACGAGATATGAAATTCTGTTTTTTTATGGTGTGTGCTGGTAGTCATTTGTTTTATGCAAATGAGGTAGTTCTTCCCAACTTTTTTCTTGGGAACATCTTTTTTTCTGAGAGAGGACATCCTAAGGAACATTTTGGTACCCTAAATGTAGGATCATGCTGGCCCGCGGTCTATGTTGCTAACAATAAGAAAGAGACAGTTGAAACTTTTGGGATATATAATGAAGGAAGACTTGGAGAATTTAATGCTCACAGGGCGCATAGAAGGCAAAAGGAGCAAAGGTAGGCAGCAGTTACCTACTTGAAGGGTTTGAGTAGGTGGATCGCAGAAAGAATACCGGAAGGCATAGAAGAGCGGGAGCTGCTGAGAGCGACATGGGAAAGGTAGCAGTGGAGAGCCATGATCGCCCACGTCCTGAAGGTACATGGCACCTCAAGAATTTGGTGAGACAAATACATATCCAGACTGTCTGCTTAGTGGCTGAGATAGTTGCATATTTCCCACCAGTATTGGTTGTTGGTGTCTGAGCCTGTGTAAAAACCAGGATTTTAAATGCTGATTTTCTAGGCAGGGAAGTAGCCAGGCTCTCCTCAGTTGGAACTATGGTACAATGCAATCTTTTTTACCCCTATTTCCCCTCATTTGGCCTTGTGCTTTGTAAATATCAATACACAACAAGAAAAAGAACAGACTGTTCAAAACCAGTGAGGTTGCATTTGGCAACATTTGTTTCTGTAATAAAACTATTTGGTTCCAATTGATTTTAAAAAATGTACAGCTGTTAAGATAATTGAAAAAAAAAGAAAAGACTCTGAAAATGGATACTGACCGGTTTTCTCGAGCCTTGCTACATTTTGGTTTATATCCAAGTGTGTATTTATTTGTGTTCCCCATAACTTTACACTTACAATATGAGACATGTAAAAAAATGTCTTAGCTTCTTAAATTACAAACACTTTGTTACGTCATATTTTTTATTTCGGGAATTAATTTAAAAAAACGAATATGATGTACTGTGACGCAAAAAAGAAAAAGTAATATTTCTTTATTTGCCCACTCTCTTCCCTTCCTTTCTTATGAATGTTTTCAATTGTTTTCAGTTTGTTCTGAAAGAAAGTGATTTTGGCATTCATAGACCTGTCAACCTTTGTCACAGGTAACAAATAACTATATGCAAGAGTACTTGTAATAGTGTGTTGGTTACTGCGCTTGTCTCGAAAGAAATAGGCCAAAATTGGCCTAGCTTAAGAAATACATTCCTGTACACAAGTATTTCTTAATACTTTTCTGACCATGAGATAAATTATCTGGGCAATGAATGGTATGCATACTTTGAAATAAGTAAATGAATAAAAAATATAGTTATTTTATGACTAACATACCAGATGTTGGTTTGGGACAGGGACCCATTGGCCCATGTTCAGACCAGGTTATGGAACATAGGTAAATTAATCTCAGCCATTTCCGCTATGAAATTCCCTATTTCCTAGCCACTTTTTATAGTCAAAACGAAACGATAAAACTCAGCTTCATCTAAACTATCAAACTTAACACGTTCTTTGTCATGTTATTAAAGCAAGCAGGATGGAATCATTTTCATCTGATGTCACTAATTTTTACAATGTTATTCAAAACTTTTGAGGGCAATAAGTAGAATAAAATCTTTTTAAATAAAATTGTATAGTAATTATCACTGAAAAAAAAAAAAAAAAAAAAAAATTAAATCTGATTTTTTTGTTTGTTAATTTAAGAGATCAAAAAAAAAAATCATGTTTTAAAAACAATGATTAAAAATATGTACTTAACTTTAAATTTATTTTACTATGCTACATGAAAATAAAAACTTTTCAGAGTCCTTTTTTTTTTCAATAGTATCAATATTTTTGCTGCTATTTGTATTCATACAATTTCGAAAAATAAAACATACCAACTTTCATAACTAAACTAAAAAACAAGATTATGAGACCCGTTAAAAACATTAATACTATCACCATTTACTAATATTTTCTTTAATTGAAACTTTTGATCAAATTATAACTACGTATTTATTTATTTTTTGTAAAAATAGTTAAAACTATGTATTTATTTTTTACAAAAATGAATAAATACATAGTTATAATTTGCTGGATACTGTTCAGACCCACTAAATTTCTTCAAACATTGGCTGAATTTTGAATTTAAAATTGTCAATGGATGTGGCGGCAACCACTTCTTTACTCAATCCATTCCAAGAGTCCACAACATGTTGGCTGAAAAATTTTAATGACTAGTTTTACTCAAACTTATTATTGTGGCTTTTTATCACAACAATCAGGGTCGATACACTATTCATTATTGCAATTATTTTATCACTAGTTTTACTCTTTATTAATGTTTTTTATAACAATTTATTTTAATAATGTGTTGATTTAAGTCATTCAAATTTTTTAGGTGAGGCCATGTCATTATTATAGATTTTTGATTAATCTTTGTTTCATCTTATTTCTGTTTCTTGCTTAGACCTAGTAGTAGTAATCGATGTAATAGTCTTAAGTTGTTCGAATTTCTTAGATGAAACATTGTCATTATTAATTTTTGACATCCCCTCATTCCATGATGTTTATTTCCAATTCATGCTGCTTACTAAATATGGCAGTGCATCAGACATTCTGGGAAACTAAGAAATGAAGACTATATGGCTAGATTTGAATGAACGTAACCAGTTGGCCTTTGTAGCCTAATTGATAAGTTAGTTGCCATGGAAAGGCTCCCAAGGATAAGGATGTTTCACCGTCAGCTTATTTTTTCATTTCCGATTTGTGCGGCTTACGAATCAAGGGCCAGGGGAGTATGTTGGAAAAGAGTGAGATTAAAACACAATCAAAATGCTATGGGAATTTCTGGCTGATCAGAACCGTGATAGAAAAATACTGCTACCATATAAGTCAACTTTTTAACACTTAAATTCATAGACAGCTTGTAACTGACAGTTGGAACTCTTGAATGAATAGAATTGAAAATAATGCAACTCTTCTGTGAATTGAAAAAAATCCACCAAATGGTCAAATGGAGATAATTCTAATCAGGAGTTATTTCCCTTGATAATAACGTATTTAAAAAAAATGAAATAAGAGTTAAGTATCAATTATTTTCCCTAATGGATCATATTAGTCTGTTTAGACCCTATGAACTTGACACTCTGATGGACACGACGCCGTCTTATGTTGGAGAGTTGACTTATCCGGCAAATATTTGACTAAACTCGAATTAACACCTTAGTTTTGGAGTCGATTTATACGCCAACATACAATAGTGATAAAATGAAATATCAACTATTAAAAACAAAAATAAATTTATAGATTTTTAAAAAAAAAACAAAAAAAAACAAAACATTTTGACCACAACAGAGTTACAATATGGAAAACACCACTAGGCATACATTTGGATAGGCCAAGAGGCGAGGTAAGGTTGAGAAATGAGGGAGGGAATTTAAAAAAAACAAAAAAAACATGCTGGGGTGGGGGAGAGACAGACAGACATGGAGCATCAGAGAGAGAGAGAGAGAAGGGGGTGCAACTTGAATGAAGTCTTACTATCAACGTCTCTCCCATCATTTCAACACTGTTGTGCCATGGATATAGAGGCTTTGAAGACCAAGCACGGTGGGGATTGAACTTGCAACTCTTATCAAACACACGTGCAAATGGCACCAAAAGAAACCATGGAATATCCTCGACTAAGAGGAAGTGCCAATAAATAAAATATAAAAATTGTTGGAAAATAGAAAATTTTAAAGAAACCAAAAAAACCAAAAAAACCCCAAAAAAACAACATTTTACCCACAACAGAGTTACAATAATGAGAAGATTACAAGGCATATGTTTGGACAGGCTAAGAGGTGAAGAAAGGTCGAGAAATGAGGGTTCTGGGTGAATTTGTCTACAACAATTCATCTACAATTACAATTTACCTACAGATACAATTTTAGATTAATGAATACACATGCAAACACACACACACACGTACGTGTATATTTATTTTACATTTGTAGACAAATTGTATCTGTAGACGAATTGTATATGTAGATGAATTGTTGTAGACAAATTCGCTGGATACCAGAAATGAGGGAGGAATTAAAAAAACACATGCGGGTTGGAGGAGAGACAGACAGACACACAGCATAGCATCAGAGAGAGAGGGGGAGAGAGGGGACAACTTTAAGGAAGTCTTACCATCAACCTCTTCAGCGCTTGGAGAACGATATTTGGCACTTGACAAATTCGCTAATGTCCCTGGTTGAAGAGAAGCCAAAATAATAATAATAACAACAACAACAGGTTTATGCTGTCAAAAATTTTAGAAAACTAACTCAGAAAGAGGTCAGTCACATTGTTTACAAGTGGAGAGAATATTACTTTTTTTGATTGTAAAGAAAACAAAAAAACTAAAGAATGAAATTCATTGAGAACTTTTGGAGATATTGTGTGGACAGACATATAGTTAAGATGTAGAGGAGGAAACTGCAAAAAATTCATGGATCCACCCCAAAATTCAATCAATTCTTCCATGGCCCGCCCTTTCACAAAATGTCATTGAATTTAAATGGAAACTTCCAACTGAAGATGATTACTGAGACTTTTGTATTGTATATATAATGAATAAAAAATTATAAAAATATATTTTTTTTAATATAAAAGTATTTATAAATCAACTTGCAAATACTTTGTAACATAAATTTTCATAAATTTGTAAGACTTGTCAGTTTGGTTTAGTCGGTAAGAGAGCCGCCTACCAGTCACTCAGTCGTGATTTCAAATCATGGTAGGGAAATGTTAATGTGACGGAACAGACAAACAGTGAACAGTTGCGTTGCACAAATTAGGTTAGGATTATTCTTGTTCTCATGGTGGAAAAAACAAAGTCAACTCCAACGTCGACAGAAGTTTGTAAGACTAACTTGATAACCCGTTTCATGTCAAAGTACTTATCTTATTATTATAGATATGCTATCTACTGTATTTCCTGACATATGTGTACAGTATCACCCATAAATAAGTACACTCCTACCACTTTTTTATAGAAAGTTAATTGTCTTCTAAACCAAACATAGCAGAATTTTATTATTTCTAGTAGAACATTACACAATCAAAACAGATATTATCAGGTATTATTTATGAACAAACTCTACAGCATTGAAAAAATATGAATATGTTACAGTCCAAAAATGAGTACACACTGACAAAAAAAATATTTTTGGCGACAGTTTCAATGCTGTAGAGTTTGGTCATAAATAATACCTAATAATATCTGTTTTTATTGTGCAATGTTCCACTAGAAATAATAAAATCCTGCTATGTTTGGCTTAGAAGAAAATTAGGGGTGTACTCATTTATAGGCGACACTGTATGTGTACCTTTTCCCCCCGAACATCTGCATTATATATTGAACGTCATGGTCTGTTGTAGACCAACAGGTTGCGGTGACTGGTATCCCCCACACACTTGTTTGCTGCAATGTCGGCTCCACACCGCAACCCAGACAACCCCCCAAAATGAAACATAATATACTTAGAGATATTTATTCGGCTCCCCACAAGGGTGGAATGTGACACAAGGTTGAGTTTAAACATGGGGGCAATAACAAAAATTGTCCTGTCCCCGCTTGTTAATATGTATTAACACACTGCTACCAATGTGTGAATAAGTATTCGTTCACTAGTCTTTATAAGACAATAACATAGAAGAACCAGTCACCAAATTTACAGTTCCTCAAAACAAAAGGGCAGCGACTTAGCATCAACAAGAATGCAAAGGGAGATAACCAAAACATCAACAACCTCAGAGTGTCACAAAAGTATCAGGGCAAGCCCAACCATCCCTTTTAGTGCAACTGAGAGGTGCTGCTCCGGAGCAACTGAAACCCAAAACTGGGTATACTTTACTTTTTTGAGGCCGCAGGATGAATCCTAGGTCAGCTAAGTATTAGTATATATACTTATTTGGCACATAAATGCAATACAGGTATACCTTGATTAGTGCAGTTAATTCATTCCTAAATTTTCTGTACTGTTCAAAACTGCATTGTTCAAAGTCTTATTATAATTTAATGTGCTTTCTTTTTCAGCTTATACTTAGTTACATTAATTTGTACAGCAATACTGTAACCATACTACATCAAAACCTGCACTAATCAAAACCGCATTATTCAAGGTATTCCTGTACATTTACATTATAGTGACTTAGTACAGGAATACCTTGAATAGTGTGGATTTTGATGTAGCTACTACAGTTAAGGTATATCTGAACAAATTAATGTAACTAAGTATAAGAAGTTTGTATGCATGTGCAGCAATATATATATATATATAAATAAATGAGAGAGACATATTTCGACCCTGTGCCAGTGATTGGTCTTTGAGCCAAGGTAAACGTCTTGATATTGAATGCTGATTTTCAAGGCAGACAGGCCCTTTAAACCTAAAAGATTTGTGTAATACACTCTTCCTACTCATATTTGGCCTTGAGTGTAGTAAGCTAATCTTAGTAGATACAACTAAGATAGTCTCACATGGAACAATGGCTAACAAGCTAGTCTCACATGGAACAATGGCTAACAAGCTAGTCTCGCCATGGAACAATGGCTAACAAGCTAGTCTCACAGACCCTTGCAACCACAGCAATACCTTGAATGGTGTGGTTTTGATTAGTGGAGATTGATGTAGTACGGTTAATGTATTTTTGTATAAATTAATATAAGTATAAGCTGAAGAAAAAAAGCATTAAATTATAATAAGGCTTGAACTGTACGGTTTTGAACAGTACAGAAGATTTGGGAACATATTAACTGCACTATTCAAGGTATACCTGTAATTGCAATAAATCAGGTAAAAATCTTATCAGTATCAGAATGAATCCTCACACAAATAACTAATCTTCTGCAAACATTTTGATAAGATAATAGAGAAAATGATAACAGTCAAGGCCTTTGTTCCATCCCCCCAGGTGGGAATTCAGGGGGAGGGAAAGTAGTAAGCCGAATTATGACAGTGTGTGTTCTCTGTCCCAGAGAGGTAATAAAAAATTACCTTATCTAACACCTAGTTCCCACTGTCTCCTTTGATGTAGTCCCCCTGGGCATGTATACAGCAACCTCACAAAGGTTAGAGGCAGTGTTGCCAAATCAAAACATATTTTCGCGCTAGTTTGACTGCTAAAATAGTTTTTAAAAATAGCCCAAAATGGCAGAAAACCGCCGTAAATCACTAAAAATGGTCAGAAATAGCCCAAAATGTTTAAGTTCAAATTTAACACTTTTTGCAATGTCAATACAAGAAACGCGCTGAATCAGCCACACTGGGTAGAGGCAAAGATGCAATTCAACTTACTCAAATATTTGAGTTACACTTGTATATTCATAAATGTATTCTTTCATTCATTCCAAAAAATATAATTTGTTTCACATACTCCTCCTACACATAGGTGATGTCTTCATACATATCTCCAGTGTTTTTGCAAAAACTCTTGTGCTTACTTGTAAATCCAAACAATTGTTTTTAATCTCTTAAATATACAATATATATGCATACTTGGGTGGCATTCATCTCACCGAATTTCGTTTTCCCTGAAAGTTGATTGGTCACTTTTTTTTCATAGTTTATTATTTACAAAAAACACTGGTTAACTTTTTTTTCTCCTAAAATTAGTGCGATGGGGGTATGTTAATGTTTAAAATTTATGAAAAAAAAAAATAAAAGCATCTATTGTAAATATGGTATTTATTTACAATAAGATGTGGTAATTACAATATATATCGCGTATAAGATTTATAAAGGAAAAAAAAAAGGATTTATGTACGATCGTATGTGTTTGTATGTGATTTATGAAAAAAAAAAGAAAAGATTTATTGTTCAATTGTTTTACAATAAAATGAATTTTTTTTTCATTTTATTTCAGGTATTTGGATTAACATAGGTAATTGTATAGATTAGCCACGTAGAATCATTGTTCATTGGACGGCGTAAATTATTTTTAACAAGTAATCACTTACAGTCAAGCAGTTTGCAAGTTTGTCCGTTTTAAAAAGCAAATTTAGTTTATTCAATCTTCATATATTTTATAGTTTTTACACTTCTGTTGGATGGTCGTAAGTATTTTTTCAGCTTTTTAAAATTTTTTAGATAAGTCCTTTGCTAAACAATTTTTCACTAATGGTAGAAAAGTTTGTGCCCGCCTCCAGTCGCATGGTTGGTAGGCCAGTTATATGGTCAGCCTTGAGATATATGCATACACATACACGAGAGAGATCATAACAAAAGCCAAGATTATTTATAAATCTCCCAATAGAGACAAAATCCCTCTGAATACAATTCGACCTTGCAGCAAGGAAATCACTTTCCAATACCAATCAAGTGAAGGCTTATCTACAGAAATATTATCGCATTATTGTTAACTGCACTCAATTCTGGCCACATGCCACGACAAAAGACAAATGCAGAGACATCAACAGAAGGCGAGGCACTCCTAGTGGACGGAGCTTTTTTTGGGAAGGGGAAGGAGATGAAAAAAAATCAGGAGGGTTTTATTTTTAACTATATATTTGAGTGTTTATGTCCTGTAACAAAAAGAGATTTAAAGATTAAACCAAAGGGTAGGGTTGTCATACATCCATATTTTCCCCGGACATGTTGTCCATTAAAGTCTCAATCTTCATCCGGAAGGAATTTTTAAAATTCCTCAAAAGTTTGGAATTTCAGCTTCTCGATAGAAAATGAAAATAAAACTATAATGATGGGAGAGAGATAGAGGCTGAGATAGAGAGGGGAGGATGCCTGTACAGTGTTGTCAACTTAACAGTTATAAGGCTAACATATAGAGCCATGTACTGCCTTTTTTTGTTCTTCAGCCGCACACATTAATTTTTTTCATATTGCTATTATAGCCATAAATGAAATGTTGAAAGTATATAGATTTAAGGTGTACATCAAATGCAGCACCTAAAGGGGGTTGGGAAAAACACTGACACGATGCGAACAGTCACTGTATAGATCAAATGCTCCAATGCCGGAATAAAAACTCGAACGGGACACCTCCTAGACAGTCACCGGTTCGCCTGGATCAACACTCGTTAAGCTCCTCAGACTGACAACAACGTTGTACGAGTCCCAAACACAACTCAAGTCGGCAAAGCCTCCTGAAATTAATTCATCTTGTTCCTCACAAGATTCCAACACGTTCTCAACAACACTGGAACACAATCAGCACGGAACAAGTGAAGCAACAACACTAACTTGTTTCAAACTGATCACTCTCCTACTTAGCCAGCAGAGAAACCTTCTGATTTCTTTCTCTCACAACAGCCTTTTTATCAGGACGGGAGTCAGTCATGTACCAGATGTTACGCCAGCCGATTATAACATACAGGTAGCACAGAGACAAGTATCACACACCCGGATGTAAATCTTTACATCCCACTACATTACAGTTATGCAAATGTGTTCACTTGTCTCTTTTACAAAGTAAACCAAATTAGCAGCTCCTGAGTTCTTCTGTAGCAAAATCCGTGTTCGTTACACTTATGTAAAAAAAAACACCCCAAAACACCAAACTTTACCTTAAGTTAAAAGGGAGGTAACTTTGACTAGTAGTATTAACATCTACATTTTCTTGTATGAAACTAAGAGTTAAATAAATAAACAAACAGGTAAAAGAAAGAGTTCTACTTACTTTCATGGTGGTCAAAGCCGTGTCCAGTAATTTTCCACTGAGTGTATGACCCAACAAAAAAGCAGAAAGGCCAGCAAGAAATTACCACCCAACTGAACCAACAGGGACGTATTGAATCAGTCACCTTGATGCTTTCCCAAACATAGTTAATCATCAGAAACTTTTCGATGAAGAAGTCCAGGCAGGTAACCATGAGGGCGGCACCAAATATACTCGTTCCAAGAATTGTTCCAGATTTCTGGAATTTCAAAATTAACAAGGCAAACAGAATCCCCACCCCAATGAGAACTCCGATGGGGATCCATTTGTTTGTGATGTTGTAAAACTGATCAACGGTGACTATAGCAGTCGTGGAAAGTCCGATGCCGAGGTGAAAGCCGGTGAGGAAGAGCCCCACATATTGTACGAGCATGGTTATGAGACCGCAGATGATTCCAGCAGCAATGGCAATGCCAGCATTGGCTTCTGGCGGTAGTATATCTTCTTCGATGCAGATTATGTAGACTAGAACGGTGCCGAAAATGAAGCCGGTAAGAAACATCACAGCCTTGAAGAAACGGTAACCTAAGAAAGGAAGAAGGAAAAAGAAATTAAGATCAAAACGACATCCTTCTTTGATTTCTTCAGTCTCTTGGTGACCCTACTCTCCCCCAATACTAGACCCCCACTCATCCCAATTGCATTCCCACAGGCAGTCTGGCACATACAAATACAACTCCATACCTGTCAAGTTTCAATATTGAAAATGAGTGAGAATCGTACCCTCCCAGAAAAGGGGGGGGGGGACACAACTTAAAATGCGTTTCAAAAGTTCTGTAAAAATATACTGAATACATACAAATAAACAACCAACAATTGTTAATCACTAACCAAAAGGTTCACTTTTCTTAAAAATTCACTTTTTTTATCAAATTTCTCAACTTTCATAAATTGAGTGAGAATTTTACACTTTTTATAAACTGCGTGAGGATTTTCCATAAATCTGTGAGAACGTATCAAAATGCATGAGACTTGACAGATATGACAACTCAACCAATCAACCCCCACTCAAGAGCCATCTTTCTGAAGAAAATGGGTATTTTTCAGTCTTTTCTTATGGATTATACACCTGATGAAGGCTAAGAATGGATTGGCTGAAACATTGTGGTAACTACATGAAAAACAAAAAGAGTTCAATTGTCCAAACAAAATTTAGACGTAGACCTTCCCACCAATTTTGGCCTTTGATTCCAATACAATATCTTTTGGTGAATACGTGAATAAAAACACCAATACCACATTTTACGTTTTCTCTGTGAAAAAATGTGAAAAATAAATCTTGTTTTGAATGTAGAAAAATGCGAGCTATTTTGGAAACGTTAACCCTCTAAAAAATATCCCAAAGGAGGAGAAAAAGGCGCCAGGGTATGAAGCAACTAAAAATTGTCTCGCATTGTTGCTAGGAGCAAATTCCACTGGAGACTTGAAACTTAAGCCATTGAATTGCATATAATTTTCTTCAAAGGATCATTCTATATATATATATATATATATATAGGCCTTCCATAAGTGTATATTTCTTTCAATAATTAAAAGAACTTATCTGTATAAAAACTGATAACCCTGAAAGTCACACCATAGATGCACAAGTTCGCTCACTTGTACTTTCAGACATACATAAAAGGAATGGGAGGAAATGAGAGGTGGAGGGAGTCTTTTGGTATATCAGCCTGTCAGTCAGTGATGGCTATCAGGGCTGGCCCAAGTCTTTATGTAGCCCTCAGCAGAAATTGATTTGTGGGAACCCACAGCCTCTTGAGGGCCCTCTGGTGGCCAGAGGGCCCTACGCAGCCTATTAGTTCGCTTATGTGTCAGGCTGACTCGGCTAGAGATGCTCGCACATCTAAAACATGGAACATTCAATAATCAAAGTATTGGTGTATTGTAAAAATCAGCCGACATCTCTCTACTAGTGTTGCCAACTCAAAAAATATTTTCACGCTAGTTTGACTGCCAAAAGGCGATATTTTAAAAATAACCCCCAAAACACTAGAAAATGGTCAAATATAGCCAAAATATAGTCTATAACTCTAATAAGGGTCATTAACATTCCAAAATGAAACAGATTGGATGGTCAGCCAGGTGCATAAGTCAGGCTAGCACAGATTCCAACACTGATTTTATTTGCTTGGCAAAGAAGGTGTTGAAAAACTTCACTTTGTATTGGAATCACCTCAGTATATGATTGGCAGTAATGGTTTTATCTGTATCTAGGGTTGCTGAAATGGACTTGTCGGCCATTTTTAAAAAAAAAAGAAATAGGGTATTTTTCACTTTTTTCTTATGGATTATATGCCTGACGAAAACTAAGAATAGATTGGCTGGAACATTGTGATAACTACATGAAAAACAAAAAGAAGAATTCAATTGTCCAAACAAAATTTAGTAGTAAAGCTTCCCACCAATTTTGGCCTTTGATCCCAATCAAGGCTGACCATAAAAAAGGCCTTGCCGCCATGCGAATCAAGTATCTGACTGGAGGCGGGTCAAAGTATTCACTTACAGACAAGCAGTCAAGTAGTTAGCAAGTTTGTCCATTTTAAAAAGCAAATTTAAACCAGAAATCTTTTAGTTTATTCAATTTTTCCTCGAGGAGCTCAATTGTCCAAACAAAATTTAGAAGTAAACCTTCCCACCAATTTTGGCCTTTGGTTCCAATACAATATTTTTTGGTGTATACTAAAAATTGTCAAATATAGCCAAAATGTTTAAGCACAAATGCTCTAATTTAACACTGCCAAAACAAGAAATGCGCTGAATCTAGTATGAAACACACTAAATCGGCAACACAGCTCTCTAACCAACAAGACAACAAACATGCTTACCAAAAAATGCGTAGACAATTCCAAAGAGGAAACACATTGAGCAGACAACGGCTGGGATAATCTCATAATCGTAGCTGATCTTATGGCAACGGGAAGGGTCCCTTAAAGGGGTGGTGGTAGTGTTGGGTGGGAATATTGTACTCCGGAGGAACACCTGTTCGAGGTGTCTGCTCGTGTGGTGGAGGGGTAAGTCTGGGCTCTCCATGTCGATGGCAGGTGGCATTTGAAGGCGCAGGGGCTGGTGGCCGAGGGGTGTGGATATTGGGCGGAGAGTCACCAGCAACCAACTGTCGCGGCCATCCGATTCGCACGCTCAGAGGATTCGCACGTTCAGAAGATCGGACGTCTAACCTGAAATCAGAAAAGAAGAAAGATTTTTTAAATTAAAAAGTAAAAAAATGAATGTGTTTGAAGTTTTGAAAACAAAAAGATCAATTAAAATCAGTCTGGTTAGTCACTCAATAGAAACCACCACGTGAACATCTTTTGGAGTGATCTGCCTTTTGTTGGTTTGATTGATTGGTTGGTTTAGCGGCATATCAACCCTTGATTGTTCATTTAATGCTGAAATCAGTTTATAATCCCCAAAATAGTGTCTTGTGACTTTGGTAAATGGTTATTTTTTTTTAAATTAGAGTCTTGCGACTTTGGTGGCACCTGTTTGGGGGGGGGGGTCCTACTCCTCTGCAGGGCATGCAGTTGGCGTATTCTATGCCCCAGCCGACAGGGCGCCTTTTGTTGGGCCGTGATCACTAAAAAAGTCTGAATTTTCAAAAAACAAGTGTGAATGCTGCTGGACACAAACTAAGGAACCAATTTAGCTTGAACTTAAATTGTAAATTGAACCCCTCCTAAAAACCCGGGAGGTGGGGGGGGGTTAAAATATATAGCTCCATTGTATGTACGCACGATACATACATAGCAAGCCGGCCAGACCAACTTAAAAACTGAAGAAAACTATGTAGACAGTTTTGCTTGACGGTTTCTAATAAAAAAAATACTCAATGACGCAAAAATTACCAGATGCAACAAACTTGATTGAATTATCTATAACTTTACGAAGAGTCATTAACATTCCAACTATTGTTCAGAAAATCCAATCTCTTCTTCCCATCTTTGATGTTAACACAACGTTCCGGCCGATCAATGAATTGGCCAAAACGCTGTGTTAACATCAAAGATGGGAAGAAAAGATATCAGATTTTCCGAACAATAGTTGGAAACTTGATTGAAGCTGAAAAATACAATACAATGTAGGTATGAGGGGGTGCTGAAAAGTTCTCGGCCTGGTATGGTTCAATCAATGATCCGAAACAAATTCAAAAATAAGTGCAAGGATCCTGCAAATCGGCACTTCACAATATAAAATTCACTGTTTCCAGCTAGTGACAAAATAAAGCGCAGATTTTGGGATGTGGGTCAGACCGAGGTCATTCCGTTTTTGATTGGGCTGAAAACTTTTCAGCACCCCTTCGTATATACATAGTTATATCATGTCCACAGCCTAATGATGAAAAAAGCCCCCCCCCCCCCCAAGAAAAAAAAAAAAAACAACATTTATTTTATATAAATATTTATTTTTCAACATAATTTCTTCCTTTGTCAATTCACTAGTGAATATTAATCACATAGATCAAACATTATACAGTGAAAATTTCAGATAAAAATTTAGCTAATAACTATATGTCAGGCTATAGACTTGATCCATCCTTGTAATATATATATGGTGCTGTTCTACCGACTGAACTAACGAAGATCAGATGATAGACAGGAGTCTTTTATCCTACACTTGGTTGGCCTTTCCATTCACACGTTCCGATTTTAGGCACGAATATAATGCGGCTCTCTTATGTCGACAGTATGAAACCAAATGATGGATAATTGTATATCCAATCGACAGAATATGATAATTATAATGACACTTATTAGTGAGAGCCTATATTTGCCCGGTGTTGGTGTGAGCGACTGCTAAACGAGCGTCCCAACTCACTAATAGGTGGCTTCCAAGATATATATATATAAAAAACACATTCCATTATATTTAAAATACAGAGGAAGCCGTATATAACAGTCACGGATAATGTTATCAAACGGTTATTGTTACCAAAATCAGTCAGTCCAAAACACTTTATTTAAAATGATTTAAAAATTATATTAAAATATCTAACTACAATTGAAGAAATCTAAATGCGTATGTGTGTGTATACACCACATGATTACTTGACAACGGACCATTATACAAAGTTGACATTCACCAGAAATATAAGACAGCACACAAGGCAGTGCAGTCTCGAGTTTGAAGTTATTTGGATCAGCAGTTCTCGAGAGATCTAATAAAAATAAATAAAAAAACTACATGCTATAGATATTTCTTCATAGTTATCTGTGATCTCCATTACTTCCACTCTTTAGAATTATCTCAATTTAGATATAAAATAACTAAATTAGCAAAACTGAAGAGAAGTAACCAAAATACTTCGAAGCCGTAGTTTCCTATGACAGACGAAGAATTATTTTTTATGACAATTATGGCAGGCTGTGCACACACATCATGAAGTCTGGCCTCTTTCAAACATGCACTTTTTGAATGGGCACTGCTGAAGTTTATGTTAATTTTTCATAAAGTTAAGTTGTTTATAACAATGAATTTGATAATTATAAAGACATTTATTAGTTGAGAACTTATATTTGCCCGGAGCCGGTGTGAATAAAGAAACAAGCTCCGTGCAGAGATCGAACACACATCCACCCTGGCAGCAACCTTATAAGCAGGTTCTGCTCTATCGATTGAGCTAACAAAGTTCTCATGGTAGGCAGGAGTCTTTTAATCCTACACTTTGCCACGTTATAAAGACATTTATTAGTTGTGAACCTAGGTTTTCAACTAATGAATGTCTTTAAAATTATCATATTCTGTCGGATATAAAATTATCCATCATTTGATTTCATAACAATGAATGTAAATTGTTCCTTTACTTAATGTTATCAGCTAGTTATTGTTATCGAAAAGACCCTGTCCAAATATTCTCACAATAAGCAGCTGTAATTCACAAAATATCCGGTCAAGAGCCTTGAAATTTAACATATATATTCTAGAAACGATCTATGATAATTTTGGAATTTAAAAAAACCCCAAAAAAACCCACATTTCAGGCTACTTTTGTACTCTTTTCTTCTTGTTAAAGCTCTATTTGACACAACATTTTTCTAGATTTCTGACAGCTGTATTTCACAATATATTTGACCTAGAGTCTTGAAATTCTGCATGAACCATCCACTCGATGTGCAGAAATGATTTCCAGTGTTATTAGAACGAGTTTTGCGTTGTTGTTTTAAAAACCATAGGCGCAAACAGAAATCTACTCCAACTTCCATGCGTACAATTTGACCGTTTTCTGATTGGCTGCTCCTGAAAGTAAGTAGGCAGAGGCTAGAACTCCAAGACTACTTGTCAGTTCTGGACAATTGAGAAACATGACATTTGAAAAGTGATCAGACCCATTAGAAGTGTAATAACACCTCCATGAAAACCGTTAGGAAAGGTCAAAGATATATCAACTGATGTCTTGTGATATGAAGAGCGACATCCTATTGTGGTTTTAATAAAAGAAGTTTGAAAGACCCGATTGTGGAGTGGCTGATATAGATCACTGCGAAGAAATCTAAAACGTGTAGATTAATCTTTGCCTTCAAGGTACATCTCACTCATTGCTTTCGACAAGGCTTCACATTATTTTGAGAGATTGCTATACTTTAATAAGGTTGTCAGTTCTGCATGGGTAGCCATGGAAATCACTTATGAAGATGAAAAAATAAACAAAAAAAAAACAGATTAAGATCTTTTTGTATAATAAGAGTATAAAAACAGAATTTACATTTAATAAAGATCAACATATAATTCACCAAATGTTTGTCTGTCCATATGTGACAGCCTACCGCAGATATCCCCATGAACTTTTGTTCACTAATGGAACCCTGTGAAAGGTTTTATTTTAGCAAATTAGTTATCGAAAATAACCCCCAAAATGTGTTCTCTTTTTGGTTGCAGTGGGTCAATTTTCAATGTAAATTCATGCTAAAACGGACATTTTTATGCCCGCTTTTTTGGCTGAATCCACTGGGTGCTGATGGAAAAAAATGCTTAATTGTAGAGTGAATGGGGACTTTTTGTCGTTCATAGAGAAGAGGGGAGAGTAAGGGGGAGACTCTTGCTAACAATGGGTACTTTGGTATCATTCATGAGAGGGTTACAGGGTTAGGGTAACAAGAAAAATGACTTTATTTTCTGTTATGTGGTGTGTATGTACATTTAACATTTTTCTGAGATTGTTAAAAAAAAAAGAAAAAACATCTAAAAGTCATAAATACCACTTTTAAAAACAATTAGAATAATAGAATAGAATTATTATAAAAAGCACAAGCCTAGTAATAAACTAAAACATAATCTTATCATTCAAATGGTTTTTCGGACGATTGAACTCCTTGTTATTTGTGTTGTAAACAACGTTTTGGCTGATCCATTCTTCGGCCTTCTTCAGGTGTAAAATCCGAGTGTGATGGGTTAAACAGAAGTTATGTTTAAAGCGGGATAGGTAGCCCTTATAGCGCATGGCCCGGGTGTTTCTGTGTCTTTGTCTTGTCGGGTTTAGATTTGTTGAGAAGTGGAAGCCACATCGGGTTGAAATCCGCACTTGTCTGGCTAATGCATTTAGTTGACATTTTGATGTGAGCTGCCTCTTAGAGTTTTCTCTGCTTCCAACATCGTTCTGTCAATAATCTGGACTTCCTCCCAAAGAGGAAGATGCTTGCCGTTCTCTCTCCAGATGTGGTCGGCCATAGCAGATTTATCTATCTTGCCCCTGAACCATTTGAAATATTAATGACCCTTCTCAAAACTATAGAAAATATTATCTTATCAGAATGATATCACAAGTCCTGTATTGGACAGCCCACTTGTTGATTAAATCAAAGCAACGTTAATTTACTAAACGTTTGATATCACAAATATCTTTGATCCTATTGCTCTTCGGCGAAGAAATGTAGTTGCTTTTGTTTTCACTTCCCACTGTTTTATTGTTACGTAATGGTCAGCGAGAAGCGTTGTAGCAAAAAAACTACAAGTTAAAAATTTTCTCACGATCGAGAAAAAAGGGTTCTGTTCGCTAGACAGCTAGGGTCAAAGGTAAAAAGTTGGGCGCCAGTTTTTGGCAAAATAGAATGTTAGCTAGTCATTAAAAACCGATTAGCAATTTCCAGAGATGACCAATCCAAGAGATACGATCTTAGGATTATTGAAAACATATGTGTGAAGATTTGATTCCGAAAAGTAGGCGTGGCTTTTTCTAGCCACGCCTACTCAGAAATTAGAAAAGACAAGGCAAAAACAGTAGCAGCAGCAATAGTGTTCAAGTTGGCCAGGCCCTCGGGTCGCAATGATGTTCCCTTTCTCTCGGCGTCCGTGAGTGACAAATCTAGTAGCTCTCCTCTAGATTCCTCGACGAACGCAAAACAAGTGTAGCTACGATGTGATTGTGAAAAATAAACATTTCTGATTCTGAAGCTGAGGCAGCGAATATGGCTCATCAAAGTCACGCACTAAGTGCACCGTATGTGCAGCAGGATGCGATGCAGGAGACAGACAGAGGCTTATGGTACATTATGACTTTTACTTCCCACTGTTCTAAGTGTTATGATATCTAAAGGTTATCCTGGGGTCAGACACCTGTGCGGAAATGTAAGTGACCCCGATCACCTTAGGAAATAGGTATATTGCGTCAGTGTTCAACACAGGATGTGGGGACTGGTGATTGACATCGCATAGGCATTAGAGAAACCTATAAAGCAGACCAGAATAGAAAACAGAAGTATATCTGGGGTAATTTGAATAGGTTTTTCTGTCTGACCCCAAAATGGAGGACAAATTAACATCCAGAGCGACCTCACACTGGACGGAGGTACTCAAATGCTGGAATGTCTAGCATAAAGACAGACTGTCTAGCCACTCTACTCACTGGGTGCCCCATACATGTGGCCTTGTGCCAAATCTAAGTTAAACTTAGTAAATAACTAGTTATTTATAGGTACAGTAATTAAAACCTATAGACCATTTCTATCATATAATCCAGTGATTCCCAAAGTGGGCGCTACCACCCCCTTGGGGTGGCTGAAAGGCAAGGCGGCAGTAGGGAGTGTTGGAAGACAAGCGGTGAGGGTGGCAAGGGGAAAATAATACCAATTGATACCTCTACTATCTCATATACTTTTGTACAATATTTTTGGTTATGAAATAAATGTTTCAAATTTTTAAATTTTTTTATTAAAATTTAGTTTTCAGTGTATCATTTTTACCGAATTTAAGGGGGGGGGCTGATGAAATTTATGTTCTAAAAGGAGGGGGTAGTCCCACAAAGTTGGGGAAACACTGATATAATCCATCATTTCTCATCACCTCCTTCACAGACCCTGCAGAGAGGCGATGTCCCTGAGTTTGTTTTTATTTCATGAATTATGTGGATATATCTATGATGCAAGAGAAATAAGTAAAACATTTCTGGATCGGCCCAAAAATTTAATCAGTTCTTCCCTGGCCCATGGCTCACCCTTCCACAAAACGTCATTGAAACTCATTGAGAATTTCTGGAGATTGTGTTGATTGATTGATTAATTTGTTCAGAGGCATATCAACCTTTGATGGGTCATTTAATGCTGAAATCAGTTTAAAATCCTCAAAATAGTGTCTTGTGACTAAGTGAAAGGTTATTTTTTTTTTAATTAGTGTCTTGCGTCTTTGATGAAAGGTTATTTTTTTTTAAACTAGAGTCTTGTGACTTTGGTCAAAGGTTGTTTTTAGTTTTTTTAATTAGAGTCTTGCAACTTTGGTGAATGGTTATTTTTTAAAAAATAGAGTCTTGCGACTTTGATGCAAAACCAGGTGGCGCCTGTTTGGGGGGGGGTCTTACCCCTCAGCAGGGGATGCAGTCAGCATATTCTAGGCCCCAGCCGACATGGCCGTGAGATTATGTGGACAGGCAAACAAACATGAGGGAATACATATAAATGTTATTGAAAAATAAAATTAAAAATTTAAAAACAAAAACAAAAAAAACAAAAAAAAAAAACAATGAAAATTCACTCAATCAAAAGATAATTCCTAGATCCACCCAAACATTTAACTATTTGTCCTTAGCCATGGCCTACCCTTCCACAAAAATGTCATTGAAATTCATTGAGAACTTTTGGAGATATTGTGTGGACAAACATAAATGAATACTTATACCTCTTCCAATTTAGTTGCCAAAAGTAAATGAAAGTAGGTTGTACTGGCCTCGTGAGTTTTTATGCAACAAGAATTTAAACTTTTTAAAGCCAGTTAAAAGTTGTCTGAATTTCTTAGATGAAACATTATCATTAAGTTGTCTAGTTAACGCTCAGTTAAAAGTAAAGTATTTATACTTAAAAATGTCTACATGTTAAATTTAAATCAAATTAGCATTCCAAGGGAAATTATGAATTGCCACCACCCATATATGTTGTGTTGGGGGTGATCATTTAAAAAGTTGGGGGTGATCATTTAAAAAGTTGGGCCGTGAGCACTAAAAAAAGATCTGAATTTTCAAAAAACAAGCGGGCACAAACTTGTGACCAATTTAGCATAAACTTAAATTGCATATTGAACTCCCCCTCTAAATCTATTTAGGGGAAAATTTTCAAAAAACAAAAAAAAACATTTTCCTTACTCATTGAGGGGAGTGTGTGTGCAAAATTTAAAGTTTCTACTATGAACAGTTAGGGCTGGGCGAAGTCTGGATACATAGATACAGATAAATGTCAGAACACATGAATAACCTAAACCCAGGGCCGGATTATACTATATGGCTGAGTAGGCTTAAGCCTAGGGGCCCGTAAAGATTGGGATATTCATATTTTTCATAATTTTATTTTTGACAAGACCATAGCCGTATAAGCCTATACGCAAACTATGCTATGGCGTAGGGCCGAATACATTGAAGGGGCCACAAAATAAATAGCAATTTGGAAATGTATGAATTAAACAATAAAACTGCCAAAATAAGAACATTCCCTGATGTGAAGTCTGAGCGCTCACTATAACTGGAGCCTGATATGGAATAATAATATCTTAAAACTTAATAAAAATGTCCTAACAAATATCTCTTTAAAAAATCGAATGAATATATTACACATTAGCACATAACAATCCACTTTATTCACACGATTGGCAGATCGCATTACTCACGAAACGAGGCCCTGGTATAGGTTAATCAGGCCCAGCCTAAACCCAGCAATAAACCAGTGTTGTGGGTAGAGGTGATTAATGAGCTCATAGATACGAAATCCACAAATACCCATATCTACTATTTTTTGTCAGTAACACCTCAAAAGAAAGGGGGGGGGAAGGCAGATGAGTACGTATATCTTACGTTGATATACAAAGTTTAGTTCATTGACCAATGAAACGTTTTTGTCTATTTCATTTTTACAGTTGGTATAGTAAAGTAAAGAAAGACTTATCAATTTCATATAAGCTGTCAATTTTGACGTCACTGGTTCAATCGTCATAGGATAAAATGATACGAGGCGGTTAACGGTATTTATTGTCATAATTTTAAGAATAGAAAAGGACACTCCTGGTCCCTGTCCTTCCCACATCGTTCAATAATGATTTTTCCTGTGGATGTACTGAAAAATGACAAGAAATGTATTTCCGTGATTATTTTTAACTGCCTCGCCCTGTAAAAATCCAATTTCGTTGTGAAAACGACAAAGTTAGTCATATACAGAGGAAGAAGCCGTTTATTTTACGGATAATGTCATCAAACGGTTATTGTTATCAAAAGCATTTAGTCCCAAACTCTTTAAAATGAATAACAAATTAAGAAAATTTTTTATAGAAATCATGAAAAGTTTTTTTATGATTTTAGTAACATAACAATAACATTGATAACAATGAATTCAAATTAATAGCAATCATGTAAACTTTTAAATTCTTATATCCTTTGCTTAATGTTATCAGCCGGTTATGTAAAATACACTCTCCCAAATTGATCACAATAACCGAGCCGGTTATTGTGATCAATTTGGGAGAGTGTCTGTACCACAATAACATTGTGCAGAAAAAAACATTATTGGCTAGATTTCTTTTATAAATCTATTCTTCCATTTCGGGTTCGAACACCGATCAACGGTGGAAGTTCGAGCCCAGGTAAAAGCCAGGATTTTGAACGTTGATTTTTAAGGTTAGATCAACACAATCCCTAACCCTTATTAATTCTTCTAAGCTGGCCTAAACTTTGCTAATAACTAGCCTCACCAACCCAGCTTAGAACCAATATCAAGGCCGAAGTAAAAAAAAAAAACAAAAAAAAAACGAGACGCAACATATTTAAACTTAACTTACGTGGCAACCCAACAGAAAAATGAAATGAATTAGACAAAAACATTTCAATAGTCACGGAACGGAAAAATTGAGCTTTTTACATTACACAAATTTGGACCATCGATGCCAGAAACACACGTGGGACTGACGAACTGCAGTGTCAAACCCGAGTACCCGTGTTATACCCCTTTTTCATCTCAAAATCTAGTACTTGTGTTATACACGAAGAAATACGTTAATTCGACTTACCTAAGGAAGAGATGGGGAAAAAAATCTCGAAGTCGGTAACAATCAATTAAATAACTTCGCGTAAAAAGACGATCCAATGAGGAAGGAAGAAGCAAAATAATAAGTTTTCAATCGTTTGGAAAAAAAAGTATACAAGTCTCGCGTCATTCAACCCATTTTGGTAAAATAAAGTTATGAAAAACAAACAACATTTTGTTCACGCCTGTCTGTTGGTAGCGGTTTAAAAAGAAAAAGAAGGAATCTCTCACGGCCGACCAAATAATTTCCACTCCTTCTACTATGGGTATTATTGTAGTGTGGGGGTGGAGGGTGCGTCATGTAAAGAATAATTTTTAAATTCATAAGAAGTGGGGGGAGACAGAGGCAGAAGAGAGAGAGAGAGAGAGAGA
>VCCN01005667.1:1814459-1826771 GCA_006491835.1 Architeuthis dux | reverse complement strand
AAGTGATACACACACAAGGCTATGTTTCAGCAGTGTGAGTGACAGACTGTTTGGGGGGAGGGGGCACTTCATTATTTTGCATCACACCTTACTCATTCATTACCAAAACAAAATTGGTGATATTTCACTCTTTTCTTAGTCACATCTTTTGATCTTTTCAAAGCAAAAAACAACACAGAAAATGTTGCTTTAAACAAATTACCTCAAGTGAAAAGAACAACAACACACTGTTGCAATAAAAAGCAACAATAATAAGATGGAACGAAAGTAGTAATAAAATAATAGTCATAATGAAGAGTTTATCAGTGTTGCGATAAAAAGCAAAAGCAATAAAAATGGAATAAAGCTGGTAATAAAATAAAATAATAGTAATAAAGAGTGTTACGATAAAAAAGCAACAATAATAAGATGGAGTAAAACTAGTAAAAACCTAATAGTAATAATGGAGAGTGTATCAACCCAGAGTGTTGTGATAAAAAATAAAAAGCAACAATAATAAGATGGAATAAAACTAGTAATAAAATAATATTAATGATGAGTGTTATGATAAAAAGGAACAATAATAGCATTCCAAGGGAAGTTATGAATCACTGCTACCCATATATGCTGTGTTGGGGGTGATCAATAAAAAGGTTGGAAAAAGGGGTGATTGAATAAGTTACTTCTCGTCTTTTGTTGGGCTGTGATTACTAAAAAAAAGGTCTCAATTTTCAAAAAAATAAGTGGGCACAAACTAGTGACCAATTTAGCATAAACTTACATTGCATATTGAACGCTAGAAACCTATTTAGGAGGAGAATTTTAAAAAAAACAACAACAAAAAAAACATTTTCCCTATTCATTGAGGGGGAGTGTGTGCATGCAAAATTTCAAGTTTCTGCTATGAACGGTTAGTGCTGGGCAAAATCCGGATACATAAATGTCAGAACACATGAATAACCTAAACCCAGCAATAAACCAGTGTTGTGGGTAGTGGTGATTAATAATGGAGAGTGAATTGACCCAGAGTGTTATGATAAAAAAAAAATCAACAATAATAGGATGGAGTAAAGCTAGTAATAAAATAATATTTATAATGAAAAGTGTTATGATAAAAAGCAACAATAATAAGATGGAGCAAAACTAGTAAAAACCTAATAGTACAAATGAAGAGTGTATCGACTATTGTGATAAATAGTCAAAATGCTTCTTTAAAAAAAAAGAAAAAAGTTCAATCTCTTTAGAGTTGGATTGTTGGCTGAGAGAGATGTATATTTTAAATGCAGGCCCTCCCCACTTGAATGATTGGCCCAATACAATCTTACTATACTATTCTTACCCTTCCTCCCATACTAATATATTCAATCTCTAGTCAGGATGGTGAAAATAACTAAAATCAGAGACCCATTAAAAAGGTCCCACATGAAGCCTCACAAGCATCACCAGAGGTGAATGAAGATTTCAGAATGCGGAGACACAAACCATGGGACCAATTTAGCATAAACTTACATTGTACATTGATACCCCTCCACACACACTTATTTGTGGGGGACAAAAAACAAGAAAAAAAAAAAAAAAAAAAAAAAAAAAAAAAAAAAAAACATGTTTTTTTTTCTAAGGAGTAAATGTTTAAATTTTCAAAGCCAGCCAGAATCACTTAAAAACTGAAGAAACCTATGTTGACAGTTTTGGTTGACTGTTTCCAACAATAAAGATTGGGATACCTGTAAGAGAGAAAAGATTAAGTTCTGATAATCCATTATCTTATTTTTAAAAAAATCAGTGTCTTACTCTCAAGGTCTGTTGTTGGACATACACTTACTTGGGAAAGTTCTAAGATATGGCCCATGATGTGTTGGCAGTGGGATAGAGATGGATTCATGTCTTTCCCAAGGGTATTAGTGCAAAGTGAATGCAAACCGCTTCAGCCAGAGTTTGAACTCAGTACGCTGATCCCATTCTCTATGACATTAACCACTACCACTTGCACCTCCATTATCTCTGATCACTGAAATCATGTCAATGGAAATAAATGTACACTACGCATTAAGTTCAATAAATGCATTTAATGTTTTATTAGAAATCCTTTTTTTTTTCTTTTTCAATCAACTACTTTAACAGAAAAATAATTGAAATGGGAATATTGATCTCAGAACTAAATCTGAAGAGAGATAGCAATTCACTGATAAATGGAAATCTGTAAAAGTGTGTTTTAGAAACCGTCATTCAAACTGTTAACATAGATTTCTTTAGTTTTCAAGTGAGTCTGGCTGGCTGGCTATGTATGTGTCGTGCATACAGGCTGCACCAATGGAGCTAGAGGACTGAAATTTTCAATGTAAGTTTATGCTAAGGTGGTCCCTTAGTTTGTGTTTGGCACAAGGCTGACCATATAACTGGCCTACCAGCTATGCGACTGGAGTCTCTGATTGGAAGCAGGCACAGATTTTTTTACAATTAGT
Organism: Architeuthis dux; assembly: GCA_006491835.1. Lineage (NCBI taxonomy): Eukaryota > Metazoa > Mollusca > Cephalopoda > Oegopsida > Architeuthidae > Architeuthis > Architeuthis dux. The sequence goes on along the minus strand of VCCN01005667.1, from coordinate 1,824,330 downwards.
GAAAGATTGTTTAGCGAAGGACTTGTTATCTAAAATAAAATAAAAGCTAAGAAAATACTTACGTAAGACCATCCAACAGAAGTGTAAAAACTATAAAACCCAGAAGGAAATTGAATAAACTAAATTAAATTTTCTATTTAAAACAGACAAACTGTAACAAACTTGCTAACTGCTCGACTGCTTGTCTGTAAGTGATTACTTTGACCTGCCTCCAGTCAGATACTTGATTTGTGTGGCGGCGAGGCCTCATTTATGGTCAGACTTGGTTTGGCAGCATTCACTCGTTCTTTTGAAAATTCATACTTTAAAAAAAAATCTTTTTTTATAGATCTCTGCCCAACAAAAGGCGAGAGAAGTAACTTATTCATCAATCACCCCCTTTTCCCAAGTTTTTAATTGATCACCCCCAACACGGCATGCTGCCAAAAGATGTTGGTCACATGATGGTTTCTATTGAGCGATTAACCAGACCCGTCTTTCTTGTTTTTGTTTTCTAGCCATGAGAAGATTCACTCAAAGATGGATGAGAAACAGCAAATAAAACAAATCATCCGAGTGAACTTGCTTTCAGCATACATAAAGCTTTTTAGAAATTTCCATGTGTTAGATAGTTAGGCCAAGTAGGATGACTTAACCGTCAAAAATGCATTGTATCATAAGGACCGATTTGACTGATCACTGCTAAAGCAGCTAACATTTTTTTTTTAACTTTCATACTGCAATGACTGTTTGAGTTTTAGTAAAAAAACAATTATTTTATATTTTTTTATTAAATCAAGTATTGTAAAGCATTTTTATTAATTTTTGACTACTATTTACCTTCATCTTAATTTTTAGTAGTTTTTTTTAAAATCACAATTTGTAAAATGGTTTAATGAATAGCTTTTTTTACTAAAACCAAGTTTAATTGTAATTAAAAAAAAACAAAACAACTAAAAGTTAAGATGAAGGTAAATAGTAGTTAAAAATTAATAAAAATGGTTTACAATACTTTGTCTAAATAAAAATTAAATAATAAAATAATCGATCACTTTTTTACTAAAACCAAAAGTAAACAATAACACTGCTGTGTCGGCATTACTGAAATTTTGATTAAACAAACTAAAAATTAGGATGAATGTAAATAGTAAAAAATTAATAAAAATGGTTTACAATACTTGATATAATAAAAAAATAAAATTTCTAAAACTCAAAGTCATTGCAGTACGAAAGTAAAAAAAATGTTAGCTTCTTTAGCAGTGATCGATCAAATCAGTCCTTATGATACAATACATTTTTGACAGTTAAGTTGGTTATATACAGAAGTCCGCCAATATAATGTGGTTTGTCATAGCGCGGTTTGTGATATAAGGTGGGTGGTCGGTTGACCAACATTTTTACCTATATTATTGCCCACTCATCTAGAAAACCGTGACCCCCCCACCAAAAAAAACAAAACAAAACAGAATTTCCTTTGAACCTGTAGGCCCGATATTTTGGGTTGATTGCTATTTTACTACATTGTAAGCCCATTTAATGACAGGTGATACAACACCCCCCCACTAAGAAATATTTGACTTACGCCAGCAAACCAATTGTAAAAATGAAATGAATTGAACAAAAACATTTCAGTAGTCAATGAACAAGACTTTTTTTTATTAACCCTTTCTATGCTACTCATTTTTTACAGTTATACTCTCTATTGTGTTACCCATTTCCCAGAGACCACCAATGAGACAGGAAACTGGGTCATATAATAAAATATAGTTAAATAAGCGAATGTACAGACGTTTGCCATCTTCCATCTATCACCCATCCTTGAATATCGGCCATACTCACCCTGCAGTTATCGTGGCTCAGTTATAACACGGTTGGCTTTCTTGGACCCGAACAACCGCATTATAACAGAGCATGCCTGTATTAGCCATGAAAAAAAGGTCATCAGTCAGACCGTACCAATAAAAACTCAGTTGCCCTAATAAACTAATAATCAACCCTTGACAAGCATCAAGGTTTTGTGCTGACAAAGACCATTTTTGGAGGCAGTCTGATTATTTCATTATCAGAAATGAAGAGCAAATTGGTTCTCAAAACTGTGTGCCGTAACTATCTCCCATGTGTGCTGCATACATTTTCCAAAGTACACAAATATGTATCATGTCCTGTACAGGTATTATGTCTGTCTCGCTTCTGCCACAGAGTTTGTGGATCTAGTCGTTTTATCACTAGATTTTGTAAGATCTTAATCTTTTTGAGAGATGAGAGGAAAAATGGGGGAGGAGTACATATATATATTAGTATGCTGATATAAAAGTTTTGTCCATTGACTACTGAAATATTTTTGTCTAATTTATTTAATTTTTACAGTTGGTGTTCCACACAAGTCAAATATATTTCTTAGTGTGCCGTCATACAATAAAGTTTGAGAACAACTGGGTCAAACCAATCCAATAAAAAGTCTTCTTGATAAGCCAATACTCAACCTTTAACAAGCATAAAAGTTTTGTACTAACAACAGGGCCGGCCCATGGTACTGAAACCATGGGCAGTCACCCAGGGCACCAATTGTCATTTGTCTGAGACAGTAGGAGTTTTCAAATTCAAATGGAAAAGTGGTAAAATGAATAAATTTAAAAGAATAAAAAAAGTCAAAATAAGAAAATTCCCTGATGCTAAGTCAGGTTTTTCAGGAATATCTGACAATGAAATACTTTCTGTTGCGGTGAAACTAACAAACAATTGTCAAAAGAAATTCTCATGACTGACAAAAGGCTCAGTCAGGCTTTAAAAAGTTCAGCTTGCCCGGGGCGCCACTGACAAAGGACATTTTTGGAAGCTGTCTGATTATTTTATTATCAGAAATAAAGATGCAGTCTGAATTTCCCACAAAACAGTAGATTTGCTAATTTTGCAAAAATGTCAAAATATTCAAAGATTTTCAAAGAGGTATTTCCATAAAATTTTCTGAAATGATCTTGTTAAAAGCTGCCTTGTTTTGAAAGCTATGGCACTAATTGCACACCAACTGTGAATTACTCTCTTTCGGAAGAAAACAATCAATCAGATTGTTGTTGCAAAAAATTAACATTCCACTTTATAGTTTCTTTTTAAATGTGAGGCATTAATCTTTGTTTTCTACACTAAAAGTAATTGTTATGTAAAGATTTCCTTTGTGGAAACCAACAGAAGTATTTCCTACACAAAGACACATTTCCCTGGGAATAACGTACTCATGAATTTCCATAGGAAGAGGCAGACAACCAAAAAGAGAAACATTTCTATTTTCAGAGTAAAAAAGAGTGACACACAGAGACACACTCTTGAATAACTTAAATACAAACACGTATTTCCTCGGAAAGAATTCATTTCCTTGCAAATACAAATATCCAAGCTCTTTGCACATGCCATATTTTCTGTTTTCTGATGAACTTCATCCTGTGGGGTTAAGGAGCGTCAAGTGGGTCATTCTACTAAAAAGGTTTGTGGGTATCAGTCATTGAAATCTCTAGACCTACCTCAAAGTATGACTTTCATGGTACAAGCCTCCCCCGGTATAATGCGGTTCGCATTATAACGCTGGTAGTTGGTCAACCCCAAAATATTAATATAGCTCCAAAATAGCTAGATCCAGTACCAAAGTAGCCAGATCAAATTCCAAAATGGCTAACTGGATAACGCAGTTGGCTTTCTTGGACTCCAAAACCCACTTTATAATGGGAGACGCCTGTACTGGTAAAATTTGCAGGGTGATTTTTTAAAAGCCAAATTGTGTATGTATGAGTGAATGAGGGGGTGGGTTGTAGATACAAGATGTACCCCACCGCTCACCAAAGAAAGGGAGGAATTGCAGTTAGTTTATGACCTTACCTGGGGAGGGGGAAGGTTAATCCAAGCTTAAAATTTACACAGTGATATTTCGTGTGCTTGTCTCTTGGGATCCACCCTGTGTAGACTCTAGAAAGAGTAGGTCAAGGGTTAAAACATTGTGAATTAAGCATTTTTGTAACTAAATATCTACCTTTTGTTTTTTTTTTGTCTCTGCTTTGGGACATTATCATGTTTCAAGGCGGAAACATTGTATTCTGTAATTTCTATTTCTCAAGTTGAAGAATTGGAATTCGGTAAAAGAATTAAAAGACAAAAATGACCTTTTCTAAAAATTAAACTACTCAGATTGCATTATGTACATAGGCTTGTCTTCATTCCTGACCACTGACAATCCCCTTCTTCCTTATTTACCTCTGCCAACAAAGTTGGAGAGGTATATGTTTAATATTGTCTGTTTTTCAGTCTGTCCACACGATATCTCCAAAAGTTCTCGAATTTCAATGGAATTTTGTGGAAGGGTGGATCATGACCTAAGGAAGAAATGGGTGTGGATCCACGATTTTCTTTTTGATTGTGAGATATTTTGTCATTTTTTCCCCCATACATTTATGTATTTGCTCATGTCTGTCCACACGATATCTCCAAAGGTTCTCAATGAATTTCAATGAAATTTTGTGTCTTGGGCTAAGGAAGAAGTAATTACATTTTGGGGCGGATCCAGGAATTTTTTTTTTGATTGAATAAGTGTATGGCATTGGCAGAGGTATGTGCTCTGAGTGATTTCTATTTTTTTCAATGCATCTTACATTATACATATAATAGCCCTTATCTGTAAGTAACGTTTGCATTAATTCCTGATCACTGACAATACCTTTTCTTCCTGATTTTCTCTGCATTTCTATAGTAAAATCATTAGCAATGCATTCACATTATTAATCACCGCAACCCACCAACATTGGTTTAAATACTATTGCTGGGTTTAGGTTATATTCATGTGTTCTGACATTTATATGTATGTATATATCCGGACTTTGCCCAGCCCAAACCTTTCCTTGTAGAAACTTGGAATTTTGCTTGCTTGTTTGCTTGCTCACATGCTTGCTTACTCACGCACATACACCTCAATGAGTAAGGAAAATGTTGTTTTTTTTACCCCCCTTAGGTTTTTAGAGGGGGGTTCAATTTACAATGTAAGTTTATGCAAAATTGAAACCTTAGTTTGTGTCCAGCAGCATTCTCACTTTTTTTGTTGTTGAAAATTTGGACCTTTTAGTGATCACTGCCAACCACCACTGTTTAATTTACAAGCAGTGATTCATAATTTCCCTTGGAATGCTAGTTATACATATAATAGCCCTTTTTTGTCAGTAACGCTCACATTAATTTCTCACCACAGACAATACCTTTCTTCTAGATTTTCTATAGTAAAATAATTAGCAATGCATTTACATTATACATATAATAGCACTTCTCTTGCACTGATTCCTGATCGTTCCTGATTGCCAAAGCAGAACATTACATATTGAGTTCTGAAACTTGCCAAAATGATTTTTAGTTAAGAATTTAAAAAATTTGGTGTTTAAATGTTTTTCCTTACGACCAGAACTATTTTATTAGTGCAAAAAATGACTAAAACTAAGTGGAGAAGTGGTGGAGTAGTAGCGGTAAAGTCAGTAGGCATTCATAAGAAAACCGACACCATGTCTGCATATGCTATTCAAGTGCAGTCAACTGTGATTATTTCATCTTTTCATCTTCCAGCCACCAGAACTTGTTGCATTACTATGCATGTATTCATTTGAGTAATTGAAAGTTTTCACATACCGCATTTACTTGTGTACGATGCAAAAAATTTAATATAAAATGAATCAGGGTCACAATTGGTGGGTAGCATTATACTAGAGTGTAAAAAAATGATAACATATGCATATACAGGAATACCTAGAATAGTGCAGGTTTTGAAAAGTAAAAAGTAAAGCGTCCGTCTCTTAAGAGGCAACACCCAATGGAGTATACACCCGGTGATGAAGACCCGGTTTCTGTTGCATGCGTCAGCTAAGTGATCCTTGCAAGTTTTAAGTCTGGTCGAGACCAGGACTTTATTCTTACAAGTTTTAATGACTATCCCCTTGGCAAGATGCAAGTCCACTGAAGGGATACCTCCACCCTAATCACACAACTTAGAGTGTATTCAATTAGCTGCTAAGTGCATGGGGAGATTTGTCCTAATAAAGTGTTTTCCACACTCTTTGCTCATACCGGGAATCAAACCCAGGACCCTCTGTGTATGAGGCAGACGTGTTAACCATTACAACATCCAAGTAGACAGGTTTTGATGTAGTATGGTTAAAATGCTGCTGTACAAATTAATGTAACTAAGTATAAGTTTAAAAAAAACATTTTGGAACGAATTAACCGCTCTAATCAAGGTATACCTGTATTACTGATTCTTCTTAGCTACAAAAAGTGTGTGGTCGCATTGTACTCGAGTAAATACAGTATTTAATAAATTCTAATCGTGATATCACAGGTTATATCATTCAGATATCCTTGTACAGTTTGGTTTTAAAAGGGAAAACATTTTAAAGCTGGATAGCCTTCCTGAGGCAAATCTTTTTCAAACAATTTGCATGCTAACAGATAGAATTTTAACTGCAACAGGATTTCCATAGAAATAAAATGGTGATACAACTTAAAGAGTCATGCAATTTTAGAGAGACTGGAAAATCGTGCGGAGTGAGAGACAGAAATTATGATTGGATGAACAATGGACAAAATGTTCAGTAGTTACAGGTACAATAAGCAGATCTAAACAAATATGCAGACAGAGACACATGTGCACACATGGATATAGACGAGAGAGAGACAGATAGAGAGAGAGAGACACACACACACAGAGAAAGAGAGAGACACAGACACACACAGATATAGATAGAGAGACACACAGACACACACAGTCAGAGAGACAGGGAGAGAGAGAGCGACACAGTCACAGAGACATATATTAATATAAGTAATAAAAACAGTTTGGAAATAAAAAAAACAACTCCACTATTTGAAGACTAGTTGATCATTAAACAGTTGTCTCTTGTCATTGGTAACAGATTTTATCAGAATTCTAACCAATTACAAAGTCAGATCCACTTTTGGCAAACATCCTGTATTTTGAAAATGAAAAAACAGTGTCATTGTATGGTGAGAAAATATCTTGTAATTTGCCCTTGTGAATAAAATGACCCATTATACCAGAATTTAAAACAACCAAAAAAGTGGGGTCTACAGTAAAGAAAAGATTAAAAACATAAAATATTAAGAAAAACAAATGGGAAATTAGAAGAAATAATTTTTAAAAAAAAGAAAAGAATTTTAAACGATTGCGAGAAGAAATTAAAAAATATAGCGAGAAGAAATTTTTTAAAATAGTGAGAATTTTAAAAAGAAATTTTAAAAAAAAACAAAGAAAAGAAAATTTTTAAAAAAGAATAGAAATTGAAAAATCGTGAGAAGAAATTGAAAAAAGAGAAAGAAGAAAATAAAAAACAGAGAGAAGAAATTTTTTCAAAAAGAGAAGAAATTTAAGAAAAAAATTCCATGAAACTTACTACTCAAAAATTGCAGCCAGTCTAAAGTTTAAAGACCCAAGCAAATAAGCGAATAAACTTATGTTTTCCCCGCTAACCAATAAGTAAAATCCAACTCGTTTTTTTTTGTTATTCCGTGCCCCGAATGCAAGGATATCCTGATAACCAAGTGGATCACATTGCAAGTCAACAATGACTAAATCTAGGATGTAATGGAGTTTTTAAAAAAATAGTGACCTCCTTTTAGTCTTCCACCCCCACCACAAAAAAAGCTACAAATGTCAAAAATGCTGTAATTAAGTGTTTCCACTTGACTTTGAGATATCACTATCCAAGTCCTTATGAATATGTAACCAGGCCAGGAACTCCGTGACCATCATCATGGTCAAGATATCCTGAGCTGGTTATGGCCCACCCACAGAACACTTGAACCTGACCTACTTTCATACAATATTTGTTAAAGTTTATAGTAAACTATACTATAATGATCTGATTTCTGTATGCTTGTTACCATAACAGTTAAAATTGCCCATCGTAGCAAGATTTTTGTTAACGCAATACTGTCAAAATGCTCTAACTTGGAGAATAAAGCAATTTGCAACTTAATAATAACTAGCATTCCAAGGGAAATTATGAATCACCGTCACCCATATATGCAGTGTTGGGGGTGACCAATTAAAAAGTTGGGCTGCGATCACTAAAAAAAAAAATGTCTGAATTTTCAAAAAACAAGCAGGCACAAACCAGTGACCAATTTAGCATAAGCTTACATTGAAAATTGAACCCCCCCACTAAAACCTGATTTTGGAGGGGAATTTTCAAAAAACAAAAACAAAGCATTTTCCCTACTCATTGAGGGAAGTGTGTACAAAATTTCAAGTTTCTACTATGAACGATTAGGGCTGGGCAAAGTCCGGATACATAGATACATATAAATATGTGAACATATCAATAAGTTAAATTTTTGAGCAATGTTGATCACGTGGGCCACTATATGCAAGAAGATTAGAGTTATATTTCCTTGTCAACAAACTCTTAAAATAAGGTTTAAATGTTTGAATATGTGTCGGTAATGCAATTTTAGGCAGTTTTCAATTTTTCAATTTTTCAGAGGGAGCATGCTTCGCGGCATAAATTTTTTTTTCAGCCGGACCAGTCTTGAAAAGCTTCTTATGCCACCGATATAGATAGATATAACGCAATTTTAGTTTTAGCCAGTTTCAAAGGCTTTTCAAATTTTTTCGAGGGAGCATGCTTTGTGCAATGAAATACACCCTGATTGTGTGTGTTCGTACGTTTTGGGGTGTACGTGATCAAAAGGCCATATCATATGGACGGGGCTAGAAAACAGGTCAAACGGCCAACAAAGTCAGAAAACAAAACAAAATGCGTTCAACCAGAGTGGTTTAAGGATGGCCGGGATTTTTCAAATCGCTGGCAGTTTAGGTCATTTAGGTCGGACACCCAGCAGCGACAGGTCGACAAGCAAGGAGGTTCCCTCTTCACCCGTCAGGAAGAAGGGACGGAGGGAATAGGAGGAGGAAACCAGGTGCCTTGATTTTTTAACTGTTAGTCATTCAGTAAAATGACCACTCGTTTAGAATTTTAACTGAAGCAGAATTTAATGCCTCAAAGTGATCCACAAATTGGCCCGGAATCGAAGCTATCGACGGGAATAAAGCGAATCCATATTTTCAATTGAAATCAACGAATTTTGTCATCTTTCTCTCCCGCCATGTGGGCGAGCCTTTTCTTTTGCAAGTTTATTTCCCTCTACAGAATGTTCACTCCCGTGAAGTTACAACCCAACGACGAGAAGAAATACTACCAGCATTGTACAACATTTTGTGGCTTTAATTCTTTCTATGCCACTGATATAGATCGATAAGCAAAGTAGGACGACTTAACTGTCAACGATTGCTTTTTTTACTAAAACCCTTGACGGTTATGTCATCCTACCTTGCTTATCTATCTCTATATATATATCTATAGCAGTTGTGTAGGACGATTTTAAGCCATGAAGCATGCTCCCCCTGAAAAATTTGAAAAGTCTTTGAGACTGGCTAAAATTGCATTACTGAGCGCATATTCAAACGTTTAAACCCTACTTTAAGAATTTGTTGACAAGGAAAGATAACTCTAATCTTCTTGCATATAGTGGTCCACTTGTATATATTGGGCCACATGTGACCAGTAAGGTTGAAGATTTTGGTAGCGGTTATTAATAAACCTTTTGTAGCAGTGATTAATAGTGTTGTCTGTGTTTGCACTCATCCGATAATCTATATTATAACGATCCAATTTCTCATGAATTATTTATTAGATGAAGCATTGACAATTTTTTGACCAGTATTTCTTTCAGCTTAATTTCAATTGATTTTTATAGCAACTTCTCAGACTGTCAGCACAGATGAGAAATAAAGAATAAGCTTGTGGCAAAACTTGAACTCACATCCCTTTTTTTAACAACAACGAAAAAAAAA
>VCCN01005667.1:1774207-1794722 GCA_006491835.1 Architeuthis dux | reverse complement strand
ACACAGAAGTGTGACAATTTGATGTACATGGATTATATATAAGTAGCATTTACCCTGATGATGTGAACGTGGGAACATACATGTATTGGAAAACTTGAAGTTTCTTTTTTCTTTATTATTACTTAAGCTCTGAATATTTCAACATTCATAGACCACTCCCTCGGTATCTTAAATACTATTGATTCCAAACACTATTATGACCTGGAGAAGTCAACTCTCAGCAAATCAATAGTACCAAATACAGAAAATATATATACAGTCATTATATATTAGGTCATTACATATGAAATGTCGTTTTTTTAATAATAAAGATAAAGGATGATATAAACAACAAAAAAGGTCAATATTTAATCAAAATATGACCAATTTGAAGCAATAACCCTTTTCCTGTGATCCTCTAATGATAATATGCCATCTCTATGAAAATACTTGAACAGATGATAATCTGTGATAGAAATATCAGGTGAATATAGAGAATGCTGCAAGACTTCATATGCCAATTCTCTAAGCTTAGACACAGTCAGCTGAGGATTGTGGCGACTGGCACTGTCAAGGAGCATTTCATTAAGTTCACAGCTGGAGTTTGAACTTGACTTGCTGAGTCCATTCTGCGTGCCAGTATCCATTCAGCCACCCTGCAACTCCATAGAGAATGCTAATTTTAGAATAATTTCTGTCCTGTCGCCTAATTAGCATCAGATTTCCTCTCTCAAGAGAAGAGAAATGTTCTCCTAAGCGCAAACTGGAAGTACCAAGTAAAAATAAAGAAATACTTCCGTCTTCAAAGAAGAAGTCAGAGCTGATGCGGAGAGGAGAGGGGATATTTGAAAGACGCCCCCAGGGCCCCACAAGCTTTATAAATAGTAGTTAGTTAACTTACTGCATTTCTACAGACATTATACAATAACAAGGATATATTTGTACATATATGAATTGCATAAATAATAATTCAGCCTTTGGGGTTGGTTTTCACTAATTAAGTGATAGTACATGTCTATTGCAAATTTTCCTTTTTCATCAAATCTCACTAAATGTTGGAGGGGACCCCTCAAGGAGCCAACGGCCCTGTCGGCTGGGGCCTAGAATACGCTGAATGTACCCCCTGCAGAAGGGTATGAACCCCCACCCCAAACAGGGGTTCGGCCTTGTCAGTTGAGCCTAGAATACAATGACTACATCCCCTGCAGAGGGGTAAGACCCCCCCCCAACATGGACCACCTGTTTTTTCACCAAAGTCGCAAGACTATTTAAAAAATTTTAAACTGATTTCGGCATAAAATGACACATCAAGTGTTGATATGCCGCTAAACAAAATCAATCAAGGAGCCAAGCCCCACCAGGCCCCCAAATCTCTAGCTGTGAAAGATGAAAGTTGAAGAGGTTCGTAGTTGATAAAAAAGGTATTTATTGGCAGTCAACCTGTGGCAAAAGATTCCCTATAAGTGCCTTTAGGTAGCCTTATAAAAAGGTAGATAAAGCAATCGTTATCATGTGATGGAGAATAGAAGCCTGTGGTAGAACTTGATTTCATTGGGGAAGAAAAAAAATCTTAAGTTTTATCAACCAATTTTGTAATTTTGAGAAGAGCCATATCATTCCAAGAGTTGTTCATCTATAACTTTACGCAAGCAAGTTTAAAAGTGAACAACTGTAGCAGTGCATTTGTGTGATTTACTTATGTTCATAGATTAAGTTTGCTTGTCTTTTTAATTTGTATGCTGTATTTTTTAATTTGGTTGGCATATTTTTTAAATTTTTTATTTGTATGTTGTATTTTTTTCATTAAAACAAAAATGTTTTAGTGGGAGGGTTTCATTTACAATGTAACTAACTAACTATAATGCTAAACCGCTTGGACCCTTACTCTCTGTTCAATATACATATGCATATGTTCTCATTTTATGTTTATATATAATTCCCAATGGGTCAAAAGTGAAGGGAAACCTTTTTTGCTCTTTTATGTGTCAACAAAGTGAAGGAAAACCTTTTCCCCCCCATTTAGGGTTTAAAGTGAAGGGGAACTATTTTTTCACATTTAAGGGTCAAAGTGAAAGGAATCTGCCCACCCCCCTCGGGGTCAAAAGTGAAGGAAACTTTTACAAGTCTGAAAGCTTCAGTACTTTTTTTTCCCACTCCTTCAATATTTAGACGGGTACTTCAGCTAGTATACATATATAGAGGGGAAGGAGATGGAAATGAAATAAAGACGTAGAATGACAGGCTTGCTGGCTGGATATCAAGAGACTGAGCGAAAGATTGAAAGGCGGGTATGGGCGGAAAGGCGTAAACATTGCGATACATCAAAACTCTTTTATGCAGAGAGAACTGGAGAAAAAAAAACCAAAAAAAAAAACCAAAAAAAAAACGATTACTGAGGATGCAGTAGAAAATATTTGTGCATTCCTCAATCCTTGTTCACATATGAAACTAATTCATCATTTTATAACATTTAAATAAAAACATGGCCCGGTAACGAAGATTGGAAGGGATAAGGGAGAGAATGAGAAGATACAGGCAAAGGGAGAGAGAAAAGCAGTGGCATGAGGTAATAGATAATCTTAGTTGTCAACACCCGTAGAATTTCCATGGGTCCGGCTAGTACAAATACTGATAAGAACAAACAAAGGTCATGCCACAAATACCAGATACACCACCACCCTGGTATTAGAGACAGATTTACAACATCAAGATTCATTTCATACTGGAACTCCCTTTCAGTCAAAACAGTAAACTGTTAACATGTTCAAAATCAACCAGCTTATCACACAAATACAAACATTTCTAAAATACTCACACCTTAAATGCCAACCTAAATGAGAACCTATATTTCAATTTCGGTACATGTATCTTCAGTTGGTACTCTTTATAACTTAATTATTATTATTATAGCAGGATTTAAAACAGGCTGGGAAAGCCTTGCAAAAAGATTGGAAATCTGAGAAAACACTGAAATTATCAAAATGACAGCATTACTAAAAAGAGAAGAACTGAGATCGGGCAAGATTTGGATAACCCTTAAACGGCGAAAATCGTTTTAAAATATTTACTTCAGAATTATAGTTACATTGTAAATTAAAAAAAAAAAAAAACCCTCCCCTCTAAAATCCAAAGAAATCTTTTTTTCGAAACTGACAATTTTCCAATCTTTTGCTTTCAGCACATAACATTACTTAGGAAAAATAATAATACGATTTTTTCCCCGTTTAAGGTTTATCCGAATCTTAACTCTGAGATCGTTAATTTCTTTAAAATTATTGACATTACCTTTCGGTGGGGACAAAAACCAAACAGACTTGTTTTTCAATTTCAAGTTGGTTATATATTTGTCACGCGAGTAAAATAAGATTTTAACCGCGTCCGCTCGTGACTCTTCGAAGTAAAACATCTAATTTCCGGTATGTCAAAGTAGGTATAGAAGTTTTAGTTTTGGTATGATTGTTTTGTTTGTAATCAATCCTATGATGATGATTATCAGGACGGAATTAGCAGAGTCCGCATTCCGCTGGAGGCTGAAAAAAAAGGGAACAGAACTAAGCCACCTTTCCCTGAGTTCTGTTCCCCTTGCCGGATGTTTTGATATTTGATAGAGATCTCTGTGCACTCACTGAGATGCCAAGGTGATTAATGAAAGAGTGAAGTTAGGTCAGCATCCGGGTCAATTGGTCAAGACCCTCTTATTTGTCAGGGTGCCCACCCCAAAACTTCTCTGGAATCTTAATAGAAAATATTCCAAAGAAACCAATACAAAGTTCTAGTGCAAAGTTTTGCGGTGGCGGTATCTCTATTTATCTCAGATCACCTGAAGAGTCACTAATGAGTGTGAAACAAATTTGTCGTGAGGACCTCATTTTATATATATGATAATTATAAAGACATTTATTAGTTGAGAACCTATATTTGCCCGGTGCCGGTGTGAACGACTGCTAAGCGATCGGCCTAAATCGTGTAAGTAACTAAAGAAACGAGCGCCGTGCGTCCACCTTGGAAGCAACTATATACGCAGGTTCTGCTCTACCACTGAGCTAACGAAACTCAGGAAGGCAGGAGTTTTTAATCGTACACTTTACTGGTTTCTCTACTCTCACGCTCGTATTTAGGCACGAATATATATATAATGCATTTCTATTTTAATCTCTCTATCATAATGGCTACTCTTTATCAAATAACATCATTCCATATGACTCTTTTCTTAAGAGGAGTAAGGTCGGTGTTAGAGCCCAGATATGTTCCAGGACTTTGAATGCTGATTCTAAAGGCCGGCAGGCCTTCCTCGCTTGGAAGTACGGTGCAACATAATCTACCTACCCAACCCGCCTTTATGTCGGATCATAAAACGAAAACCTTAATTAAATGGGCTTCGTTTTTCAATCTTTAAAAAAGAAGAAAATAGTAAAGATACACGAAAATTACTGATAAGGTATATTTACAATGAGGCATGGCAATACATAGCTATATAGTTCTGAACGTGGTGCGCACGCACCACAAGGGGCAATATGAATATATTGGGGGACAACTTGGATGTAAAAAGTAAAAAGCGTTCCGTGGCTCAAACAGGAGTCAAGTTAAATAGTCCATATGTGATAGGGTTTTGAGGGTATAAAATTGGTATCCTATCTTCAATTTGTGCCTCCTATCTCATGGACTAAAAGCGTAACTGATTAATTCCTAATTATACAACACTATTCATTGCTATTTTTACCGTTGATTCCATAATCTACTGCATAACTCATTAACATTGTGAGGTATAAAAGCGATGAGGTATGCATATGAGACAGGCCCGTCGCCAATTTTTACGACATATCACCAGCGCTTGAAACTGCTTAACCTTTATTCATACACGCGGCCATTTTTTGTTTTGGCAGAGCAAAATGGTCAAAAACACGCCGAAAAGAATGTTTGATTAAAAATTCTGGCCATTTTCTTGCGTGCTTTTGACCATTTTTAGTATCTTTTTTGGCTATTTAAAGAGAATTAGCGCTATTTCAGCAACACTGAGCATTTCTACTCCCACCCCACTCGCTGTACTCGGGCGCCGGGCCTGATATGAGATATGTTTGTTTTTGACACATGATATATAATTAAATTACTTTATAAAGGAGGAACCAAATTTTTTTCGATTTGTCGTGGAGGGAGGGACACGGAGCAAAAAACAAGTTAAGAACCACTGCTCTATAATCTATCTATAAGCATTGAAGTTTTAATTTTATTTATTCTTTACTTTTGGTCACCGTAAGCAAGGCCTTTCGGCCACTTCTCTCATCAAAGTGTTTGTAAAAAGGTAGTTATTTATGCCACAGAATTAAGACCAGAAAAGGGGAAAAAAAACAAAAAAAAAAAACATGTTAAAATTGTAACGCTGGAAACACTAAAACATGGCCTGTTTATAAATGGAGACTTAAGAAAAGCAATAAGAGAGTTAAAATGACATATTATATTTTCTTTTCTTTATTTTTTAAATTTCTTATTTCTTTTTCAGGGTTATTACAATTTTAGAAGGAATATAAGTTACCATCGCCAGGGAATTGAAAATTCGTTATGGGCAAAGAATTTATTTTGCCAAGAAGAATTTATAAAGAATCGCCAAGTGGTTATATTTCTTTCTTAAGCAAACATCCCAAAGCTGTCAACAGTGGGGAAGGAGAAGCGATGACAGACGCGTGAGACAGGGGACATGTGCGGGCTTTCCACCCCGGTGCAGTTGGGTTTTCAAAGTCAGGGTCAACATGAGGGTGGGGAAGAGTTTGAAGAAAGGTTCAAGAGTTTAGAGAGTAAATTGGGGAGGACTTCTGAAACGGTAAAGATTTTTCTTCTTCTTTTTGGTGGTAGGGAAGGCTGGGGTGATTTGAACGCAGAGTTGTACCAAGTGACACATTCTGAAATAGAAAGAAACGCCTCTCCGCTGAAAATGGCTAGCAAGTTAACCCAGTGGTTTTTGACCCAAGTGGTGCGTATGGCAATTTCGGGGGTGCGGGAAGACGGTTGGCAAACAAACATTTTTTTCTGTTTTATTGCTGATGTATACAACTTTTGTTATTTGTCCTTCATGTCCGGAATAGTTTTATTAGTAATATCTACACACTTTTAATTTTGACATCTGATTTTACCATCTTGTTATTCACACTTTTTAATGGGAGCCGGCAGATTCACTGACAGCAAATTACCGACATTCAACGAGATACAATTCACCGACATACATATTTACCGAGATCTTTAAAACTTACAAAAAAGGTTAAGAATTAAAAAGAATTTACTGGAACAAAAATATATTAAAGATTTAGCAATCGTTCGGCGGAGGACCCATGTCATTTTCAGCTATTTATGTACTCAAACTTTTGACGAAAAAGCGATACGTGACGAGGAAAAACAAAAAAAAAGTTAAAAACTTGTATAAGAATTATTTTATTGTAAGAAATATTTATACCATTATTCTCGTCGCGTATAGCTTTTTCGTCAAAAGTTTGAGAAGTACATAAATAGCTGAAAATTCTTTACCTTTTTGTAAGTTTAAAGATCTCGGTACATATGTATGTCGGTGAATTGTATCGCGATGAACTTTACATGTCGGTAATTTGCTGTTGGTGAATATGTGATCAGTCCTCACTTTGTCAATTTGGACTTTAAATTTAATTGTCGGTGCTAATGCAGTTACACACACCCAAATAAAAAAACAAGGGAGATAAGTCAAAATCAGCAATTCTTTTCTTGCGTAACAGATTTCTTGTTAGTTTTTTGTAAAATGTTTTTTAACTGCCTTTTTTTGTGAAACATTTTTTCACGCTCAAATTCCACAATTTAAATAAACAGCAATTTTTCTCGCTCAAAACTGACAAATTATTTCAATTTAAATAAACAGCAATTTGTTAGGCTTTAAAATTATTTAAC
Source organism: Architeuthis dux (assembly GCA_006491835.1). NCBI lineage: Eukaryota > Metazoa > Mollusca > Cephalopoda > Oegopsida > Architeuthidae > Architeuthis > Architeuthis dux. The sequence continues at coordinate 1,787,840 of VCCN01005667.1, read as the reverse complement.
AGACTTTTTTTTTCTCACGTTCCAAAATTATTTTAATTTAAATAAACAGCAATTTTCTTCGCTTTTATAAGAATTTAGAAATATCTCCCTTGTTTTTATGTGGGGGTGCATAACTGCATTGGCGCCTAATTTTCCAGCGTCAAGATCAAGTGTTGCGAGAAATATTGAAATTTCGAAGAGGTGCAACATACCTTGAAAAAGTTTAAGAACCACTGAGCTAGCCCAACAGACAATTACTACAGTAGTGAGATCAGTCCTTACTGGGTGACCCACATTTGTAGCCTCATGCTGGTAAATATGGACACCCCACTGTGGAGCAATATTTATTAAGCTAGCCAAACAAACTTATTACTCCTGTAGTGAGATTGATTCTCACTGGGCTGCCCACACGTGCCCTTCAGGCAAACTAAGGGTAGTCATGGATAGGAAGCTAGTATTGCAGACCATTACTACTTTAATGAGTTCAATCCTCACTAAGTGCCCCACACTTGAGACAATGTGCCATAAGATATGCTAAATATAAAGGCCCATGCTACAAAGTAGTGATTAGGGTAGCATTCTAGACTTGCTGACTTACTACATTAGTGAGTTCTGTGCTCACTGGGTGAACTACGCTCTCATGGAGTGTACTAAGCTATGCTTAGTAAATATTAATTAGGCGCCTTGCCATTGGGTAGTGGTTAGCAGACTTACTACTGTATTGGCCTGTTCAAGAGTTTAGATCTCAAACCTTAAATCAGGTCTTAAAAACCTACTCCGAGTGATTTAAAGCTAACCCTGGTTTTTAACCACTAACTAGGATATTTCCCCCTTTATTACCCCCAGACAAAACTTTTTATTTTTTTTAATTAAGTGGAAAATGTTACCTTCCGGAAAAGATAAAGACCTGGCATGCTGGGCACTACTTTTTTTCTTCTTTTTTTCAAAATAAAATTTTGTATGAACTTCATGTAAATTCAGTTAGATTTTTCAGAATTAATTGGAACTCTCACATACTCCCATGACCTACCTTTAAAACTAATTGTGTACCATGTAAAATATTGCAATGTCATTTCAGAGCACGGCTGGTATTTTGTTGGTAATTGTATTGTAGTTCCTTATTTGCATTCAACAGAAGTATTGACTTCTGTTTTCAAAATCGTGCATTAGTCGCTAAAGTGAGAGGAAAAACAAAACAGGCCTGATTAGTCACTCAATAGAAAGTCACGTGACCAACATTTAGCAGTATGCCATGTTGGGGGTGATCAATTAAAAAAAATTGGAAAAAAGGGGTGATCAATGAATAAGTTACTTCTCTTGCCTTTTGTTGGGCAGTGATCACTAAAAATAAAAGTCTGAATTTTCAACAACAAAACTAAGGGACCAATTTAGCATTAACTTACATTGTAAATTTAACCATTTTCTAAATAAGACATAATAGGGAGTAAATGTTTAAATTTTCAGCCCTCTAGCTCCATTGGTGTGGCCTGTATGCATGATAGATTCCAAGCCAGTCAGACCCACTTAAATACTGAAGAAACCCATGTTGAAAGTTTCTAAAAAAAAAAACAAAAAAAAAACACTATCATGGATTATTTGTTGGGCGCAATTAGATTTCAGTTGTAACTAAAATGTAAAAAGTATTTTTTTTTAACGACTCGGAATAAAAAATAACAAACAAATGTTCCGATTTCAAAGGCTTAATGTAGTTTCCAGGTCATGATATAATCTAAGTATTGATCAAACATTGCATTGAAAGTTGACAATAAGTGCTTTTTCTTTTGTTATTCACTTGCCAATCGATAACAGTATATAAAAAAAGGACCTAAATTGCACTCAAAGCTTCAATAAATTTGGCTCGAACGCAATGATCAATGTTTTTCTCATTGCACAGCTCGTTAAGGCTAATATTTGGATAATACCACATTGTGTTAGTAACTTTTTTTTAATCGGCCAAAATCAAATTCTTCGAAGAGAGAAAAATAATGAAAAGCCATTTCAATTTACCTCAAACAAATATCAATTTTAATGGTTCATTATAAGCAGTACTGCTGGTTTCACATATAGATCTTCATAATGAACATTTGAATGTTATTTTCAATTGTTATTATGTGAATGGCTGGTTGGTTCATCCAATGAATATCCATGTTTTATGTGAGCGTGTTTGTGTGCATTTGTGTTTATGTGATCATTAATCTTTTTTATTTTATGTCTATGGATTGTATGTTCATTGTGTGTTTATATGCTCATTAATCTTTTTTCAGGTTATCTATTCTCTGAATTTTTCACCGCATTATGTTCGATCTATGTGACTAATATTTACCACTGAATTAATTGCATTGACAATGAAGAAGATTATGTTGAAAATAAATATTTGTTGTGTAAAATAAATGTTTGCTTCATCATTAGGCTATGGATTTATTGATGTACCTACATTGCCACAAAGGGTTAGAGCAATCAATGACCCTACCCCTTTAGTGCAACAGGGAGGTGCAGCCCCCAAGGACCAGGCTCACTTCATTTATGCCCTGTCCCGCTCAAAGACAAGACACAACTGATCCAAACTAAAACACTGAAGTATTTATATATTTGTCTTCCCACGAAAGCAAAATGTGACACATGGTCGGTTTTAGGGCGCGGCCCTCCACGCGCAAGTATGGGAAAAGAAACTTGTTTCTTGACCATTTCTGACCGGACAGACACAGATAAGAAGCCACAGCCAATGAAGGTTTATCCTGAGGCTTGGTATTGCTCCGTGAAGTCTAGACAAATGACCAAGTCAAATGCTTTTATGTCATAGTGACACTAGTTGTGAGGACTAGAGAGATTTTTTTGGTCCTGCCTACCCACACATTCGCGTGTTTGGTAGCCTCACATTAAACCGACCTTGTGTCACATCCTGTTCTCGTGGTGTTCTGGGTAAATAGGAAGTGTAGGAAAAGACAAAAATTGCCCAGCCCCCACAAAGGCCTCAAGGCAACCCACAACCATTGTTCCATCTAAGCTGCGTGTGCGTACATGTTTTGCAACCAGCACACAAAGGATTTCAAATTACTGATTTTTCATTGAAAAAGTATTTGCACAGAATTGTGCACACTGACTACTAAAAATTAGAGGGGACATTGCCTGCAACCCCACCTTTTAGTCTAATGCCGTTGCAGAGTTGGAATCCCCGGGACCAGGGTTACTTTATTTGTGTTGTGTCTCGCCCGAGGAAGAAACATGATCAGTCCCAGTTAAAAGTCCTGTGAGCTATTGTTAGATTGGTATATTTACTTAGAAGAAAGAAAAAAAAGTAATGTCCCATAAGACTGCTATATTTTCATCCGATTCTATCGAACAAAGAGGGTATGAAGACCCTGGACAACTTTAATTTATCTGTATGTATGTTGTTCTCCGTTCTTAGCAAACAAAGAATTTGATTTTTCTGTTCTTTCTCCGGGGTATCAGATTTCACATTGGCAGTTCGGTTGTAATTTGAGAAAACAATCCATTAGAACCTTTACCAGGGTCAAAATCGTTAAATTCTTATTTAGGCCATTCACCAGAGAGAACAAATTAAAACAAATAGAAAAGACTGAACTTTTGAGGGAGTTGAAATGACATGTCTGATCCACACCTCGGTTTTAGTCTAGAGAATGTGTTGTTGCCCTAACAAGAATTGTTGACATCTTGGACCAGGGGTCGCCAAATGGGTCAATATCAACCCTTGGAGGGTGATGGGACTATCCAAGGCTTGATAAATGCCTGTGGTCAAAAAGGGGACCGCTTTAACTTTTTTGGTCAAAAGCTGATATTCGTATATGAAATAAAAATACATAAAATACAACTTGTTGATTTATATAATTAGTTTGTATTGTCTATTGATGCGATAATTATAAGTCAGTATATCACATTGGTTGATATATAATTTTATACTATGAGTTTGGTACGTTTTTGAAAGATTTGGTACATTTTAGGATGTGGTATTTATATTATTATTTCTTTTGGCAGCCCTAACTGGGGGTCAATGGTCTAAAGAGTTTAGCAACCCCTGTTGAGCCCACTCTGGTGCAATTGTGGAATGAACTAATTCTGAAGAATGGTCAAGTTAGTCTTGAGAAAGACAGATAGGGTTACCATATGGTATCCAAAAAGGAGAACATGTTCTACTTTTGAAAAAAAATTAACGTCCTTTTTTGGTTTACATTGAAAGTCGGAACCCTATAGTCAATAAAAGATAATGGTGTAGCACAATTGTTTCATGTAACCCCAACTTGATATTCCTATGTAAAAAAAACAAACACTTATCATTTGCTGATGTTTGCTCCATTGTGTCGTTCTGGGGGCCAGGTCATGATTCTCTATCAACGGTCAAGTGCATCATTATCTGGATCATACTTGCTTACACTACAAATGGCAGTGAGTGCAGCACCTTCTCCACAGGTGGAATGCCTATGACGTTGACACTAAGATATATTCTGAATAGATCCTTTTGCACCATCATTTTGAGATTACCAAATAGATCAGTGGTCGGCAAACTTTTTCATGGGCGGGTCGGATTAGAAATGTTTTTATGTCTTGCACGCCAAGGCCAATACAAATTGAAACAACGAGCTTAACAAAGGATACATTAAGGAAACAAAGAATTTTTTTAATGAAACGTCACATATTCAATGAAGTCTGCAGGCCAGATAAAATGGAACCGCGAACCGGATTTTGCAACCCCTGAAATAACTTAAGGGCGTTTTATCCAATAATACTTCCTTTAGGTTCGAACAACCCAATAATCAAAGTGACTGACATGGATTAACTAAAAAGTAGACTTTGTTGTGTATACTGTAGAAACTATTCACTTATACATTCTTTAGATCCATATACCTGACACAAGTTTTATTTTAAACAGTAGTAATTAAAATGAAAATCATAACAAATTCAAAGACACAGCTAGTGGCTATTATCTTCTCAAAACTTCTCATGAAGACGTATGATGTTTATTGTGTATGCTTTTTTTAACCAACAAAGTAAAGTGAAGTGGAATTTACTGCTATGATGTCATGAAGTCATTAAGTTTAATGACTACAAAGTGGTTATTGTTTCTATTTTAAGGCAAATGAATGGTCATTTTCATGAATGAACAAAAGAAAATAAAGTAGAAAGTGGAAAAAAAAAAACAATAAATACAAAACAGGTGAAAACAACAGGTTTGAGACGGAGTTCATTTAAAAACCAGTAATAATAATTCATCAAGTATTAGTCATGGCGACCAGAATTTTTCAAAGTCAATTAATTTTAGTCATTCAGGCCAGGGGTGGCGAACCTATGACACGTGAAAGATAATTTTTTGTTAGTGATTTGATTTTTAAAAAAAATCGGCAACCTTTATCAGCAGTCACCTCAGTTATTGATTGTCTAAACCAGTGGCTCCCAACCTTTGAGTCATTCCCCACTTTTGTCAATAATATTACTAGTATTCCCCACTTCCATTTATTAAGTTGCAACAAAGAATAATTTCAAATAACTTTATTTTACGTATAATTAGACAGCTTCATAAAGAAGAATTAGTTTAATTTTACAGCTGCTGCTGTGTATTTGTTACTCAAAGAAAGCAAGCGAAAATAATTAGGAACATGTCATTTGATATTCCAATTTATTACAAAAAAAAAAAAAAAAAAAAAAAAAAGATTCTATCATAACTGATATACATATCAATGTGATCTTTGTTCTTGTTTATTTGCTACTAATTTCTTCAATTTGTGAGAGAGCACATCTTAAATCATTCTCACCTTGGAGCTTATTTCAAGCCTTCGACTTGAAGTGGAGAAAACCCTATCTCTAGACTGGACTTTTATTTTTACATAATAGCCTTATTCCCCCCCTTGGACCCCCCGGTTGGGAAATGATAATCTGCTGCTCTTAAATTTTCTTTTCTAGATGATTATCGCCAATGTGGGAACAGTCTCAAAAAGGTTCGACATCCCTGTTTTAGGCGCACATCCCCGGGCGGACCCTCCTAAAACCTTAAATTAAATAACAAAAAATTACTTGTGAAATTTTTAAAACGTCGTTCGAATAAGCAAGATTAATTTGTTTTAAATTTAAAATGTTTTGAAAATCAAGCCCCAAAAATGAATATATATTTTTTAAAACGATGCTTAAAAAAATTAAAAGAAATAAGAGAATCCATAAAAGAAATACATTCCTAACAAGGGGAAGATAATTCATACGAGCCGTACTTCCGTATGAATGGTGGAAAGTAAGAGTCCAGTTTAGCATTTTAGTTACATTGTAAATAGAACACTGCCCCTTCTAAAAACCTTTTTAAAAAATTAAGTATTTTCAAAACTGACAAATGCCCTGAGGAATTGAAGGTCATGGATTGAAAGCACAAAAATTACTTGCGAATTTTTACCTATTTTTAAGACAAAAAAGGCTCCGGACAAGAAACAGACAGGGTCTTCAACGTAAGAGGGTTTTATAAAAATTATTGGATAAGAATTTAAAAAATAATATAAAAACCCTATAATTAACAGGGCTGCCCCTTTTTCTTTAAAACGATACGTTTTAAAGAAAAAGAAGGGGCAGGGGCGGATCCAGGTCTTCTGGAAGACGCTCAGAATTTTACCGAAAATTTGTATTTACTGTTCTGAGCGTCTTCTGAGTTTTAAATCTTTTCGTCTCAACACAACACAGGACATGACAATCTTCAAGACCCTTGTGTTCTGTTGAGACGAAAAGATTTAAAACTCGGAAGACGCTCAGAAGAGTAAATAAAAATTTTCGGAAAAATTACAAGGGTCTTGTAATTTTTCTGAAATTGTTTATCTTAATTTCAGTTGCCGTTGATATGCCCTGAAACGCAATTTTAGCCAATCAAAAGAAATTCAGCTCCACAGGCTGGATCAATTCAAATCGACATATGTTTTTTTTCCAACACCAAGCCTAACTTGATACAAAAAAAAAAAAAAAAAAAAAAAAAAAAAAAAGTGAATTGATATTTATTTACTCAGCTTAATTTAGCACGGCACTAAAGCCAAATTGATAAATCAGCATTCGAGATCCTAGCTTTTTAACTTTGTCTAGGCTCAAACTGAAACATCTGTGAATTGGTAACACAAGTTTACTAACTTTAAAAAATGTGACAATTTGAATAAATCATCTTTGATGTTTTATTCGTAAAATAAAAGCGGTCACCCCACCCTACGGTCTAGTGACCGGCCCAGATTATTTGGGCTGGGGAGGCCTAAACCATAACAGGCTAACAGCACTGTTACAATGTCGCGTGGTTACCTGACTTGTTAATTTTGTTTCAGTTTCACCAACCCCACTTTTGAAGTAAACAATAATGAAATGAATTAGAAAATGTTATTTTTAAAAAAAGCCTTAAGAAAAGATTTGCCAGTTCATCGTAGAAAAATATGGAGATTAATTTTGTGAAGAGAAAAAAAAAATGTTTTCAATCGGTTCTTAGAATATTACAATTAGAAGGGGGAAAAAGCAAATCAAATTAATATTGGTTTAAGTCTTGCCCGGAGAAATGTCTCAACAAGTTAACATGTGAAATGTCCGGGTTATTATATTAAGTACCATTAACTAATTAGAAAACGAATTTAATGTGTATGAATCAGTGAAATCAATTTGTAGCAAAAATAACGTTTTTCAAATTTTATTTTATTCTAATTGTACAATTAGAAGATAGCGGTTAATAATAGAAAAGTTGTTGAGAAAGAACGGAAAACCTAGAAAGACTGCTCTTTGGAGACAAAGAAATTATCATATGTATGTGTGTGTATATGTGTAAAGGAAAAAAATGACATTTGCTTGCTGTGAAATTTAATTTTAATTGTTTTACCTTTGGGAGAAAAAAATAGTACTTTAAATAAATCCAGAAATTTATCCCAAGTCTTGTGATATGTCGTTTTAATTTTTAAATTCTTAAAGGTCCGAGATTGAACTACAGGCTTAAATAAATGATTTTAAAAAAAACAACAAGGGTCGGGTACAACTTCTAGGTTAACAATGAAATCTCTTATTACAATGAAAATGGACAATCGTGTTGCTAAAACAAAAACCCAAACAAAAAAAGCACTTAATGTTTTAAATTCGGTGCCCTTAAAATAGAATACAAAGCGAGAAAATTCACAAAACTATTTCTTTAGGTCAACAACACGACTACTAGCTTTCAATTTCAATTGTTACGTTCGCCACCAGTAGGATTAAATAATAGATAGAATTAGAATACAATAACGGATTTTTAAAACATTATTATACTTTGACGTCTTATTTAAAACTGACAGCAATAGTCCTCTTAAACAACCTTGATTAATTTTCGGAATGAAAAAAATAAAGATTAGCTAACGATAAATTTAAATACAATCGAAAACATTTTTATGGGGGGTACGTGTTATTGTTGGGCCTGGTAGTGTTGGGAAAACGGAATATAACCGTCTCTCTTGCCTGGGTTATTTAAAAACATTAACTGTCTCATTGTAATTAATTAAAATTTGTTCTGAATTTGATGTCTTCAAAAATTCTAAACAACAAAATTAATTTTAAAAAGCTGTTCCCAGAATATGAGGTTATATAGAATAAATAATAATCAAAACGTATTTTTAAGTTTAAAGATTATAACATCTGGCCTGAATGCCGGTTTGCTAATTCTTACTTTACATAAGTTAAATTGTCATTATGACGAGACTAAAATATATTAACAAAACAAGAGACTACAATGTCAATAAAGCCATATAGTCAATAATACCTTCTCCACCAAAAAACAGGTAATAAATACACTTAGGCCGTCGTTTTGTTCGTTACATCACAATAGAAATTCATTATTTAACAAGTGGTGTAGTAAAAAAAAAGACAGTGAATGTAGGAGGAAAGTACAATAGCTACTTACGGGTGATTTGTAGTCGTATAAATATATATAACATCCAAGAATAAGGCTTATGTACGGTACTCCATTGATTATTGTTGCTTCGAGTGGAGGACAAGAAGTGAAAAACAGTGTATACCCATGTGTTCTTTCCTGGGAGCCGATCTAGAGGACCCACACGTGGCTCCGGCCAGTCACAGACAGACCGTTGCCTTAAAAACAGACACAGCGATAATCAAAAGACAGTATAGCAATGGAACAGAAACAGCGTGTTGATTTCACTTGTACGTCCACCAGGCGATGTAATATTTGAAAAATAAGGTAATCCTCAAGGCCCCAAAGCAGTCGACAGTTATGTAGTATGGTGAGCGCCTGTGTAGCGTGTGCTGTAGGTAGAACCTACAACTAAACAAACTGTAAGAGAGAGCGAATGAATAGAGAAAGATATACTAGCTTTCCATATAAACTGCTACTACTACAGTTGATTTGACTAGTGTTGAGAAACACAGGGGGTGACGAGAGAGGGGGAGAAGCACCAGCTATTCTTTTTTTTACTTTTTCTTTATTTTTCTTTGTTTCCCTCCCCAGCCCAGCTGTCCCTGACACCCTGAGATAAACAGGGTCTTCAGACGCAAGCGACGAGATAAAATGACGTTATATCTTTTATTAAGATACGAGCTGGATCTTGTCATTTTCTGGACGACTAACGAATTTATTGCCGCGATATCACAGATAGGGAATCCGCGGTAGTCTTTGGTTTGACGGGTCTAAAATACGTTAGCATAAAGCTGGCTTTAAAAAAGACTGGTTTTAAAAATAGCTAAAGTTTCGTTTTTAACTACCAGTAATTTTTGGTTTGACGGGTCTAAAACACGGTAGCATAAAGCTGGCTATAAAAGTGGCTAAAAACGGCCAACATTGGCTAGATTTTTCGTTTTTATTGTCTTATCAAATGAGTACGTTGTATAGAACTACCGGTAATTTTTTGTCTGACGGGTACGGTAGCATAAAGCTGACTTTAGAAATGGCTAAAATCGGCTAGATTTATCAAAGACTGTCTGTAAAAATGGCTAAAATCGGCTAGATTTGCCTTAAATATCAGATGTATACGTTGTATATATAACTTAAGAACTACCATATTTTACATCTGTAAGACCAACCAAGGATTACAATAAAATAAAGGTAAAAAAAAATAAAGTAAATGGCTTTTTTTTCATTATTGTGTTAATATCTGATCAATACATTGTAATTATACTTTTTGGAGCGTGTGTCGGTGTGTGCATTTATGTAACATTTTTAGCTATACAGTTATCTGGAAATAAAACATCTAGCCAATTTTTAGCCATTTTTAAAGCCAGCCTTACGCTACAATATTTTAGACCCATCAAACCAAAGATTACCGATTACACAATCTACTAATATAACGATCAGTGTGACCTTTTCTGTTTCTCTTTCCGTAACAATGGACTCCACTTGAAGGTAACAATTTTGCTGATAACACTATCTCCTACCCACCATTTGAAACAATGGACCCTTCCGCTGAAACGAGTTCAGTAGTTTCTTTTCTAAAATAATAATCTCATAGAAATTCAAATATATCTTCTTAATATTAACTAACTATTAATGGTCATAATCCCAATTTAATTTAATCAATTTGTAAAGAAATGAGATTCATTTCTGCTATATTCGAAAGCGTCAAACAAAACTGTCAACATTGGTTTCTTCAGTTTTCAAGTGAGTCTGGCTGGCTGCCTATGTATGTATCGCGCATACAAGCCGCACCAATGGAGCTAGAGGGCTGAAAATTAAAACTTTTACTCATTATGTCTACAAAAAACGGTTTTTCTGTTTTTTGAAAAATCCATCCCAAATAGTTTTTTTAGAAGGGGTTCAATTTACAATGTAAGTTTAGGCTAAATCGATCCATTAGTTTGTGTCTGGCAGTATTCGAACTTGTTTTTTTTGAAAATTCAAACTTTTTAGTGATCATGGCCCAACAAAAGGCGCAGACAAAATTTTTCATTTTTTCTTTTTTTCTTTAAATCACCCCCAATGCTGCCAAAAGACATTGGTCATGTGACGGTTTCTATTGAGTGACTAACCAGACCTGTTATTTTGTATCATTTCCTTTGTTAAATTAACATTATGGATTTGCTTTCTCTTGCAAGTTAAAATTATATTCGTAGTGCGTTATTTGAAATACAATTTGGCCGGCTTAAAACGATATTATCGTTACTGTTGAGATTTTATATAACATTAGTTGTGTAAATTTTACAATAACACAAATGGGTTATAGTGGGTAGGGTGAGATTCCACTTGAGAGAGAGAGGGAAAATGAAAGGAGAGAGATGGAAAAAGAGGGGAGAGAAAGATGGAGGGAAAATAGAGGAGAGAGAGAGGGGAAAATGAGAGGAGAGAAAGATGGAGGGAAAAAAGAGGAGAGAGAGAGGGAAAATGAGAGGAGAGAAAGATGGAGGGAAAAATAGAGGAGAGTGGGAGATGGAAGAGGAGAGAGGGAGATGGAAAAAGAGAGGAGGGATATGAAAAAAGAGGAGAGAGAGATGAAACGAGAGGAAGAGGGAGATGGAAAAAGAGAGGAGAGAGATGGAAAGAGACGAAATGAGAGAAAGAGACAAAAATAGAGGAAGAGGGAGATGGAAAGAGAAGAAGATAGAGAGTAAAAAAGGGAAGAGGGATATGGAAAGGGAAGAAGAGGAAGAGAGAGAGAAAGAGGGGAAAAGAAAAAAAAATTTCTTTTTTCAAAACTGACACTTTTCCAAAGGTAACAGAGATCTTATTGATTGAAACCACAACAAATTTCTTCAGAAAATCTTTTTTTAATATGGTTTTCAGCTTTTACTGGTAAAACAAATCTTATCTCCATGCATTTATATGGGAAAATCTTTGAGCGTTCCCAGACCTCAAAAATAAACTTCTTCTATGTCTGCCAGTTTTACGCGAAGCTCTCTTAGGCTTTTCTAATACCCTAAGACACATCTTGTTAACGGATGCACAAAATAAATCGAGTTAAAACACAGATGCTCACAGACACAATTCAAAGTTATGACAGCTTAAGTCTTTCATAAAATGATATACCATTACATTCACACACAACATATATACATGCTAATATAGATTTTCTGTTTACCACCATTACATTTGGATAGTACACCTGAAGAAGGCCGTAGAATGTATCGGCCGAAATGTAGTGTTAACCACATAAACAACAGGTCTGTTTAGTCGCTCTATAGAAACCGTCATGTTACCAACATATTTTGGCAACATGCCATGTTGGGGGTGATCAAGGAAAAGTTAGATCACTAAAAAGTCTGAATTTTCAACAAAAAAAAGGGAGTAAAATTCGAAATTTTCAGCCCTCTAGCTCCATTGGTGTGGCCTGTACGCATGATACATACATAGCCAGCCATCCAGCCAAATAAGGAGTAAATGTTGAAATTTTCAGCCCTCTAGCTCCATTGGTGTGGCCTGTACGCGTGATACATAGCCAGCCAGCCGGACCGACTTGAAAACTGAAGAAACCAATTTTGACAGTTTTATTTGATGGTTTCTAACAAGGAGGAATTCAATCGGCCAAAAAGCTCTCTGAATGTTAATGACCCTTCTCAAAACTATAGACAGATGCTTAAGCTAGTTTTGCAAGTCATTTTAAGTGACTTCGATCCTTGCTGTGTACTCTCCAGGGGTTGCCAACCTTTTTGTTCCTCTGTACCCAGTGGTATAGTGCTGTGGGAACCCATGGAAACGGTGTTCCCATGCTTTGTTTGGGAAGGGGGACAGCATTCTCACACTATGTATATACTAATTCTCAATCTATTTATCTATTTGTACCCTTAAATTAGCCAAAACGGTTCCAAAGCAGTTATATATAAGACAATGTTGGCAATGGCTTCTCCAGTGTGACTTGCAATACAAACAAAAGTAAGAAAATGTTCAACAACCTTATGATCTGATTTTCCAACATAGCGAATAACTACAGTCAGCTGATCAGTGTGAGATATGTCTGGTGTTAAATCAATACTTAGAGAAAAGTATTTGGCTTTCTTGATTTCTTCTACAATGGTTTTCAATATTTTGGTTCCCATAATCTCTATGACTTCCTCACATATTGTTGAAGATAGATATGAAGCTTTTTGTCATCCTTGATTACCATATTTTGCTATATGAGAACTAAGAAAAGGATCATACTCAGCAAGTAATTCAAGTATCCCAAGGTAGTTGCCATTCTGTTGAGAATTAAGTACTTCTGTATCACCACGAAAGCCTAATCCACAAGATGAGAGAACAGCTGAAACTACTCTTTGCATTACTTTTCCCCAGTATTCTTTATCCTTTGTGAATTGGATTTCCAATATTGAATCAATTCGCCCAAGTGCATTTCGTCTAGAAATCCATGTCAGCATACAGGTCCGATGTCCAGAACTGTTCTCGTGTTCTGTAATCCGTGTAGAGGCATGTTTCCAGTCTAAAAATCCACCAACGGAAAACTGGGTTTTTTGATCCATGTATACCCTCAAAGAGAACACAAGCAAAATAATATGTATTTCCTGTTGAGGGAGAATACATTAGACATTCCCTTTTGGCTAAGATCAAAGTGTAGTATCTGTTCAAAGAAACGCGGCCCTTCGGGGGTCCTTGTGGCATGCTTGGGTATTGTCTTGGGAGAAGTTGCGTAGGATATCTTGGCTGCGGCTGAGGACGTGCTAGGATCAAAGTGGAGTATCTGTGCTTTGAAACCGGCATGGCCTCAAAGTTCGGAGAAACACAGCCCTTTGGGGGTCC
>VCCN01005667.1:1724730-1734760 GCA_006491835.1 Architeuthis dux | reverse complement strand
TATGTCTAGAAAAAACATTTTTTTTGTTTTTTGAAAGTTCCCTACTAAACAAGTTTTTAGGGGTGTTCAATTTGCAATGTAAGTTTTTGCTAAATTGGTCCCCTAATTTGTGTCCGGTAGCATTCACACTTGTCTTTTGAAAATTCAGACTTTTTTTGTGATCATGGTCTAACAAAAGGTGAGAGAAGTAATTCATTTTCCAATTCTTTTTAATTGATCACCTGCAACACAGCTTGCTGCCAAAAGATGTTGGTCACGTGACAGTCTCTATTGAATGACTAACCAGACCTGCTTTTAATATGTTTTGGTGACCTTATTAAGTCTAAAGGTTTGGGTGGGGTTGTAACCATGTCTTAAATATAAGTTAAGAGAAATTACAACCTCTTAATCCTGTGTAATTTTTTTTAATCATTTACAAATCCATCCAAAACCCTTCCTTGTGCTATATACAGCTATACCTTGATTAGTGCGGTTAATTTCATTCCCAAACTTTCCATACTGCTGAAAACCGTACTGTTCAAAGTCTTATTATAAATTAATGTTTTTTTTTTCAAGGTACAGCAATACCTTAACCGTACTGCATCAAAACGCTGCACTAATCAAAACTGCACTGTTCAAGGTCTTATTATAAATTAATGTGTTTTTTTTTCAGCTTATACTTAGTTACATTAATTTGTACAGCAATACCATAACGGTACTACATCAAAACCTGCACTCTTCAAGGTCTTATTATAATTTAATGTTTTTGTTTTTTAGCTTAAACTTAGTTACATTAATTTGTACAGCAATACCTTAACCGTACTGCATCAAAACACTGCACTAAACAAAACTGCACTGTTCATGGTCTTATTATAAATTAATGTGTTTTTTTTTCAGCTTATACTTAGTTACATTAATTTGTACAGCAATACCTTAACCACACTACATCAAAACCTGCATTAATCAGAGTATTCCTGTACATATATATATATGCACACAGAGGAAGTCATTCATTATAATCATGGATAATGTTAACAAAGGTTATTGTTATCAAAATCAGTCAGTCACAAAGACTTTATTTAAAATGAATCAAAAATTATATTAAATTTTTTATATTTTTTTATAATGTAAAGTTGTTCATAACAATGAATCTAAAATTTATGATAATGAATGTGAATTTATGACAATGAATATAAATTCTTCCAATTTTTATATACTTTCCATAACGTTATCAGTCAGTTATTGTTACCCAAAAGGCCATTACCCAGGGGTTCCCAACCTTTTCAAGGTCATTCCTCACTTTTGTCAATAAGATTACTAGTCGCCCAAACCCCTTCCATTTAAATAAGTTGCAACAAAGAATAATTTCAAATAATTATTTCAGATGTTTTTATCGACACATGTTGCTTTTTGACAAAAGTCTGTCGTAGCCGCTACTAATTGTATCAATAGAATTACCTCAAAATCAATTCTGAGAAAGCGAACATCGCAGTCGTTTACGGAAATTAAAATTTTGATTGATGTTAATAAAACCAATTAAACAAAATGACAAAAAGCTAACACTATAACTAAATTTGAAATAATTTTAATAAACAACACTGGTAAGAAAAATCCAGACATCTAGTTGCACGGTTATAGTCCATTTTGCATCACACATTCCCACTACCCTTAAGTCAAAAACATTCACCATTTTTACCTAATAGCCTTATTTCCCTCTTGGACTTGAAAGTGATAAAGACCCAGCGGATTTCTCTGTATTATTCAGGGTTGCCAGATATGTCTGATTTTAGACATTGTGTCCATTTTTCACCCCTGTATGTCCGATTAAAAATTCTAATAATCGGACATGCAAAATTGTCAACTTTGATATTTTATATTTAAATTTAGATATTTTTTGTTGTTTTTAGATATCGGATATCAGTTCTAGCCACTTTAGCTATTTATTTTCATTAATGTGATAATAATCTAGCTGATTTTAGCCACTATTAGCTATTTATTTTAATTATTGTGATACTAATCCAGCTACTTTTAGCCACTATTAGCTATTTATTTTAATTATTGTGATACTAATCCAGCTACTTTTAGCTATTTATTTTAATTATTGTGATACTAATCTAGCACCTTCTAGCCACTATTAGCTATCTTTAGCCATCAATTTTTTTCTGACTGGATTTGACAGATTTGGAGCAGGGATGACCAAATTTGTCTAATTTTTGGAAAACTTGTGTCAGATTTTGAGAAAACTAATCTGGTAACCTTGGTATTATTAGTCATTTGCCCTTCTGCAAAATACAGAGGGTTGGACTACTGTAGGGTTTTAAATGTTACAACTAACTCTTTGTTTCAAACCCAGGGGCAGGAACAGACAAAAATTACAGGTGAGAAGGCGGAACCTCAAGCTAACCTTGACCTTTTCATTGGTAAAGCAATTATTAGGAGCTGTTTCTTCAGAAGGGAGAGGGGTTCAACGAACACTGAGGGTTATTAGAAAGAAAGCAAGAAAGAGAGAAAAATAAACCGTGGAAAGATTTAATAAGCACTACAAAACCACTTGTCTGTCTCCTGTACAATTTGAAAAAAATGCGGATAAGGAAGTGGAGGAAGGCAACCCTGATGTGACCCTGTTTTTTCAGTATCCCTTGTAGGAAAATAAAGCCACGTGCAGACACTGCAGTGACTCAACAGAGAATAAAAGTGCCCGTGAAGGAGTTTAAAAAAGAGAGTATTTTTAACTAGTTTACCCTGGCCGTCAAAAAATGACGGCTATATTCATATCAAGTAATTTTGCAATTGCAATTACGTAAAACCTTAGAATATCGTAAAAAGAAGGTGTTGTAATGTTTATGTATTAAACTCTATATATATAGATCACTTTGAAGCCTTTTGGCTAAGATCAATGTGTAGTATCTGTTCTTCGAAATCGCCATGGCCTCGAAGTTCAGAGAACAACAAAACGAACAAAGGCTTTAAACACAAGACAACATTATAGATAATTCAATTGAAATATTGAAACTGCTGGGTGAAGTTGCATAGGACATCTTGGCCAGCTGGTCGGGAGGCGATCACCATTAGCATGCTTGGGATTAGTCCTGAGAAGCTTTTGACCACTGACCAGCTTACCCCGGTCCTCGTGGCATTTGTCTCAGTGATAGGGATTTTGGATTCTCCCCCCTCAATTCTCTAGTCACAGGGACATGGGATCTCCCCTCCCCTCCTGAATTCGGCACTGAATGACCCACCAAGGATTGATGTGCCGTTAAACAAAACAATCAATCAATCTATATATGTATCTATCTATGTTTAATATGAATAAACACACTGAGAGTTTACCCAAAAGGCCAAGTATTCTACAGCTACCATTTTACAATCGTTTTACAAGCCAGTCACAAAAACAGGAGCCCGGAAGTGGGAGCTGGGAAGACTCATCAGTTCTTCACAGGTAAACAGCCCAGTCAACACATATCTCTTGTTCCGTCTTCTTTTCTTAACACACTAAACACAGTTACGAACCAAACAGGTTCGAACTACACACAGCTAGAACAGAAAGAACAACAAAACAAAGGCACTAAACACAAGACAACATTATAGGTGTGAAGCTAATTCAATTGAGATACTCAAACTGCTGTACAAAACACTAGTCAGACCACATCTAGAATATACAAGCATTATCTGGTCTCCACACACCAAAAAATACTGAGACATGTTAGAGATGTTGCAGAGGAGAGCTACGAAACTGGTGCCACAACTAAAAGACCTGCCATATGAAGACAGAAGAATATTACAGTTACCCACTCTACAATACAGAAGTCTGAGAAGTGACCTGATACACATCTACAAAATGACATACCGCATGGTAGAAATGGATGCAGACACTCACTGTAAGATGTACGTACAAAGCAAACAGCGAACTCTAAGAACAAACTGAGGTCACAGTCACAAATAAAAGATACACCACTACCCTGGTATTAGAGACAGATTTATTACATCAAGCTCACTTTCATACTGGAACTCCCTTTCAGACAAAACAGTAAACTCTGTTGCTGTTAACATGTTTAAAAACAACAGAAAAAGAAACTAGCTTACCACATAAGTATAAACATTTCTAAAATACTCACACCTTAAATGCCTAAATGTATCTTCAGTTGGTACTCTTTATGAAACAATTATTTTGAACAATCATTTTTCTCTTACAAATAACAAAATGATGAAATAGTCTTCTAAGGAAAGTAACTCTTGCATAAAAATGGGGCATTACTGACAAAAAATATAGATATACACTTGGTGTATTATTATAGTGGAGTCTGTAAAGTGCATCCCCATAGAGCAATGGTTAGCAAGCTAATTTTGAAGACCATTACTAATGTGGTCAACATTTGTGGCTTTCTGACAGACTAAGCTACACTTAGTCTATACCTAAGGACACCTTGTAATATAGCAGTGATTGCAAACTATTAATCACTGGTTTATTGCTGGGTTTAGGTTATTCTTGTGTTCTGACATTTATATATATCTATGTATCCCCATATAGGAGTTTATGCTAAATTGGTCACTAGTTTGTGCCCGCTTGTTTTTTGAAAATTCAGACCTTTTTTAGTGATCACAGTCCAACAAAAGGCGAAAGAAGTAACTTATTCATTGATCACCCCTTTTTCCAACTTTTTAATTGATCACCCCCAACACAGCATATATAGGTGGCAGTGATTCATAATTTCCCTTGGAATGCTAGTTTCCATTGTCTCTTTTGAAGTTGTCCATTTGGGTCTGTGGAAAATGTTTTTTTTTTGTTGAAAATTCCCACCTACATAGGTTTTTAGAGAGGGGGGTTCAATTTTCAATGTAAGTTTATGCTAAATTGGTCCCTTAGTTTGTGTCCAGCAGTGTTCATGCTTGTTTTTTTGAAAATTTGGACTTTTTAGTGCCCAACGTAAGGCGAGATAAGTAACTTATTCATTGATCATCCCTAACACAGCATATATGGGTGATGGTGATTCATAATTTCCCTTGGAATGCTAGTTACTACTGTAGTAAGTTTGATTGTCACTGGATTCCTCAAACTTGTGGCCTTGTACCACACTAAGCTGAGATCAGAAAATCCCCATAGTTAATAAGCTAGTCTCACAGACTATTGCCACTGTAGCAAGTTTTTCACTCACTCTTATGGCCTTGTGCCACATTAAGCTGGGCTTAGTAAATATCTGTGGTTAGCAAGCTAATCTCACAAGACTTACTACTGTAGCGAGTTTGATCATGACTGAGTGCCTCTTAATTGTGGCCTTGAGCCAGATTACTTTGAGCTTAATAAATACTTGGAGGCATGTCCCCTCTAATTTTTGTAGTCAATGTGTGCAAAAATCTTAGGTTGAGCAAATCTTTTTCCCATGACAAAAGTTTTGTGTGCACTTTTGAATTTGACATAGGGAATCATTATTTTTTCAATAAATACTCGGTAAGCTATTTACAAAATTTGAACTCTTTTGTGCGCACATTAATCGCCTTTGTGCGCTGATTGCAAAATGTGTACACGTGCGCACAGCTTAAAGGGAAATATGCTCAGAGGCACCTAACCATGGAGCAAAGATCAGCAAGCTCCTCTTACAGGCCATAACTAATGTAGTGAATTTGACCCTTATTGAGTACTCCAACAACTGTAGCCTTGTGCCATACTAAGCTACGTTTATTCTATATCCAGCAGCACCTTACTGTAGAATAGTGGTTAGTTAGCTAGTCTCACAAGACCATTTATGGGTGCTTCACACTTGTGGCATTGTGCCAGACATAAGCTAACAGGGGTGGATCCAGGATTTTTAGCAGTGAGAGTCCAATTTGAGTCAGATTTTTAGCACTAGAATTGACAAAAGTAAAAAGATTTATCAAAGAAATTTACTACAGAATCAGTAAATAAATAAAGATTATAAAGAACTAGCATTCCAAGGGAAATTATGAATCACTGCCACCCATATATGCTATGTTGGGGGTGATCAATTAAAAAGTTGGGTAATGGGGTGATCAATGAATAAGTTAATTCCCTCGCCTTTTGTTGGGCTGCTGACACTAAAAAAGGTCTGAATTTTCAAAAAACAAGCGGCACAAATTAGTCACCAATTTAGCAACTTACATTAAAAATTGAACCTCCCTCTAAAAAAACCTATTTGCCCCCCGCAAATAGGTTTTTTTAAAATAGGGATTTAAAAAAAAACAAAAAACATTTTCCCTACTCATTGAGGGGAGTGTGTGTGCAAAATTTCAAATTTTAGCATAACCTTACATTGCATATTGAACTCCCCACCATAAACCTATTTAGGAGGGAAATTTTCCAAAAACAATAAAAAAGCATTTTCCCTACTCATTGAGGGGAGTGTGTGTGCAAAATTCCAAGTTTCTACTATCAACGGTTAGGGCTGGGCGAAGTTAAGATACATAGATAGATACATATAAATGTTAGAACACATGAATAACCTAAACTCAGCAACAAACCAGTGTTGTGGGTAGCAGTGATTAATAAGACGATAGACATCTTACTTATATTAGATGAAAATCAAAATAATACATTTTTGTTTTTAAGGTTAATTTATGATTACTTAGGATTATTTGTGTTTTTTTTATTCATAAAATTTAATTAGATATTTCAATTGTGCTTTATCCAATCTACGCCTGGCTAAGCTTTTAAAAATACATATATTTAACACTTCAGACCTTTATACAAGATGTTTATCAGACAAGAGTCTGATCAACAACCTGAATGAAGATGAATAACACACCCACTTTTTTTTAAAAAGCAATCATAACCAGACATTGTTTTTGCAAATTACATAAAAATAATACTTTAAGAATTCTTAAAGTATTAAAAATGTGTTTTCCTTCATTTTTATTCACAAGCAAATCAATAATTTCTGTTAAATAATTTCTGCATTCAAAAAATAATTTCTCACCATTTTATTATTCAAAACGACTTTTGGTTCAAGGACAAAATGGCTGAATAAAAGCAAGTGTAAATATCCTGTTTGATACAATGAAGCAAGTGTCAGTCTGTCCTGATTCCGTTCTGCATAAAAGAAGTCACCAACCAATATGTAAATGATGTTAGCTGTAACATTAGAGAAAAGGGGGGATCAAACGATGAACTTCCAACTCTCAACCACATTTATATATTTACTAGGAAAATATCTGTTGCTTTGTTAATCTGAAAAACCTAGGGGTGTAAATAGTAGTTTTCTGTAGTATCTGAAAAACCTAGGTGTGTAAATAGTAGTTTTCTGTAGTATCTGAAAAAACTGATGGGAGTTGCCTGAAACAACCATCTCCAGCACTTAACCAAATCTTCTGCTAAGATGTCTACAGGGTGTGTTCATGCACATTTGCAAGGTTCTACACCAAAAGGTGCGTCCAGTAGCATCGACACAGATTTTTTAAAATAGTAATTAAAAAAAACACAAAAAATTAGATACAAATTTATTTTTTAAATTTCCAAAAATAAAAAACATATTTTCAATTTCAGTGTTCTAGATGTTATAAATATTAAAATTCTAAAACTTAAAAATTAAGAAAAAAAACTTGTAAATATAACCCCCTTCTAAAACCTTAAAAAATTAACTTTTTTTCAAAACTGTATGTAAGTGCAATACACAGCATTGAGACACAATTAGCGTTGGAATGGCATTGATATCTCCAAAACTGTAGGAGATGTGCCAAAAATGAGCGGAATATGAATAAATAAATAAGAATAACAATAAACTATGAAAATGAAAAATATTTTAAAAATATTTGCAATTTCAGTGTTCTAGATGTTATAAATATTAAAATTCTAAAACTTAAAAAAAAAACCCTTAAAATTTTAAAATTAACATTTTTATGAACATAGTTCCATCATGTGTATTGGTGTATGTCTTCTGATGTACATGTTACAGCTGTTTAGGCCATTTTCAACATCTTAACTGTTATTATAATTATATAATTATTATAATGTTATTATTATTAAAATAATTTTTAATTTCCCAAAATAAAAAAAATGTTATTATAAGATGTCTAGTGGAGTACTCATGTGAATTTACAAGGTGACACAAAGAAAACAAACGAGTGAAAAGGGAAGAATACCCTGCCACCTAGTTTGTTGTTTCATCGAGTCAGTGATTGTGGCTACAATGATTCAATAATGTTTCTGCTACTAATACTACTAGTACAAAAACAATAACATGTGCCCAGAGACATCAGAGATGAATGTAGAATGGGTTTAAAGGTTAAATTTGATCTCCTGCTAACCGTAAGGGTTCTCATAGCTCTGACAGTTAGAGCTGGTACGTTTAACTGTAGCATAGTTTGCATGCAAGTGTTACCAAGGTGAGTTGTGGTGGTCAATCCCAGACTTCTTTGCATGGCAGGTGTATTATCGTTCATGTCATCTGCATGTGTATGTGCAGATGCAACCTTGATGAAAAGTGACCTCTTCTGTCCCCAGAACTATTGGTGTCTGGGAAAGAAGGAATCAAACAAACACATTTACACACATACGCCTGTAGTTACATCTTATAGTGAAACATACACTTAAATATTTTAAATGAATAAAAGCCACCAATTTTTAAAGGACCCCAAATCCTGTGATTGATTGATTGATTGATTTATTTAGCAGCATTGATGGGTCATTTAATGCCGAAATCAGTTTATAATCCCCAAAATAGTGTCTTGCGACTGGTAAACGGTTATTATTTTTTTAATTAGAGTCTTGCGACTTTTGGTAAACAGTTATTATTTTTTTAATTAGAGTCTTGCGACTTTGGTAAACAGTTATTATTTTTTTAATTAGAGTCTTGCGTCTTTGGTGGCGCCTGTTTGGGGGGGGGTCTTACCCCTCTACAGGGCATGCAGTCAGAGTATTCTATGCCCCAGCCGACAGGGCTGGTCTCGTTTGGGGGTGGGGTCCTACCCCTCTGCAGAGGATACAGTCGGCGTATTCTATGCCCCAGCCGACAGGGCCGCCAAATCCTGTGGCCCTATGCCTTATTTCATCTATATTCTAACATAACCAGGATGCCCAGAGGCAAAAGAGATATGATTAATTGAATCTTACCGAGAGCCTATCCTTTACTTCCGATCTGCACTGTTTACTCACTGCTGTAGACTGATAGCCTGGGTGAGTTGCAATAAAGAACAACTAAAAAAATCTAAGATGAAAGAAAATTCTAGTCAAAAATAAAAAAATGACTAGCATTCCAAAGGAAATTGTGAATCACTGCCACCCGTATATGCTGTGATGGGGGTGATCAATTGTTCATGCAAACCGATTTTAGTGTGGACTTTTGAGTGGAATTATGGAAAAATGCTGGGACCTGTGTACAGGACCAAATGGACAACTTCAAAAGAGACAATGGAAACTAGCATTCCAAGGGAAATTATGAATCACCGCCACCTATATATGCTGTGTTGGGGGTGATCAATTAAAAAGTTGGAAAAAGGGGTGATCAATGAATAAGTTACTTCTCTCGCCTTTTGTTGGGCTGTGATCACTAAAAAAAGAAACAAAAAACAAGTGGGCACAAACTAGTGACCAATTTAGCATAAATTTACATTGCAAATTGAACCCCCCTCTAAAAACCTATTATGGTGGGAATTTTCAAAAAAACAAAAAAAATGATTTTCCCTACTCATTGAGGGGAGTGTGTGTGCAAAATTTCAAGTTTCAACTATGAATGGTTAGGGCTGGGCAAATTCTGGATACATAGATAGATACATAGGGGTGGCATTCATCTTACCAAAAATCATCTTGCTGAAGTCGGTTTTACCGAACGTTGATTGGTCACCTTTTTTCAGAGTGTATTATATTGTATATATGCTGCCACTCGATGTTAAAAATTTAATAAATTTTCGCCAAAGTACATTAAAATAATCTGTGCCGCCCAATGAACAACAATTCTACATTACTGAACTATACAATTACCTATGTTAATCCAAATAATACCTGAAATAAAATGAAAATAAAATTACTTTTATTGTAGATAATCAACAACAATACTGACACATACAATTGTAAATAAAATCCTTTTTTTTCTTCATAAATCTT
>VCCN01005667.1:1646223-1659088 GCA_006491835.1 Architeuthis dux | reverse complement strand
ATTTCTATTTTTTTACGACTTGGTTAATGATGTAGATCTTTATTGAAAATAGCATAAAGTTAGTTTCAAAAAATAAAAATTACATTTGCGTAATTAAAGCAGTTTTTAAACTGTATTCAATGTCAATTTTTGTCATCTAAAATTAATTTTGATTACGCCAACAGAAAAATTTAAACACTCATTAAAGATTTTCCAGAAATAAAGTAACAGTTACAGAAATAGGATTTAATGAAAATTAGTTAATTTAATAATGACTCAACTAGATTTTGAAAAAAAATATTACTTTTTATTTAAAATATAGTGAAAAATATATTTGTCTGCAGTGGGTGTCAGTTACTTGTTAACTTAGTTCAAAGGTCAAGTGGATATTGAATGAAAGCCTGCTTAAATTTACAAGCGGCTCATGGGACAGCTGAAGTATGAATAACCAAAAATTACATAACCTGATATTACCCACAGTGGTCAAACACCCATACTGGGTAGGTGAGCCTTTAGTTTTTTCTTTCTTTCATAAATGTCGACAACAAAAAAAAACATCACTTCATTGATATGCTAAACTTTGTGAATATGCAAATCTTTTTACAGTGTGTATCAAGTCCCAAACAGTGTTATTGGTATTTAGTAGGCTATTGTACTTAGACATATCAAGAAGAGATGTTTTTTGTGGTTAACATTTATGAAAGAAAAAAAACTAAAGGCTCACCTACCCAGTACGGGTGTTTGACCATTGTGGGTTATATCAGGTTTTGTCCCATGTGCTGCTTGTAATTTTAAGCAAGCTTTCATATCCACAATATCCACTTGACCTTTGAACTGAGTTAACAGGTAACAGACACCCACTGTAAACAAATATATTTTTCACTCTATTTTAAATAAAAAGTAATATTAATTGAATTAACTAATTTTTTTTTAAAGTTGGGGACGGGCTCATTCTTAAAAAAATCACAGAATTCTTTGTTTAATTCTGAATATATTACGGCTGAGTCAAAGACAGTTTTAATAGCAAGTCAGACTGTCCATTTGTCACCTGACAAGCCTCACTTGCTTATAGTCACATGAGAAAGTGGGGAAAAAATAAAATACATTTGGCAACAAAGAAGAAAGTGGGGAGGGGAAGCTGATTGAGACAAAGGAGGAGGAGGAGAAAAAGGAAAAGATGCAAAGGCAGAAAGAGGGAGGGAAGAAAATATATGCAAGAGGAAGAGGAAGGGGAGGAGTAATAATAAAGGAAAAGAGAGTAGAGAAAAAATGTCATGTGAGGAAGAAGAAAAAGAGGAAGATTTGAAAAAGAAAAAGAAAAGAGATAAAAACAAATGTACAGGTCTGGTTATTCACTCAATAGAAACCGTCGTCTTTTGGCAGCATGCTGTGTTGGGGGTGATCAATTAAAAGAATTGGTAAAAAGGAGTGATCAATGAATAAGTTACTTCTCTCGTGTTTTGCTGGGCGGTGATCACTAAAAAAAAGTCTGAATTTTCAAAAAACAAATGTGAATTGAATGCTGCCGGACACAAATTAAAGGAACAATTTAGCATAAACTTACATTGTAAATTGACACTCCCCTCCCCAACTAAAAACCTATTTTGGGTAGGAAATTAAAAAAAAACAAAAAAATAGACATAATAAGGAGTAAATGCTTAAATTTCCAGCCCTCTAGCCCTATTGGGGCGGCCTGTACACACAACATTTGATTGATCTTGGTGTCGAGGTGTATGTTTTAAAACAAGCTACAATATTTTTTTCTTAGTTTAACATTGGTATAATGATTGAAGGATATAATAAGACATTAGTAATGGAAAAGTAACAAAAAAGATTGCCAATATAAATAGATAGATCGATAGCCTGCCAGAACCACTTAAAAACTGAAGAAACCTATGGTGACAGTTTTGGTTTCTAAAAATGTACAGGAAAAAAAAGAGAGCGAGAAGAGCGAGAGGTTAAAATTGAAAGGCAGGAGGAAAAGAAATGCGACAGTTTCTGTTCACTTTGCACAAATGCCCTTGGGAAAGGTATGACCCCCCCCCCCCGCTATGGGTAAGTAGTAGCGAGAGCGGATCCAGGGGGGTCTTACAAGGTCTTATGGAAGAACCTCAGAATTTTTCCGAAAATTTTTATTTATACTGTTTTCTGAGTGTCTTCCAAGTCTTAAATCTTTTCGTCTCAATACATGACAACCTTCAAGACCCTTAGAATATTTCCGAAGATTTTTATTTATCTTAATTTCACTAGCTGATATGCCCTGAACTGCAATTTTAGCCAATCTTGGATATATAATTTTCTAAATTTACTGGGAAAAAAAGCATTTTTCAAGATGGCCGCCAAATTGACCTTCTGAAGTTGATTTTTTTCATAGAAATGTGTGGAATCGGTCAATTTGATGTCAATGTGTATGTTTTAAAACAAGCTACAATATTTTTTCACTAGTTTAACATTGTAGTAATATAATAAGAAATTAGTAATGGAAAAATAACAAAAAAGAACCACAATATAACTGTATTGTGCATATATGAATGTTCCTTAATATTTGCTACTGCTCACATGTGCAGCTGCAGAGTGCAGTGCATGAGAGCACTGAGTTAAAAAAACATGCATCTCTGGTTGCAACTTTTCTTACAGGAACACTTGGTCAGTTCCTCACAGCTGGCTGTAATTGAGGGTAATGTTGACCAACATATCTGCTATGTCTCTCTTTTCTGCATTCACCCCCAGTCAGCAGGATTGATGGTGTCTGGCCATGGAGATGGTAGCCTGGCCCCAGATGATCCTAGCCTGATAAGCAGCATGCTTGGCATACTCTCTAAGTGTTGGGCGAATTGAGTTGTACGGCCTCTGCTTGCTGACAGAGAGATCCAGTTTGCTTCGTCCACACCAGTGGCTCCGCTTGATCTGTCATACATGAGGACAACGAATCTCTCCAGCCATTGCAGGTCAAGATCATTAACTGTTGTTAGATGCTGGCTGCGATTGGTGAAGGTTTCCAAAACCTCATCACAGATGTTCCAAGTCTGCCATGCAGT
This sequence comes from Architeuthis dux, assembly GCA_006491835.1. NCBI lineage: Eukaryota > Metazoa > Mollusca > Cephalopoda > Oegopsida > Architeuthidae > Architeuthis > Architeuthis dux. The sequence continues at coordinate 1,656,071 of VCCN01005667.1, read as the reverse complement.
CTTCTTCACTTTGCCACAGAACGCATACACAACATCACATCCAGTGAAAGCAAGTATGATATTCCACTGTCTTTCTCAATCCCTACTGCAAAAACTACCTCATGGACTAGAATCCATTGTACATTGGCCCCTTGACCAAAGGCGATCCACACGCTCTAAAGCCCAAGGTCCTGTAAGGATGGCAGTACAGATATTGCTATGTCGAGGACGTTAGTCTCATTAGCCTTAATGATCAGAGGATTGCTACCATCTGTTGTTGCATCCCTGGCATGTGCAAATATTCATGTGCCAGCTTCTTTATGACAGCATGGAGATACAGCATCCAGGGATCTCTAGCTGTTGCTAATGGCATCTTCTCCTTTTGTGACAATGAGTGTGTTTGTCATCTTTGCTTCACACATCTTATTCGCAAGTGAGTGAAACAGCTCAGTTTAATTGCTGTCATCTCAAAGAAAGTTTCTCTAGTTGTTTGGGGTCTTACTGGTTCCGGTCACTCTTGTTCTTATTCCTTGCCCTCTTTTCGACCTGGCTTCAGATTTCAGGCTTGACTTTTGTACACATCAAACACTATGTACTTGGCACTATAGGATTCCACCTTCTGGATGATGTCTTCTCTAGCATAGTCATCAAATGTCTTTGAGGTGCATGGATGTAGGGCATTGATCAGTGCCGAGTCATCTATGATGACTGCATCTCCCCTTGCTTCTCTGTCTAGAATATTCACTTGTGCTTGAAGAATTTCAGCCAGCTGTGACTTCTGACATGTATGAAGCTTGCCACTGTCACTGAGAGATGCAGGAGACGACTTCTCATGCTTTCAGGTATCTAAAAACCCAGATCTGGGTCTAAAAACCCATTGCTGGCAGCCTTGTTCTACATCACTGTCTGCTCAGCTGTGATGTGTAGCCGATTCAGCCAAATTTGCTGCAGACAGTTGGAGCACACTCTACTCGACAAAGTACATGATGATACCATTTTGTAATTACCCCACGCATCTTTTTCTGGTGTTCTGTAAAAACGTTTTCATATCGATGCAAATCGGACAACATATATGCTGATACCAATATATCTAATAGGCCAATATCAGCCGATGTCGACTGATAAATCGGTCGGATGCTTCATATAATCAGCATAATTCACCCGGCTTGAAAACATAGGAATCAACACTAAGATCATTCAAATCCACGAACTACACATATTTCTATGAAGAAAATCAACTTTTGGAGGCCAATATGGTGGCCATCTTGAAAAATGGCTGCCATCTTGGATTTTCAAGTGACCAAATTTGATTAGAAACCTCTGGAGAACAAACACACCAAATTTCATGCTTGTATCATAAAGTGCACAATTCCCCATAAATGTTGATTTTATCTGCGCCACTAATCAGGGAAAAATCAGAAATAGAGAGAAATAATAGAAAGAGGGGGTGCAAAAATGTTGATCAAAAGAAAGAAAAACAAAAGAAAGAAGATGAACAGGAGAAGAGAGGGGTAAACAAGATGAAAAGGAGAGAGTAGGCAGAAATGAAGGAGAAAAGAGAGACAGATAGAGGAGGAAGGAGAAAAGGGAAAGATGAAGGAGGATGGAGGAGAAGCCTGTTGAGGAGGGAAAGGTATAGGACGATTGAGGGATAGATAAGAGGAAGGGGGAGAGATAGATAGGAGGAAGGAGGGAAAGATAGGCGGAAAAGATAAGAGGAAGGAGGAGAACCAAGCCGGGGAGAGAAAGATGAATGAGTGAAAGACGGAGGAGAAGCCAATAAAGGAGAGAAATGCAGGGAAGGAAGAGAAACAAATATAGTGAAAGGGATCAAAAAAGGAGGAGAGGCAAATGGAAGGAGAGAGGGTGATAAGGAAAAATGTGGTGGACGAAAATAAAGGAGAAAATGGGAGAAGAACGAGAGAGAAAACAAAAACGCCAGAGTGTGAGGAGACACAACATGATTGCGGGAGGGAGAGGTTGGTCAGTTAGAGAGAAAGGGCTGAAAAGGGAAATTATTATTATTTCCCCTCTAGAGAGAGAGATAGAGATATATAGAGAGAGCGGGAGAGAGAAAAGGAACTGGAAAGAGGGGGGGGGGTCAAGTGTAAACACACAATCACGATTTGAGAAAGAAAGAGAAGATTCCATTTCAACAGTTATGAAAGGGGCGAATAGGGTTAGTAGCCAACACTTTGGAAGAGTCCAGAAAAATTACCCAGATCAAAATTCTTTTAGTACAACAAAGCCTTTTATTTACTCTTTAAGCCAAATGCTAGTCCAGTTCACCAAAATAAATATTCCAAAATAAAATTATATGTGTCAGCACCTTTGTGTACAGTGTACACTGTACAATGCACGTAATACAAACACACACTCCATCATTACATACACGTGTGTGCGTGCACACATATAGATAGATAGATTTATAACCATAAAATATTATTTACTTGGGTTAGATCTGTTTATGTGAAAGCTGAAAAGAACGATTTCCAGTTTACTGTATGGGAGCCTCTATTGAAATAAGTATTATCATCATCAACAATAACATGAATAAGAACTGATAGAGCAGTTTCTGTCTAAAATTTAAATCTAAACATTTCAGCTAACACTTTTCAAGTTGAAGTTGATATATTTTTTTTAAAGACTAATCTCATACACATTTATTTCTCTTAGAGATTAAGTATTTTCAAAAAATCCCTAATTTGGTTTGGTTTCATCGCCTGAAAAATGAAATTTAAAAAATCAAGCATTCTGCATCAATAAAAATATAACACCCGCTATTCAACAGTGGGCAATGTTTTCTTTAAAACTACAAGCTTTTTTATTTAAATTATTTTGAGAAAAAACCCAACATATTTTCTTATGTCATACTAAATGTTGTTTATAACACATTTATGCATCTAATTATTAATTAAAAACACATTTAAGCAAGTTTAAATTATTAAAAAAAAGGACCCCCACATATATTTCATTCATTCATTCCGATGCAAAACTATGAAAGAAGTTAAAGCTATGCCTTCGTTGCAATAAAAATGTAATAATGGTCGTTTATAAATAACTATATTAGCTTAGTAAGTACAAATCTGGTGCAGCTAAACACTATATAAACGTGTTATTTTGGTTATTTAAAAAACTAAATCTTATTAATTTGCAAAGGTGGATCGTGACGTCCGTGTTTATTCTTAGACATTTTAAAACAGGTCTCCATATATTTGCTAAGAAAGGGAGAAAAAAAACAGAAATTATAAATGAAAATCATAAAAAAATGAATTAAAAACAGCATTTTTTGATAGCGTGTGATTCGCTGCTGGGAAAATCATTTGCTAAAAAGGTATTTATTTTAGATAAACATTCAATCTAAGAGAAGGAAACGACTTCTTTGAGAAGGTTTTCTGTGGTATGTAAGGGTTAAACATATCACACAAGGAGAAGAAAGGCAGTCGGTTTTTTGATTGCATAAGATACATAAGTCGATATTATATATCCGGGTGATAATTAAAGGAAAAACAGAGCCCAGAAAGCAGGAAATATAAGGGAAAATATTTATTAGTATTTTAGATTGCAACTTAGTAGCAGTGGTAGACAAGCAAGTAGGCAGGCCAAGAAAACGTGATTGACCTATTTTTGGATTACGGATGGACAGTAGTGTTATCATTTGGCATCTTGTTTTTTCTTCACTTCGGGACAGTTTAAATGCCTTCTTTGTCGCAATAAATTATTCCTCTAAAATTAAATCTTATATATCTTTAGTTTTATCCTTCAGATCAAAATAAAGGTCTCCTTTTCCCCCCCAATATACACAGCAAAGCTTCCTTAGATAAGTATAATTCGTTGTTATCGTTGTTACATAAATAATTTTCATTTTTCTGCACTAAAAAGCTTTGTTAGTGTTTGTATAATTTTGATACAACGATTTTAAAGGTTTCCAAATCTATTATTTTATTAGTAGGTCTTGCAAAAGGAAAAGTGATTTAATTATCACACTTTTGCTCTACCGTAGAGGAAATATCATAGCCGTACGTCCTATCGCTTTTAATATGAAATGCATACAAAATTCTTGGTGTTTGTGAATTATAGTAACAAACAGTGTATTCGGATGCAACAAGCGTGTGCAACAGAGTGAAGTATATGTACTCGTAAATACTGCAGCCTTGTACACATTTATTTTTTACGAAGATCGAAGGGTGCACATGATTAGCACCCCGCACCTGAATCCAATCCATATGGATGAATGAACGTGAGATAATCAGTTAAAAGAAATGAGAGGCTCCGAAGAAAAACGTATATATAATAAACTGCTCGTACTAAGATGTTGTAGTAGGTTCATTAGGGTAAAGGAATGAATTTTCAATCGAAATGGACAAAATGCACAGGGGGTAAACGAAAATTAGATGCAAAATAATACTCATAGATTTTTACTTTTACACACGCGCACACACAATAATAAAATCAAGTCGTGTTGTTTGCAAGAAAATTATGAATGAATGAATATTAGATATTTTTTCAGTAGGCGTATGATGTTATTCAACAGACAACCTTGCATTTTTTTTTAATTCATAGGTAGAAAGAAATAGTTAATAAAAATTATCCAACCGCGGTCATTATTTAAAAATTGATAGATACATCGATAGAAGCATTTAAATTCAATTTCTTGAAAATATCTTCTTTCTTTTTTTTCTTTGTCTTAAAACAAAACCGACATTAAGATCTTATTCTTATTTAAAAGAAAAAGAAAAAGAAAGCAAGCGGGGGTTGTTCTTTTATTACCTACCTGAAAATTACCTGAAAATTAATTAATAATGATGAACCGTGCAGGCCTTGTCGTCGTTGTGTGCATGCAGATCCTTGGTGGTTGGAGTTAGGAGAGTGTGCACCTTGTCTTTGTCGATATATAACAATTGATATTCTAATATGAATGATACATCTATTATTTCCATGCGATCTTTTTTAAAAATATCTTTGATCATCTAGTTAATCAATAGAAATGCTCAGCGATGTCTGGGTGGGTGTTGGACGTATAATAGAGACAGACGTTTACTCAACAGGATGGGTGAACGGTAACACTAACATAGTTATTCTTCTTCTCTGCGCTGTGGTTGTAGCTACTTGTCCGTTGTCGCTGTGTCTCCTTTCTCGCAAACCAGTTCGTTGTGGAATAATAATAACAACCATAAAAGCTAGATATATAAATATGTACATGTAAGTTGTGTATTTGTAGATATGCATGTAGGTCTCGCTCTCTCTCTCTCTATATATATATATGTATTTCTTTTCTTGACTAAAAGGCTAGGTGCTTAGCCTTGACTAAGACTGGCAGTACAAAGCCGTTTTGGGGTGTAAAGGAAAAAACTAGCAGTTGCATGGACGTTACAATAAATCCTAAAACTAAAAACCCTCTCCCACACCAGTTCTAAATTCACGAGTCCTGGGTTCACGCGAGCAGCCCGGACTTCGGTGAAAACAAATAAAAATAAATAAATTAAATCCTCATAATTTCCCCGACTTGCAAGAATAAAATAAAATGTATATTTGTAAAAGTATGCAATTCATGAAATATTTTAAAAACTAGCATAGCACCCGAAAAAAAATGACGGGATTATTTACGTATGGATAAATTATAAAAATATATATTTTAGAATAAATATACTTATTGCAGACAAAAAATGCATACCTCGAACGAAATTTATTTTTCTGTCTATTTTCTACAACACTTCGTGTTTGCTGTTTAAAAAATTATTTTTTAAGCAATAAAAGGCTACAGAATTAGGTACAAAAACGGAATTGAGACATTATCATCAGCAGTAGTAGTAACAGTAGTGATATTACCAGCAGCTGCCAATTTTTATGATTGTGTGTTAACAGTGTAACGGATACATATGTATTTTGCATTCACACACCATCCGGTCATTTAGTCAAATCATTTGACACATATATTTTCTTCGGAACATCCAGGTTTTAGATATTCCTAAAACCAAATTATCTGTTCCAAGTACAATTCCAGATAATTACAATTTTCTTCATTATAGCAGTACGCCTTCCTCTTTTTCTGGTTACTTTAGCGCGACCGAAAACCAACCAACCAACCAACCAACCAACCAAAAAACAAAGTGACGTCGGTTTGTATATTATAAAATGTTTTTGACAGCATAAAAGTTATTAAACGACGCAACAATTTAAAAAAATATAAAGCGACACATGGAATTGATGCGATTTTATTTTTTGTGAAAATGGGCTCAGTAAATTGTATTTCCTTTTAAAGTCTTCATATTGTTCGTATCTATATATGTTGATTAACACTTGATCAATCCTCAATTGACACTTGCAATATAGAGCGATGGTTAGCAAGTTAGACATTGTGAAAATTAGTTCAATTCCTGCTGGGGGTGATCAACCCTGCTTAGCTTAGTGAATATGCAAGACTAAGTTACTAACCATTACTCTACAGTGAAGTATTAGAAACCGTCAACCAAAACTGTTACCAAAACTGTCAACATAGGTTTCTTCGGTCTGGCTGGCTGACTATGTACAGTATCGCCCATAAATAAGTACACCCCTACCACTATTTTATAGAAAGTTAATTGTCTTCTAAACCAAATATAGCAGGATTTTATTATTTCTAGTGGAACATTACACAATGAAAACGGATATTATCAGGTAATATTTATGACCAGTCTACAGCATTGATACTCTGTTGCCAAAAATATGAATATGTTGCCGTCCAAAGATGAGTACAGCACTAAGAAAAAATATTTTTGGCGGTTAATATCCTTCTAAATCAAATATAGCGGGATTTTATTATTTCTAGTGGAACATTACACAATCAAAACGGATATTATCAGGTATTATTTATGACCAAACTTTACAGCATTGAAACTCTGTTGCCAAAAATATGAATATGTTGCCGTCCAAAGATGAGTACACCACTACGAAAAAATATGTTTGGCAACAGAGTTTGGTCATAAATAATACCTGATAATATCTGTTTTGATTGTGTAATGTTCCACTAGAAATAATAAAATCCTGCTACTTTTGGTTTAGAAGAAAATTAACTTCCTATTAAAAAGTGGTAGAGTGTACTTATTTATGGGCGATACTGTATGTATCATGCGTACAGGCCGCACCAATGGAGCTAGAGAGCTGACAATTTAAACATTTACTCATTATGTCTACCCCCTAAATAGGCTTTTAGGGGGTCAATTTACAATGTGAGTTTATGCTAAATTGGTCCCTTAGGCTGTGTCTGGCAGTGTTCATGCTTGTTTTTTTTTAAATTAGTTTTTTTAGTGATCACTGCCCAACAAAAGGCGAGATAAGTAACTTATTCATTGATCACCCCTTTACCCAATTTTGTAATTGATCCCCTCTCACATTGCTGCCAAAAGACATTGGTCACGTGACGTTTTCCATTGAGTGACTAACCGGACCTGTTTTAGTTATCTACTAAACTTAGCTTGGTACGACACAAAGTCATAAGTGCAGAGCACCCAAAAGTGAGGATCGATCTCAAAACAGTCTGCAGGACTAACTTACTAAAGCTTGGCTTGGTATGGCACAAGGCCTCAAATGTGGGGAAACTTGTGGAGCTAATGAGCTTCGAACTCACAACTACCTTGAAAATCAGTATTCGAAATCCGGGCTTTTACTTGGGCTCGAACACCGATCTATGACACCAGTGGGGAAATACACAACTATGTCAGCCATGAGGGAGGCTGTCAGCAACCAACAACTATTATGTATTCAAATGGTTCTTCGGACGATTGAACGATGTTGGAAGCAGAGAAAAATCAAAGAAGCAACTCACATCAACATGTCGACTAAATGGATTAGACAGACAAGTGCGGAGTTCGACCCGACGTGGCTTCCGCTTCTCAACAGACCTAAACCCGACAAGACAAAGACACAGAAACACCCGGGTCCTCCGTTATAAGAGTTACCCCCTTTAAAAATTAAAAATAAACTTCTCGGAGTTTACACCTGAAGAAGGCCGAAGAATGGATCGGCCGAAACGTCGTGTTTACAACACAAACAACTAGAAGGCGTTCAATCGTCCGAAGAACCATTTGAATGTTAATGACCCTTGTCAAAACTATAGAAAATAACTATTATGTATGTATTGTTTCAGATGTTGTCCTCATCTCGGTTCATGCTTTGAACAGAACGTTTCGGCCGTTGTAATCTACAGTCTTCGTCAAGTGGGCGTTGTAAATGTGGAGGCTTCGGAATGCTGGAAGGCCCCCCCCTAGAAGCGTGGGGGCGGAATCTCCTCATTCCGCTGTTTATATTCGGGTGGGAGAAATCCTTAGGTCATAACTATGTCTATGTCCGAAACTGGTGCCAGAGAAACGTTTTTCTACTCCCACCCGAAAATAGACAGCGAAATGAGGACATTCCACCCCCACGCTTCGATGGGGGCTCCCTGTCCCAGCATTCCGAACCTCTCCATTTACGACACCCACAAGAAGGTCGTAGAGTATAACGGCCGAAACGTTGTGTTCAAAAGATGAATCCGAGATGAGGATAACAGTCAAAACAATATCTATACATAATGATGTATTATTTCTGTCTGAATTTTCTTAGATGAGGGATTCATCTAAAATGAATTCAGACAGAAATAACCAACAACTATTTCTTCATACGAGAAATTAAACTCAAGCAATCAAACAATTACTAAATCTGTCATTAAAAATCTATACATAATGATATATTATTTCTGTCTGAATTTTCTTAGATGAGGGATTCGTCTAAAATGAATTCAGACAGAAATAACCAACAACCATGTCTTCATACGAGAAATTAAAATCAAACAATCAAACAATTACTAAATCCGTCATTAAAGAGATTCCATTGTACCAAACAATTCTTTCCATTTAATGTTACCGAGTTCATTCATAAGCTAACCTCCCACCTCCAGGGACGCACTAGCATGTCAAGTTTCCACATTCTGAATATAATTACTTACAGAAAGCGAAGTATTAAGTGTTTGGCTAATTTTCAAATACGATTTCAAATTAGGACATAATGCTGTTAACGTCAACAAATCATTTTGGAGGATACACTGCTACAGTGCCAACTGTTCAGCGTTAGTTTTATAGGTTTAGGTCTGGAAATATGGATAGCATTAATAAATCACGAGGAAGGCCCACATTTTCTGGAGACTTTAGGACTTCGTCAGCAACCATATTACTTCATCTCAAGGCAGTAGGAAAGGTTAACAGTTGGGAAAATAGGTCTGTATGAACTGAATGAAATGCTGTGTCCGGCACCACACCTCTCAGCTCACTGTGTCTAAGTTTAGAGAATTGGGATATGAAATCTTTCAGAATCCTCCATATATACCTGACATTTCTCCTACAGATTATCATCTTTTCAAGCATTTTGAACTTCATATCCGTAATAAAGGTTTTTATAATAGGCAAGCCATAATTCGTCCTTTTAATGAATTTGTAACCACTAATCTTAAAGAATTATATGAAGAGCATGGTTCCAAAACACGATAAGCGCCATTTTGAAAAAATGTTTTTAATTATATTAAAAATCAAATTCTGGATTTGAATGTTTAAATCTTATTACAACCTTTTTATATATATATGTAGATAGTAAGATAAAAATCCAGAATTTGATTTTTAATTTAATTAAGCACATTCTTTAAAACAATGGCGGTTATCGCGTTTTGAAATCACACTCTTCATGTAGAGATTGCATACGGTTGTCATTGGGAAACAGTTATGCTTCAAATGGGTCATATTTTAATTGAACATTTACCGTTTTTTGTTGTTTTTTGCTGTGCGCATTTTGCAGCCAGCACACAAAGGAAATTAATGTGTACACAAAAGGTTAGTTATCTAAAATAATGTAGTAATTAATAA
>VCCN01005667.1:1635799-1645960 GCA_006491835.1 Architeuthis dux | reverse complement strand
GATGATGATGACTCTCGGTTCGGGTCTGTTGACGGGAGCTGATCTTTCTGTGTAGGGAAATTAATTTCGGTGAAAAGACTCTCCCATGTGGGCAGAAAGAAATTACGACAAAATTCAAGGATCTTCAATTGGAAATCTGGGAGTTTATTTCCGTCGATATAATTTCTTTTCTGGGCCGGTTCGCGGGTAGCTTCGAGATACGGAATTCTGTTGCATTTAGTTTTCTAAATGAGTTGGTCACTTTTCTGAGTTACTACTAAGAAGATCAAGGGTTGTTCCTCCTTTCTTCCACCCGGCCGGGTGGAATAAGCCAACTTCGTCTCTGACCTGTCGCTCCAGATTCAAATCTAAAACTGCCCTCTAACCGGCTCTATCCCCCCTCAACCTTAACGGGCAGGAGTCTTCTATGTGCGACCTGTCACTAACGGCTTCAGATCTCAACTTTTTCTATTTTCAAATTTGGGCCCCTTTTAACGGCTACTGGTGATACGATCTCTCCTCCCTCGCCCATCACGGGCAGGGGGGGGACTCTTTTTGTCACGTACACACGGACACAGAGTGCATTCCGTTACATATTCTTGGAGACGGAATAAAAACCAGGTCAAATGTAACAAAAGCTAACTTTATTTCTTAAGAACATAATCATCATTATTAACAATAACAAAAGCTCATTGTGAGACTAATTTTCTTTTTCCTTGTTGAAAGAATTTGGGATTCGGAAGAAAAAGAATTCTGACAGGTCTGGTTGGTCATACAATAGAAACCGTCAACAGCAACATTTTTCTAATTTTAAACCCAATGTTTCTGCACAAGACACAGGGATCGCATTGATGATATCTAAAAAAAACGGTATGTGTGTGCCAAACATTTGATGTTACTGCTTTACATTACTTTAATTAGCGAAAGCTGTTAATTTTCATTATCCTTTTGAACATTTCCTATACAGGTGGGCGGTGGAAAACGTTTCCACTTGAAAGTGGGCGGTGACGCCAAAAGGTTTGAGAACCTCTGAATTAGGGGAATGTGGTAAAATATCCCAACCTAACGATTTGATCTTGCCCTGAGTTTATTTTATTGAGTGTTGCTTGTATTTTCATTTTTAAGAATGACACATTTTCTTTTGGCCAAATCAAGGAATTTTACCTAAACTTTTACTATTTATTCGTTCTTTATAATAAAGATCTGATGTGATTTTCTTACTTTATTCTAAGACATGGATCTTCAACGTGGGCAGTACCACCCACTAGTGGGCGATTTGCGATTTTAAGTGGGCGGTAGTTTGTTTTGAAGAAAACTAATTTCTATGTTAGGTGGGCGTTAGTATATTTTAATATCTTTAAAATATGTCAAATTGGGCGGTTAGTGAAAAATGGTTGAATACCCTTGTTCCAAGAGCTCGTAATAACTGATACCTACCATATTCCACCCACTGCTTCCCAAGACCTTACGAGAATGAAGCTTCGGTTAAAATGTTGACATAGATTTTTCGCCCAGAATTCCAGATTCTTTCAACAAGGAATACAAGAATTAGTTTCATAGTGGGCTTTTGTCATTGTTAATAATGATGATGATATTCTTGATAAATACGGGGTGACGCAAAATAAGCTGAAATGGCATGGAAAACGCCGTGAGAAGAGCACATATTTGCAATCAAGAAGCGGATGGTCATTTGGTCGATATGATGTAAAACAAATTCCAAGAATTCCAAGAATTCTTCCATTCACCGTTCCAAAGTTACAAAGAAAACAAAATGTTCAGCTTATTTTGCGCTACCCTGTATAACGTCTATTACATTTGAATGGGTTTTTATTCCCTCTCTAAATATGTAAAATTACTTTTCGAACAAGCCGAGATATTTCTGTGTATTAATTCTTCAAATTTAGATTATTCATGCTGGTGATCAGTGGCGTTTTTAGTTCTTAGAAAGGGGGGGCATTTGGGGGGCCGAGATTAGCGACGGGGTGGGGGTAACGAGAAATCTTCATTTTTATACTTCACCACGTTGATATACACAACTTATATGAATAATTTTAAAAATATAAGTATAATAGTTTACTAAATTGAGTAAGTCAGTTTTATAATTAGAGGATGAACATCTCCAGACATGGGGTGGGGGAGCTTTCTTCTTCCCTAGCGATCATCAAATGGGAAGGAAGGTCGTCTCCCCTTTTGTCCACGGCTTCTTGTGCCGAAACACTACATTAAAAGCTGCCATGTTCAAAATTATTATATTTTTACGGCATTTTCTAGAAAATCTGAGATAATCAATCATATATCAACTACACCCCTACATTAAAGTGTATGAAAGTGTGGGGGGACCTAGGGGCCAGCCAAAATTCTGCCCCCACCCTAGAATCGCCACTGCTGGTGATGTTATCAAGAAAAAGACCATAATGTCGTTTTAAAGTTTCTCAAATAAATCAGATTATTTGCCCGTCACACAGCAATAGAGTAAGCTCTTCCCATCCAAGAATTGGTATTCTTGTAGCGACCATCTTCACTCCTCGAATGCCAGAAGTCAAGTGACAAAAACTAGTTTTTACAGAAAGATAGGATCGAAACAGCAACTTTCAGAAACTGATAAAATAGGCGGGAAAACACCATAAATATTCCCCGTCATGTCAGAAATACCGCCAAGGACCATTTTCCGGAACCAAAGCCTCGCTTATCCCTAAAATACAGCGTTCTCAGCTAGGCTAGTAAGTAGTAATAATGTCCCCTGAGGTTAACAGATTTCTCACACCATTCACATTCACCACTTACCCACATCGACGCTACTCACAAACTCCTCTAGATTCATCAATGCAACGATTAAAATACAGGAATCTCCCCGATTAGCACTGTTAATTGGTTCCATGAAAACCCCCCGCTAATAGAAACTGTGCTAATTAAACATAGAAATATATATAATATAGTTGTAATTAGTTCAAGAACTTTCTAAATACGTGGTTGAATTTTTATAAATGCACTTTTACCATATTTTAATGTAATATAATAATAAAGAATAATTAATGTGTTCACTATTCAACATTTTACCATAATTGAAACATTATGCGTAAATGAAGAGAATTGGGGCGTAATTTCTTTTCATAGCCTTATACAAAAGAATACAAGTACATTCATTTCTCTACAAGATGTAAGATTTATTTAATATAATTAGTAAAAATATGTGAACCATCCACACATATGGTTTAATGGTTTGATTTTAAGACTTGTCTTTATGAATATGACTCATGGGTGCAGGAGTTTCAGCTATACAGTACTCAGACTTTGGAATCAATTACCCTATGATATCTGGAACATACAGACATTAGCATGCTTTAAATCAAAAATCAAAACTTTCTTGTTTCGAGACTTTCATAATTATATGAACTCAGTAAATAAATACACTTCGTAACTGTAGCTCCTGTCCCGTATTTAGATGGTTTGACTTTAGAATTTGTCTTTATGAATATGACTCATGGGCGCAGGAGATTCAGCTATATAGCACACAGACTTTGGAATCAATTACCCTATGATATCCAGAACACACATACATTAGCAGGCTTTATATAAAAATCCCAAACTTTCTTGTTTCGAGACTTTCATAATTATATGAACTCAGTAAATAAATACAGTTCGTAATTGTAGTTCCTGCCCTGTGTTTTGTAAAAACTTTATTGACAAGTTGCACTTTCTTCTTACTCTTCTTTAATAGGCCTTATATTTTTATTGAATTTGATTGCACATGTTTTCAAGCGCTTTTGTCCAGTGGGGACTTAAGTATTGAGGTTCCCGAGAAAGGGCGCTTTCTATAAATGCATTTATTATTATTATATAATAATTAGCAATGCGTATTTGTCGTCTGGCACGGTAAGGGACGCAACTGACGTAGTAAAATAGAATTTTTTATGTTCTGATGACGTAATAAAAATGCTGAATTTAAAAAGGAAGATAACAAGTAATATCACTTTTCTACAAGATGTAAGATCTATTTAAATAACTTTTTATTTTACAGGGTGCGCCATAAAGATTTACCCATCAGTTTTGCCAATTTATTCAAATTTGAATTGAGGCACGTGTATAGTACGAAACAGTGGCGTACCTATGGTTGGTGTCACCCGGGGCGGTAACTCATGGTGTCACTCCGCCCCCTGAACTTACTCTCTTCCCAGGAGATCTAGGATTTTGGTGATCTTTTTGTACTACAGGTATACGTACCTCAAAAGATACGCAAAATTTACTTTTTGCATACAATCTGATGGGAATTTCTTTTTTAATGTACGCTCCTACCTAGTAACATTTCTTCCCATTGGGTTTAAATGTTATAAGACAAGAAATAATACTTTTAGTAATAGTTGAAGTTTTCCTTTTCTTTCAAAAGATACCCGGACATATTCACCCATAATTTCAAAACTATTACTCCTAGATCCCTAATTTTATTTTGATTTTCATTGCACTACGTAAATTGTCTCAGTATCACTAAACATGTTAAAAATAGAAAAAAGGTTCTTTAGATTATTGTATGTTATAATCTTATATAGACAAGTTTTTTGTGTACATTAAAAGATACAAAGACAGCACTTTTTTGATACCTGTTTAATGAGAATTAAAACAACACACGTGATAAAAAACAGTAACGTCTTTAGAAATGACAATCGGCAACAGGATCACCAATAAGCCTAATGGAACGGAATGGTTGCTTGTTGCTAGGAGATGGATTCTGTGCAAACGAAAGGTCACCGCTCGGCTGGCTCTTGGTCTATAGCACATAACCTCTTAGAAACTTCTTTGCAAGACAGAAGGAGATTAACATATATAAATAATCGTTTTATTTATGTATGTACGCCTACTCTCAATTTTTAAGTTAAATTATAATGTCGTTATGTTTGTTATAACTACTGGGATGTTCGATTAGAAAAAATAATTACAAAGAAAATGTATGAAATTCTTTTAGTAAGTCATCATGGTATCACCCCTCTGATGGTGTCACCCGGATCTGACCCCCCCCCCCCCGGTACGCCACTGGCACAAAGCACATATATTCCACTGTCTACACTGAGTCTATACAAACAGTCATTTTTCGATATGACTACCTTTTAACTTGATCATGGCCTTTGGATGAGCGGTAACTGATTCGCACGAAGGCCGCGCCGTTTCTTCGTCTAAATTGGACCAGGATTTGCCAAGAGCTTGCTTCAGAACGGCAACACTGCTGTAGGAGATCTTTGGAACATCATTCTCCAAAATGGACCAGGTGACAAAATCCATGGAATTGATGTCCGAACTAGAAGGGGGCTAGATGTTCTTGTCCATCATCTTGGTCGAAGACGTAACGCTCTCTAAAGACTTCAGTGACCCAAGAAGGTAACACCTTTTCTTCAAGAATTTGAAGATAAACTTCGCTCTTCACCTTCACACCCTCTTCAATGAACACTGTCCCATCTGATGCAACTGTGACCCACACCATCACCCCAGCAGGCGTCTGGCAACGAAAATGGGCTCAGCTGCCTTCAGAAAGGTCTCCAGCATATTCACGGATATATTTGAATTTCTATGAAACGACTTTTAAGAAGAAAACAAAAGTGTAATTGTTTCAGTTAAAGAGTTCGTAGTTTCAAATGGTGGGTAAGAGGTATTTTTATCAGCAACATTTTTTACCCTCGAGTGGAAGAGTCTAATGTTCCAGACAGCGGACCAAGAAAACCATACTGTTCATTATATGAGTAGATTGAATGACTAAGAGCAGATAGGACCATTGTGTATATGGTCGGACTATTTTCCTCGTTTATTTGTTCACAACGTTTCGGCCGTGTGCCCCTCGGCCTTCGTCGAGTGTTCCTGGTTCTAGATTCCACATTCTAGAACAAGGAATACCCGACGTTGTGTACAAATGAACACATAGACGAGGAAAATAATCCGAACATATCATACACAATGATCTAACATAATTCAGACAAGAATTAGCAGATAGAATATATGTAAATTCCAGCATTTATCTTTGCAATTTAAGAATGGAATCTGAAATTTGGATTGTCATGCGCCAGTATTCGAAATACTGCCTTTTGTTTGCAAGAACATTGACCACAAGACGAACCTCCTAACCACTGGCCAACGGCGAGACTCCTAAAATATCAATTACCGTATATGACGACATATAAAACACTTTTTTTTCATCCCAAATGGCTCAAAATGTAGATATAACC
Organism: Architeuthis dux; assembly: GCA_006491835.1. Lineage (NCBI taxonomy): Eukaryota > Metazoa > Mollusca > Cephalopoda > Oegopsida > Architeuthidae > Architeuthis > Architeuthis dux. Next base: position 1,639,775 of record VCCN01005667.1, on the reverse strand, counting down.
TTGCCCAATCCCACATTGGCCATAACTTGAGGAGGGTTAAACAAACTGGGTGGTGAATGAGAAGAATTCAGGGATATGCGTTTCTTTTCCTTAATGTTCCCTGCTGAAATAAAGAGGGTCTTATATGTCATCAAATACGGTAATTATAGAGGGGGGGTAACATTCGTTTTATAATACAGCAAATTAATTAAAGAACAAGAAAAACAACAGACTCTGTTCCAGATGTGATGATATCCTGCCACGAAAAGGTTATTCTGGGGTCAGACACCTGTGCGGAAATGTAAGTGACCCCGGTCACCTTAGGAAATAGGCATATGCGGGTGTCCAACAAACAGGATGTGACACCTGCGTGGGCGTTCGAGAAACCTATAAAGCAGACCCGAACGGAGAGGAGAAACGGACAGAAAAGCTCGAGACCCAAAAAGCAGAGGGCAGAGACCCAAGCAGCCAGGAGGCAGACCGCCTAGGGCTGGGAAGACATAAGTCCGAGTTCCCCTGTTGGGAACGGTCTCTCGGCACCCATAATCTCTCTCCCACTCTTCAGCCACCGACCGACGAAGTGTATGCTGTGTATACTATGAAATAAAAATATGTCCAGATATTCTTACAAGCAAGTCTTCGAGTTTCCTTTCTATCCAAGTCCAGGACATTCACCCCGCTATACAACACAAACTTGTGACGTCGTTTATACAGTTTTTAACAGCTTTTGACAGCATTTGTTTCTGTAATAAAACTATTTGTTTCCAATTGATTTTCCCAGTTAATCCCCGTTAAAACCTCCGAATCAAAAATAAATAATCAATGCATCAAAAATAAAACGAAAAATATCGTCCGAAATGCAATATAATTTCATTGGGGAATGAAAAAGTTATAAATAAATATATGAAATGTATACATTAGTTATAAACACTGTATCATCTGCTTGCTTGCTTTCTTTCTTTCTTTCTTTATTTCTTTCTTTCTTGTACTTACTTTTTTTTTTATTTCGAGAATTGATTTTAAAATAATAATAATAATGTGACGTAAGAGAGAGAAAAGCCTGGTTTCCGCCCAACAATTTGGAAGAGGTAATGCTCGTGCAGTATTCCGATCTAGGGGCATTTTTCTTTTCTAATCACACAGCTTAGAGTGTACTCAATTAGCTGCTGAGTGCACAGGGAAACTTGTCCCAATGAAGGGTTTTATACACTCTTAATTCATACCGGCAATCGAACCCAGGACATTCTGCGTGTGAGGTAGACGTGCTAACCATTACACTATCCCAGCGGACTGAAATTTAAAAAAAAAAATCCTCCTTCTTCGCTCGCTCACTCGCTTACACGCTTACACGTTTACACACACACACACACACACACACACACACACACACACACACACACACACACACACACACACACACACACACTCTCTCTCTCTTTTCTTATGGACGCTTTAAACCATTTCAAATTTCGTCTGTAAGCAAAACGTTTTTGGCATTCATAGACATGCATTATTTGCAATTTTAAATGGTGCCGTATCAATTACAACCTATATACCCTTATTGTTGATAAGCTGTTAAGTTAACCCGTGTCACGGCTATAGTGCGCGCTCTTAGTATCACAAATAACGCAAGTGTAAGTGAATGTACAATGGTCCGTATGTGAATATTAATCAGCATTAAAAGAGCTTTCTAATGATATATAACATGTCCATATTCTGAGATATCAGAATTTCTGCCTATTGAGCCAGATCGCAAAATCCGCCATTTTGAATTTTGGGGCTAAATCTTCATTTTAGTATTTGGCTCTCATTAAAAATCAATACTTTATTGGGTGATGAACGATTCACAGCAAAAACGTTTGCTTGTGTCAAAAAGAGCCAATTACATGTACTAAGAGCATGCACTACTAAGATTTATTAAACAAAAACGTCAACACTGTCATTCTCTCTAATGATTGCATATATATTGACATGGAAAATTCCCCGGTTTACGCAGGCAAGGTGTATGTTATTCTTATCGGTTCCCACTGAATATACCGCTACTCCACCACTCTCCCGCTTAATTTTCTGCACTAACAAACCAAATATTTCTAGCTGTAATGAAAAAAAAAACTTTGATTATTAAATACGGATATTTTAAGTTTTTGACTTGAAATTTCTTTGAGCAAGTTTCGGTTCTCAATCTGTGTGTTGCGCATTCGAAATCGGGAAGAAATGCATTGTCAGTAGTGTGGAATTGATGCAGGCGTTAGTGATAGAACAGGGCTATTATATGTATAATGTAAATGCATTGTACATGATTTTACTATAGAAATGCATTGAAAATATGGAAGAAAGGGATTGTCAGAGGTCAGGAATTAATGCAAGTGTTACATAGAATAAGGTTAGCATATGTTTAATGTAAATGCATTGCTAATATATTTTCTATAAAAATGCATTGTCAATGATATTTTCTTTAGAAATACATTTAAAATCAGGAAGAAAGGGGTTTTCAGTGGCCAGTCAATACAAATGTTATTGATAGAATAGGGATATTATAAGTATAATGTAAATGCATTGCTAAAGATTTTAATATAGAAATGCATTGAAGAAAGAGATAGTCAGTGGTCAGGAATTAATACAAGCATTACTAACAGAAGAGGGTTAATATATGTGTCGGTTCTCACCTTCAAATATTTGTCCTCCAAAAATCTCAACAAAATAGGCTCGAATGAATTGCGCCAACGAAGTAAGAAAAGGCGCCAGTTCAAACAACCAAATAATTCAAATTGACTCAGCAGCAGCAGTTCAACAATTATTTTGGATATCAACTATTTTTCGACCAATGAAAATGCATCTAAACTCCCAGGCTCGTGGGAGCCTACCTATTTCTCATATAAACAAATCGACAGACAGATTTCGCCAGTCGCAGCCTCGTGCCTGTTCGGCACGGCTGTTCGACTCACATATTCACACACATTCACCTGCGCGTGCAAGGCACTCACACAAGACAGTCACGGCAAGCATATTCACAGATTCAACGAAGTCGAATAAATCCCTGATTTGTACACATATGCATACACTCATTAACACGACAAGTCTTATTACACGTTTGCATACACTCACTTACACGACAAGTGGTATTACAACTTCTTAAGAACTTTAATTCAATTGACTGTTTTGTTCCAATCAATGAATACTTCTCGATGCAAGACGCATCACAATCCTTCATTAATTGTTATTTGTTCTATGCATAAATATTATATATGTTAAATACGCATTCGTTTATTCATTTATTTCGTTGAACCTTGAACAAGGCTGAATGTAAATTATAATTGTAGACAGAGATATATGTTCTGCCATATTATCCTCTACGGTTTGGTGACCCTACATACGAACGAAAGATCATATTTCTTATAGAGAAATATCCCCATTCATTGGTCTTGTTGGTCTTTAGTACTCAGAAAAAGAAAAGAAGGAAAAAGGTCTGGTTAGTCACCCAATAAAAACCGTCACGTCACTAACGTCTTTTAGCAAGCATGCCAGGTTGGGGGTGATCAATTAGAAAATTGTAAAAAGGTGTGCTCAATGAATAAATTACTTCTCTTGCTTTTTGTTGGGCCGTGATCACTAAAAAAAGATCGAATTTTTCAAAGAAAACTGGTGAATGCTGCCGAACACAAACTAATGTACCAATTTAGCATAAACTTATATTGTAAATTGAACTCCCACTAAAAACCTTGGGGGGGGGGAGATAAAAAGATACAATGTTATTCAAGACATAATAAGGAGTAAATGTTTAAATGTTCAGCCCTCTAGCTCCATTGATGCAGCCTGTACGCGCTACACAGCCAGCCAGCCAGACTCACTTGAAAACTGAAGAAACCTATGGTGGCAGTTTTGGTTGACGGTTTCTGATATGTTAATTGTTGTCTGATTTTTGAGATGGGGTGATCAATGAATAAATTTTTCTCTTGCCTTTTGTTGGGTCGTGATCACTAAAAAAGTTCGAATTTTC
>VCCN01005667.1:1620092-1630319 GCA_006491835.1 Architeuthis dux | reverse complement strand
GCTATTCTTTTTTCACTTTTTTCTTAAACTATATATATATATCATTAAGATAATTCTTGATGCATTTCGCCGAGTTTCATTCGGCGTATCCAGAAGCTCTTTTGTAGTGCAGAAAACTCACGTGTGTGCAGTCCGACTCCTCACATGTTTGTGTGAAATGTATACTTACTCATAATTATTTGAAATAGCACAAAATCGATTTTTATTTCCTAAGATTGCAGAGGCCATTATGGATTTTAAGCAGTTGGGATAAAAATTAACTCGCTAGTTTGGCAACTCTTCCATATAGCAATGTGAGTTCACTTTTTAATCTCCTTGATCAATTCTGAACAAGATGTTAGAACCATTATTCCTTCGCAGAAAGTAAAATTTGACACAGGCCTCGGGTAAAAATCATTTTGAGAGGATTAGAGTCACTTTTAATGAGTAAACATTATGTGTGTATGTTGGCTAAACGGATTTTTGTATCCCATAAACCGACAATAAAAAAAAACATCTACGCGAATGACACAAAGCAAACCTTCATTTGATTCTGTTTGTTCCATTTTATACTATTTTAAAAATAATTATTTTGTTTTATATATACTCATAAAAAGACAGATCAAATGACTTCTATTCATAATGTTCTGAGGATGATGTAAATAAACATTGAAATATTATCCCACCAAGATCATAATGTTCTGAAATGATGTAAATAAACACTGAAATATTATCAGAAGAAGATCATAATGTGTAGTAGGGGTGTATGTCTCTCTAATAGACCCACAACTCGAAGAACTAGTTGCAAAGAAAACAAGAACAAAGATCACATTGATGTGTATACCAGTTACGATAGCAAAATTCATCTCTTTTTTTAATAATAAATTGAAATTTCAAATGTCATGTTCCTAATTATTTTCGTTCGCTTTCTTTGAGTAACAAATACACATCAGCAGTTGTACAATTATAAAATGAAACTAATTCTTAGTATGAAGCTGTCTAATTATAGGTAAAATAAAGTTATTATTTGAAATTATTCTTTGTTGCAACTAAATAAATGGAAGAGGGGGTGAATACTAATCTTATTGACAAAAGTGGGGAATGACTCGAAAAGGTTGGGAACCACTGGCTTAGGACGAGTCACAGCTTAGACTCCATAATCCAGCGATGTTCAACCAGTGTGCCGTGAAGCATCCGTAGGAATTTTACAAATATGCACAAAACTTTCAAAATCTTTTGAAAACCATGATCAACAATATACTTTTGGCAATAAAATTAATAAATTATTATTTTGTATAACTTATGAACACATTATTATCATTCATTTTTGTTTGAATGATCAAATCTAACCTTAAATGCTGATGGTGTGCCTCGACCATTTTAGTGTCTGGCTCAGTGTGCCGCGAGATGAAAAAGGTTGAAAATCACTTCCCTAGTCTCTTACCTGACAGCCAACATCTGGATACATCTGTTTGCTTCCCCCACCCCCGGGAATATATCCCCCGCCCACGGTCCGGAAAAATGACAGCGTACTGCGGATGTCCATGTTACCCCGGTTACCTGATGACAGTCCTTTGACTTCCCGCTTTCTACCTGGGATTAATGGACTCTGAAGGACGAATCCCACTGTTCAATCTGACCTCAGTGCTGCATAATCTGCTTTGTCACCAAGACTCATCCCACGCAATTTGTCTTTTCACTGTGTCTTTTTTTGCTTTGTTTTCATTTTGTGTTTATCACGCCATTCACTTGGCCTGCGTGGGTTTCTATAATGGCTTCTGCGTTTCGGATTTGCTTTATGATTAAAACAGACGAGATTTGATCAACAAATATCCGGACTGCGTCGGCAGCTCAAAATCTCCCGAGGCGATGGCGAAAATAGATACAGGAAATTATGTAGATAGCATTTGTGAAGCAAATGCGGTTGATTTCATTTAAATATCTTAATTGTATCGAAATGTTTGTTTGTGATTCTTGTACTTTCGTTTTTTTCCAGTCCTGCTGTTTGACAGATGGACCGGATTGAAGAGCAGAAAGTCTGTGTGAAGTTGTGGTGAATCACATTTATATAAATCTATTGGCAAAGTTGGACGACGTACCCGTCAAAAATGGATCGCATCATAAGGACTGATTTGACCGATCACCGCTAAAGAAATTAACATTTTTTAAAAACTTTCGTACTAAGCTGGCACGACAATGTCAAGTCAAAAATTAATAAAAATGGTTTACAATACTTGATTTAATAAAAAAAACTCAAAGAGTCATTACCGTGTAAAAAAAATGGTGTATCGGTCAAATCAGTCCTTATGATTCGATCCATTTTTTACGATAAAATTACGATTAAATTATGGTCATGTGACGCGAGACTTCTTGCAGAGATTATTGAGAGTCTAGTCGTAGCGACATGAGTACATAACGTCTCGGTCGGCGACTAAAAATACGAATCTGCAACTCTTCGCAAAAACGACTTGAGTTCAACTATGATTCAACCGGAGACAATTTGATCGGATCGTAGTGCGACCCGAGCGTAGCTTAAGTCTGTATGCTTATCTGGCTGAAATCACATTTACATTACAGATATATTTCTGAAAGGATCATTCAATCTTTTCTAATGAGCTCTTTTACGTATTTCGTAAACAACGATTTTATACTATAACTTATTTCTTTTATGTGCTGAAATAACATTTACATTACATATACGTTTCTGAAATGAACATTCAATCTTTACAATAAACACTGTGCGTATTTAGTAAACAGCCATTTTATACTCCTTGTTACACATGTGGAAATCACACGTTATAATTTTGCATTACAGATATATAATTATTTCGAATGATAACTTACATTCTCTTAATCGTAATCTACGAATATGAATATCTTTTTGATGGAAATACATGCTTCGCTTATTATTCCCTGTCTATGTTTTACTGTCATTTTGATTTTATATGCAAACAGTGTTGGTTATATAGGCAGCCGTAGGCGGGTGTCACAGATTTGACACCCACAGTTGTTGAAAATTATAAACAGGATATCGACGAAACTGCAAGGTGTCAGGGACCGGAAAACACACCAGGTGTTCAAAAGTCATAAACTGAATATCGACTGAACTTGCAGATGGTGGCTGAAAAACCAGCGTGGGCGTTCGAACCTCATAAAAGCCACACAGAGAGCGCCCGGAAGCCGGAGAGATCCCTTAGGCTTGGGGCGAAGACAGGATCAATTTCCCTGTTGTTGAAAGACCTGTATGCCCTGCTGTCTAAGAAAATTTTGTCGGCTCTCATTATCTCTCCGCCACTCTTCATCCTCCGCCACTGAACGATGTGTCTGATGGAATAGAAATCATCATATTTTCATAAAACAAATCTCCAGTCTTGCTTTTCCTCCCGCGGACCAAGATAGATATACAACTGTACATAAATAAAACACATACACTTTTGCCATAACGTTTTGCTTCAAACTTGGAAAAACGGCAAAGGGAACTTATGAACTGTTTAGACTCTTCCACTTGAACAAGTTCAGTCATTTTTTAATAAAACCTCAGATGAAATTGATAAGATGTAAACATCTATTTAATTAGCCTATAATATCATTCTGCTTGTTCCTACATTCCTGCGTTCGAATGTTACGCTTTCAGTAATAACACAAGGGAAAGGTTTGGTAGTTTAATAAGAGAGAGGACAGAAAAGAAAATTAGGTAGTTTAATAAAAGGGTAGGGAGAGAGAGGTTAGAAAAGAAAGATGGGTAGTTTAATAAGAGGGTGGGAGGTGAGTGAAGGCAGTTAGACAGTTTACGGAGGGGTTGGGAAGATTTTCGCATATGAAACTAATCCATGTTTGTATAAAATTTAGATAAAAACATGGACGAGCAACGAAGATTGGAAGGGATAAGGGAGAGATTGAGAAGATACAAGCAAAGGGTGAACGAAGAGCAGTCACATGAGATAAATGGATAATCTTTATTGTCAACACCCGTGGACGAAGAGCAGTCACATGAGATAAATGGATAATCTTTATTGTCAACACTCGTGGAATTTCCACGGGTTCAGCTAGTTTTCAATTACCGTAAATTGCATCGTATAAGTCGAATTTTTAAGCCTAAAGAAATATTTTTTAAACTAGGGGTCGACTTATACGGCGAGTGTAAAATGCGAACAAGTGGAATAGCGTTTCTAGCAATCGTTGTGCACCACTTACCATAACTCCAATAGGCCGCCACAAGTATTTCCAAATAAACCTGAGTTTAGTGAACTTATTTAAGATATTTAACACAGAGATTAAGATAATAAAGATTCAGTATAAACTTTTATCACAAGGTGGTAATCAAGTGGAATAGAATTGCACTAACAGTCGCTGTGCATCACTTACCATAACTCCAACAGGCCGCCACAAATATTTCCAAATAAACTCGTGTTTAGTGAACTTATTTAACTTATTTAACTTATTTAACACATTTAACTTATTTAACACAGAGATTAAGGGAATACAAATTCAGTATAAACTATCACTATATCACATGGTGTCTCCAACCATAAACCATGACTGGAACGCTACTAAACCCAGGCGGCCAGCCAGATAACTATAATATGCGTGTCGTCTGCGCACTTTTATGCTAGTGCAATAGGCTGTGATATCGCATGACTACAAGCATTTATGACTAATGATATACAGGGGTAATGAGTTTAATGATACCTATTAGCAGTTTATTGAATACATGGTATAACTTTTAAGGTAAATGTTGCTTGGAAGTTATTTTATTAACAATTAAAGCCGTAACTCTAGAATACCGTAAATACAATTTTAACTCTGAAATAAACAGTTAAAATTTTAACTCCAAGATTACTGGTAATTTTGTTTTATATTTTATTCACAATGAAAGCATGTATTATCATATTTTAAGATTCTTCAATGTCTGGATGTAAACGTTGTTCATCAACTGACACAAAAGGTCTACATAGGGGTCCGAATCGCTGGGAGTTCTGTCTTCGTCTTCAATATTCTTGCTGTCATTCTCCTCGTCCCTGTCTGGCCACAATAAATCATCTCCTTCCCTATACATTGCATTTGAAATTCTACATTTCTTGAAAGATTTTACAACAGTTTCTACAGGAACAGCTTCGCAAGACTTTATCACGAAATCATACAACACATGCAGTAGTGGAGCAAGCATGTTACCACCATCCATTTATTCCACTCCAAACGAACATTGTCTTTAAGGGGCTTGTTTAAGTTTGGGGGATCGACTTATACGGTGAGCAGGGCCGTGCAGAGCCGGCAGTAGGCCCGGGCCAGATTGGAAAAGTAAGGTCCCCTCCCTATTTTCAAACTGCTCATCAAGTATTTTTGAATTCAGTGCTAAATACATATGACCTTATGTATGGTTTTTGTATATACATGTACACGTAGTGCAGGGGGTGGATCTAGTCTGTTGAACTGATCGTCTTCCAAACCTTTCTTGGGGGGAGAGTATTTTAGGGGGCTAAATGATGTATCCAAGATTGGCTAAAATTGTGTTTCAGGGAATATCAGCTACTGAATTAAGTGTTGTCTAGAAGTCTATTTAAAACATGTTTTAACAGTTTTGTATGTGATCTTGTTGAGCTGACCGTCTTCCCAAATTTGAAAATTGTGTTTCAGAGCATATCAGCTAATGAAATGAAGTGTTGTCTAGAAGTCTATTTAAAACATATGGCCTCACTGCCCCCTCCACACTGCACGGCCATGACGGCGAGTATAGGTTTAAACCAGAATTTTGAGCAAAACACCTTGAGGTCAACTTATACACCAGGTCAACTTGTACGCCAGGTTGACTTGTACGCTGCAATTTACTGTAATTTTGTAGGCTTGATTTCCCCAAACCCAAGTTCAATTTACCTCCGTTCATTACATTTTTCTATTCATATTTAACTATGATAAAAGTCTTTTTTCAAGATTTTAAAAGTAGATAATAAAAAGGAAACTAAGATAAATCGTTGTTAAATGAATCATTCAATTTGAAAACAGAAATTATATACATATTTTAGCTTTTTTTAATTTATTGTGATTTTTCTTTTTTGAATATGCAAAGGGTAAGTGTTTAAATGGGTTGGGTAGAATTTGCTACTTTTTATCAAACAAATTCGTCCGGGAGTTTGTTCTGACAATTTATGACTAGAGGGTTTAACCTATTGAGGCGTGGTACTGCTTTGGGTAGTCAATACCAGCGGGCTCAGGATTCGTCCTGAGACCACAGTTCAGCTTGCACAGGATTCGTCCTGTGATTAAATCGAGCCTGCCCTAATGTCCCCCTGACATTAGTCGCGTGATCATTTATGACTAGACCGACCCAGATATGCTGTCAATGGCTTGGTACTGTTCAGAGTAGACAAGTCCAGGGGGTTCAGGAAGCTTTTATGTCCTTGCGACAATAGTTTTAAACCGACCTTGTGTCACATCCTTTACTCATGGGGGGGGGGGTTAAGTTAAATAGGAATTATACTCTTTAGGATCTTTTCTAAAGTGTGTATAGCACGAACGTCTGATACTTTTGTGCGGTCGACTCACCACGGAGACACAGCACTGATCTCTGAGCGTGAAGCCAATAAATCCCTTGGGTGGCTCTGACCCTCAAGATTTGTCATTGATGATCGTTCCTTTCTCTTTTAATAAAGGGGGGAGGAGGAGATCAGTGCCTTCTGAGTGGTGACCCTTCTTTTTAATTACCCAAAAATAGATATTGGACTTCAAGCTCTCGTCCCCTTGCTAGACGCCTCTCAGACAGGTACGTCGCATTCACTGATTTGGTCTCGGAGACCAACTGGCTAAGCAGAATCAAATCTATCGCCATATAGCTACGTCTATTTTCATTATAAATGTTTGACTAGATTTTCTTTTATCTTATTGTTTTGTGTTATCTCAACGCTCGAGGTTGATACACTCAAAATAAAATGCGGGAGATATCATTCGAAGTACGCGTAAAGCAACCGGAGGCGCTGTGAGCACCCTCCACGCCGGTGTTTTGATTTTTTAAAGTACATAATTGAAAGAATACTCTACTTGTTGAAAACATTGTACGTATTTCACAATAATGTTGAAAATTACAGCATCCAGGGGGCACGCAGGCCGAATTAGGACAATTCAAGTAGTTCACAACATTGGAATTTTTCAACAAAAATCGTGGGGGAGAGTGGGAGACAAAGAATATTGCGGGAGTCTACGCAAAATGCGGGAGGTCTGCACTCTACGACCGTTAAAATATACAGCGTGATTCGTAAATAAAAAAAACTGCCTCGTGATCCAATTTCATCGGTATGAAACTCTATGATTGCAAAACAAAAATGATTCACTGGTAACAGGATTACCAGATATATTCCGAATATACCCCCCCCCCGCCTCCGGCTGGACCTCTGAGAGGAATTTTATAAGGTGTTGCAAAGCTGTTTTCTCCCCACCCCAATATACACTGCACAAACTCCCTCGTCCTTTAGCCATTCTGTTTTCATCTTCTATAATCCCTTTAGCACGCCATACTATATTTACCCACAGGGAAACGATAGAGAGTCAACCGATTTTTATTAATGTCGTATAGACTTAGAAGTTTCGATACACAGCTCTACCTCCCCCCCCCCAAACTCTCGGATCCCCTTCCTTGGCACCCAGGGCCCCAGTGCGATGCACGGGTCGTACCCCCCTCTTAGACGCCCGGGCCTCCGGCGAGATGTTTGAACTCGCATCTCATATCCTGACGTCTAACATGGACATCGCCTTAACCGATATCCTTATATATAACAATTTGGTTGTCTGTTTGGGAGTTTGTATGCGCGTCTTTAATGAGAGAGGGGAAAAAAGAAAGACACATTTCTAGCCAAGTACTAGCTGCTGCTCCTTGCCTCCTTCCCACCACTGACATCATCATCATCATCATCATCATCATCATCATCATCATCAACAGCAGCAGCAACAGTAACTTCACTAGCGCCGAGGCCTTTATTGACTATACGGTTCTAACTTTCCAACCTTTCCGGGGTGGGGTCCAAAGGATATATTCCCAAGGGAGGGGGGTATATTCGGAATATGTCGTAATCCTGTTACCAGAGAATAATAATAGGGTCTTTGGTTAAGATTCACATCGGAAGATAATAGAAAACTTTTTGCAGTAGTTTCCTACCGACGAAATTGGATCATTTGAATGGAGCTGATTTAAACACTTCACCGTCTTTTTCAAATACTGAAATGTTCAAATGTTTATTTCATGAATTCTCTTATTTCTGTTATTCATGAAAATTAATTTATGAAAATTTCACACCAAAAAGCGCATAAATGAAAAAGAAATAAGATAATTCATGAAAGAAACATATGAACATTCCAAAACTTTTCGCAAGTAATCTTTTGTGCCTTTAATCCATTGGATTAAAATCAGAAAAGATTACTGGCGAAAAATCTCGATTTGCTTAACTGATGTGAATCTTAACCCAGTCTTTTTATACGTGATCATTAAGGTGATTGACTATAAGGTTTCAACTTTCAAATCCCTTCGCCCTTGGTGAGAAGGCCTGATCGATGGGGGGGGCATGTGCCCCGTTTGTCACCCCCAGTGGACGCCCATGCTTCACAGCCAAATCATACACTTCGATTTTCAATGTTAAAGTTAACATTTATTGTCAATGTTTTTCTTTTTTCGGTTCAGCAAACGTAAAAGCTGCTCTATAAAAATACTTAAAAGCTACTCTATAAAGATTGAGCTAAATTAAGTTTTTGATTTCAGTCAACAACAGCCGTTGTCAGTCGAAAATTGTAATAGTAGTCATACACTGTAACCAGGTCTGCTTTCAAAGTGGAAGCGAATGATTTGGCTCTAAAGTGGTATTTTAAAAAAGCTTTTCAATAACCGTATTTAGGCATAAATTGTTAGTACACTCAATACACTCAAACCATTTTGGGGCTCGCGTCACCTCCGCCCACCTGGTTGTGTTGCGTAAGAAGACGTATATTAAGGAACATGTTTTATTTCTGTATTGTCAAATGTTCAGTTATACACACACAGTAGCAAAGGAAGCCCATGCAAGGGGCCTAAAATATTCTTAAGATGACCCTGATTTGGTGGCGCAGATATTACAAGTACACGTCGTAAACCTCCAGCCAAGAAAATGTTTCCGTAAAGAAAGGACGCTTATAACACGTCGGTACTATGCGAAATCAGCTGAGCAGTGAGTAATGAAACCGAAGAAAGACCTGAGTGCCTCTGGTGATTGTATTTTGAGGTGGTGTTACTGAGTGCAGGCTAAATTGGGACTGTTCTTGTTCATGCGCATCCATGACATGTTATTGATGGACATTATTTTATAGAATTGCATCCATATGCACATTTTCCACAGACCTAATTGGTAAGCTTATCAAATAAATCAATATAATAAACAAATCGATACTACATAGTAATGTGTTATTTACAGTATTTCCTGATATCGAAGACGCTACTTTTTTTCTCGAAAATAAAACTTGAACACTTATTTGCGTCTTCCAGACCAAATATCCAATTGTCTATATAGGCTACACTTAATTATAGAGACCGCGCTTTGATACTAGACAGTAACTTGACGTATAACTGACTCTAAAATGAATTGCATAAACTATTCAGTGTGTTAAATCAAGTGATAATCATATATATAAGAGCCGTGTCTGTCACATATAGTATCAGTAGCAGCCATCAGCCTTTCTCTCGTCCTATCCTGTTATTAAACTACCTTTCTCTCTTCTCTTTTCCTAATCACTTTTCTTTACTGCTCAAAAGCTAAGCGTCGTCGTGGCCGAGTGGTTAAGGCGATGGCCTAGAAAGCCATTGGGGTCTCCCCGCATAGGTTCGAATCCTATCGGCGACGAATATTTTTTACATCTTTGGATAAATAAACCCCTCTCTCTCTTTTTACACTCTTATTAAACTACCGTAGAGGACTGATATGGCTAGTCTTTCATTAACTCTCTTATTGTAGCGGTATTTATTTACTAAGAATATGAGTCTTGAGGTATAGATATTTATTAAGCTCAGTCTGACATATCCTCACTTTGTATGTTTGTATGCTCAATGTCCAATAATGGAGACATTACCGTATACCTAGTTCCCAAAACCGATTTCCATCACTGGATATCAATGTTGGCGGTTATTAGTGATATCATAGTTGATCTGACAAAACTTTTCACTCGTTTCTGCTTATTCAACTAGACTTCTCTGTTATTAAACTACCTTTCTTTTATTTCCCATCTAACCTATTATCTAAT
>VCCN01005667.1:1580894-1598046 GCA_006491835.1 Architeuthis dux | reverse complement strand
GTCTGACAAAAGCGGAGGAATTGTAACCATGGACACAGACACCTACATAAACAAAATCAACTACCTACTAAACGACAACAACACCTACACCAAAACAAACAGACAAACTATCAACAATACCACAGAGAAATTCAACAAAACATACAAACAAATCATAAAAAATGAAACCCAAACGTGGTCCACAATCACCCAACATCACCCAAGAATCCCCAAATTATACGGACTACCCAGGACACACAAAATAGACATACCAATGAGACCCATCATATTCAGCATAGACAGCGCCCCACACAAAATAGATCATGCCATAGCCCAAATACTACCCACCCCTTCTAGGAACAATTCGGGGGTCCTGATCAGTAAACTCAAGAACATCGTCGTGACTGACAAATCCCTAGCCAGCCTGGACGTCAAATCTTTATACACCAACGTACCAGTAAAAAAAAAAATGTCTAGACAAACTACACAACACACATAATTTCAACAACTCACATAAGAATTTTAGGCAAAAAGGAAATTTGTATTCTTGACAATTTGGTGGCGTTGATTTTACAAGTACATAAAATGTACGCCCAAACCTGAACAACTGAATATTCCTACGTCATAAAACCCCAGTCAAGACCAGTGATTGAAATCGGTTTTGGTAACTTGGTATACGTTAATGTTTCCATTAGTAGACATTGAACTGTTCAGTGTTCAGATTTAGTACGGTCAAATTGCGTTGGAATGACCGGATTACGCAAGTTAAGCAACGTCAAACCTGGTCATTACCTTGATGGGTGACGGTCATGGAATACCGGGCGGCCTAAGTCAGGGATATGAGTCACACCCACCCCTATCCTTCAGGTGGCCTCCAACCTGGTTCGATTCCCGGTACGAGAAGAAGAAGAACGTACAAAAACGTGGAAATTAAGAAGTAGGTATCCTCCCCCGTTGGTTAAGACAGGTTTTCGTAAAGAAAGCACGCATATAACATGTCTATACTATGAGTCAGCTGTGTAGTGAGTAGTAAAACCAAAGAAAGATTCGAGGTGATTGTATTTTGAAGTGGTGTTACAGAGTGCAAGCTAAATTGGGAAATCAAAGAGCTTATCAAATAAATCAATATCATAGTAACGTGTTATTTACCGTATTTCGTGACATCGAAGACGCTACCTTTTTTCCGAAAATAAAACTTGAACACTTATCTGCGTCTTCCAGACCGAATATCCGATTGCCTATATAGGCTACACTTAATTATAGAGACCACGCTTTGATACTAGACAGTAACTTGACCTAAAATGAACTGCATAAACTACTATTCAGTGCGTTAAATCAAGTGATAATCATATATATAAGAGCCATGTCTGTCACATAGTAGCAGTAGCAGCCATCAGCCCTTCTCTATTATTAAACTATCTAATCTATTAACTACTTACTGGCACTGTGCGTCGTGGCCGAGTGGTTAAGGCGATGTCCTAATAAAACTGTTGGGGTCTCCCCGCATAGGTTCGAATCCTATCGGCGACGAATGTTTTGGGATAAATAAACGGCACTCACTCTCTTATTAAACTACATTAGAAGACTGGTATAGCTGGTCTTTCATTAAGTCTCTTATTGTAGCGGTATTTATTTATTAAGAATATGAGTCTTGAGGTGTAGATATTTATTAAGCTCAGTCTTTGTACGTAAATCAAAAGCAATACAAATTTTAAAATTTCGTTTCAAGATAATTTGCAATCTCTTAGTGTAGCAACCTCAATAAAATGTGAAGTATTTTGCTTGGGTAATAATGAGATATCAGTTTCCACTCTTTGTATGTTCAATGTCTAATATACCTATTTCCCCAAACCCATTTCCGTCACTGGATATCAATGTTGGCGGTTATTAGTGATATCCCAGCGATCACCTTTCTTGAATCATAGTTGATCTGACAAAACTTTTCATTTGTCTCAACACTGAAAAAATGGCTATCTTCGTTGACTAGACTCAAAAAAGAATGTTTCAAATTGAATAATCATTTGAAATAGCAATAAAGGGAGATAAATCAATAACTTCTGGCCACTCAAACGCTGTACTTGGAGCAATTGTAAAAGATCAACTTACTTTAGCATTTAAAAAGATGAAGTATTTTGGTTGGGTAAAAATGAGATATCAACACTAACATTGGTGGAAATGGTGGGCTACGTACTACATCTCAATTTCCTGGGGTTTTTTTTGTATGATCAATGTCTACTAATGGAGACATTACCGTATACTTAGTTCCCAAAACCCATTTCCATCACTGGATATCAATGTTGGCCGTTATTAGTGATATCCCAGCGATCAATCTTTCTTGAACCATCTCGTCTCAACACGGAAAAACTTCTTCAACTAGACTGAGAAGGGAGATAAATTAATAATCTCTGGCCACTCAAATTGGAGCAATTGTAGAAGATCACTTAGATCACTTCAGCATTCAGAAAGTTTTCGTCTAAATAAATATGCAACAAATCACGAAAACGATTATTCTTTTAATAGAACAAGTAGATGATGTGATTACCTGTTGGTGCCTCTTTCCATTTGGACATCAGTGGTTCAGTAGTAGAATGCTCGCCTGCCACGCGGTCGGCCCAGGTTCGATTCCCGGTCGATGCATCATAGTTTTGTCCTGCTTTCTAAAATTGTGAGTTTGCGGAAGGTCTATGTCCAACGACGGACGCTAAAAGGCTGATGATAAATATTACCTTTGTTAAATTTTATTCAAATGGTTCTTGGTACGATTGAACTCCTTGTTGTTTGTGCTATTAAGACGACGTTTCGAGCTGTATACATATATCGTTAGAAAGAGTATTTAGATCAGCTTTCCAACGGTGTATGTTCACAATTTATATCTGCTGGGCTTTGATATATATATCTATAGATAGATATCTATATATATACATTGTTAGAAAGAGAATCGCCTCAACTCTCGAATAGTGTAACTTGTAACTTGTAAAGTCCACAGTCCAAAGTCTATGGATTGTGGAATTAATTCTCGATGGAGGTGCACACACACACACACACACACATATATATATATATATATATTGTTAGAAAGAGCAATTGTAGAAGATCACTTAGTGCACTTCAGCATTCAGAAGGTTTTCGTCTAAAAAATATGCAACAAATCAAGCAGGCCCACGACAAACGGTTATGCTTTTAATAGAACAAGTAGATGATGTGATTACCTGTTGGCATCATTATTTCTCACGGGCATCGGTGGTTCAGTGGTAGAATGCTCGCCTGCCACGCGGGCGGCCCGGGTTCGATTCCCGGCCGATGCATCTTCGTTTTTTCCTGCTTTCTAAAATTGTAAGTTTGATTATTACTATTTCCTGGCTTTTCTAAGTAAGAACAAATTAAAAGGTGTCGGCAATTACCTGTGAGAATCGAACTCACTTCTGTAGGTAATTCTTGCAAAACATATTCTTTAAGTTCAGAAAGTATTGGCTGAATATTTCCTGATATTTTTTAAGTGAGAAAAACTTCAAAGGGGCCGACAATTAACTTTGGAGAACCTGTGAGGATCGAACTCCCTTCATTAGCTAATGGTCTACCAGACTAGCTTGCTAGCCATTGCTAGACGCCCAGGGAATAGGTACTTACTAAGGTTAATTTAGTCTGGCACAAGGCCACAAATGTGGGGCTACCAGTGAGGATCGAACTCATTAATCAATCATAATGATCTACGAGACCAGCTTGCTAACCATTACGCCATGTTAAGTTTCCCAGCTTAGTTTGACACAAGGCTAGATGTGGCACCTAGTGAGGATTGAACTCATTACAGTAGTAGTAAAATTCAATAAACTAGTTTGCTAAGCACGCAGCCTTTATCAAACTTAGCTTAGCTGGCACAAGGCCATACATATGGGGTACCAGCGATTTAATGAGCGTGGCTTAGTCTGGCACAACGCCTCAATGGTATAGTACCGGTAAGGATCGAACTCACTACACCAGGGAATTAGTTAGCAAGACTAACCATAGTGCCACTCTCGGCGCCCAAAATATGTTGAATTTCCATAAAATTGATTATGTATATAAACAGATGGTATTAAGTTGTGTTGTTGCTTTTGATCACAATCGCCAGGTCGTTACGACCCTGCGGTTGTGATCAATGAAATAAAGAATTTACGATATTTGCTGATTACTTCAAATAGTTGTTGTATTGTTGATTTTTTTCAAAACCGCCAGATCGTTACGACCTGGCGGTTGTGATCAAAAGCAACAATAAGATGAAAGAAACAATAATGAATATACCACATCTAAAAATTCAGCAAACTTGAGACTACAATTACTAGACAGTAAACAAACTATATAGCGTGTAAAATCAGATGAGAAATGAATAGCTATATGGTTGTAGATTTGATCTGCCTATGCGATTAGTCTTCGTGGTCGAATTGATTAAGGCCAATCATGTTGAACGCATTGGGACATGAGATTGCAAGCTGCAACATCTCGTTGAAAGCAATGGGTGTTTTGTGGTGGTTATAGAGGAAAGTCTGTTTTGGGGTAATTAAAAAAAAGAATCACCACTCAGAAGGCACTGATCTCCTCCTTCTCCCCTTTATTAAAAGGAAGAGGAACGATCATCAATGACAAAACCCGAGGGTCAGAGCCACCCAAGGGATTTATCGGTTTCACGCTCGGAGATCAGTGCTGTGTCTCCTCATCGTGGTGAGTCGTCCGCACAAAAGTCTCAGACGTTCGTGCGATTCAGACTTTAGAAAAAAAATCCTAGATAGCATGATTTGTAATTAAAAGCCGCTAGGAAATTTTATTCAACCTATTTAAACACTTACACTTTTTAAGGTTATCTCATTTGCATATTAAAAAAGAAAAATAACAGTAAATAAATTCAACAGCCAAAATATAGCTATAATTTCTCTATTTTCAAATTGATTGATTTATTTAACAACAATTTAGTTCTTCGGACGATTGAACTCCTTTTTGTTGTTTGTGCTTTTAAGATGACGTTTCGGCCGATCCATTCTTTTGCCTTCCCCAGGTGTAATATCCGAATGTGAGGGCGTAAACAGAAGTTTTCATGTTAGACGGGCTCCCAGAATATGAGATAGCAAGTTGTGACATCTCGTTGGGGGCAATGGACGTATCGTGGTGGTTAGAGAGGAAAATCTGTTTGTGGGCAATTAAAAAAAGAGGCTCACCATTCAGAAGGCACTGATCTCCTCCCCTCGCTTTATTAAGAGGGAGAGGGACGATCATCATTTCAAATTTCAATTTGTTGCTTTTTATCTCAACGCCGTAGGTCGATACACCCTACGACCCCGTGTTGCCAATCTAGATTTTTTTAATTTTTAAATCGGACTTTCAAATTCGAAACATCTAATTTGGCGTTAAAAAAACAACGTGATTCTGAAATAAATGAGTTACCTCCGACGAGGATTTTGAACTCTCATTTCATATCCTGGGAGCACGTCCAACATGGACGCCGCCTTAATCAATATATGTATGTGCACACACACACACACACACACACACACGCATACACACGAGGTGATATTCTGATATTCGGGGAATTTGAACACTGAACAGATTATGTGAATTTCAACAACTCACATAAGAACTTTAGACTAAAAGGCCACATGACTTGCCCCCCCCCCAGATCAGGCCTTCTCACCTAGGGTGAGGGGGTTTGAAAGTTGGAACCTTATATAAAAGATAATGGTGCCGTACAATTGTTTTATGTAATCCCGACTTAATATACCCAGATAAAAAGATAGTATTATTCTTCAATGGCAACAGGATTGACGCTAAGATATATTCCGAATATATCCTTTTGCGCTCCCCTGAAATTGGAGCAATTGTAGAAGATCACTTAGTTCACTTTGTCATTCAGAAAGTTTTCTTCCATCGAAATTGGCAACACTGCACGTTTGTCTCGTCTCAACACGGGAAAAAACCGCTCTCTTTCGTCGACTAGACTAAAAAAAGATTGTTTCAAATTGAACAATCATTTGAGATAGCAATAAAGGGAGATAAATCAATAAATTCTGGCCGCTCAAACGTTTCACGCTGACATTGGATCAATTGCAGAAAATCACTTAGTTCACTTTGTCATTCAGAAAGTTTTCTTCTAAATAGAACAAGTAGATGATGTGATTACCTGTTGGCATAGTTTTTTCTCACGGGCATCGGTGGTTCAGTGGTAGAATGCTCGCCTGCCACGCGGGCGGCCCGGGTTCGATTCCCGGCCGATGCATCTTAGTTTTTTTTCCTGCTTTCTAAAATTGTAAGTTCAGAAAGTATTGGCTTCGCGACGCCCATGATAGAGGGTTCTGGCGAATCTTCGGGAATGTCTATGTCCAATGACGGGCACTAAAATGCTGCTGCTGCTGATGATGATGAATATTTCATGATATTTTTCAAGTGAGATAAACTTCAAAGGTGCCGACAATTAATTGTGGGGAACCTGTGAGGATCTTGGTAACCAATGTCTTTTGACAGCATGTTGTGTTGGGAGTGATCAATTAAAAGATTGGGAAAAGGGGCTGATTAGCGAATAAATTACATCTCTCACTTTTTGTTGGGCTGTGATCAGTAATTTTTTTGGCTAGTGGCGTGGCTAGCTCCGGCTAACAAATGTTCAATAGTTGTACTTGTGTGTTTGTACCGTTGCTTATTTGACGAAGAGTGGCTTTTTGTGTAGCTGGCAGTTCATTCAAGCTGTTGAGTTGAAGTGAAGGAAAGTCTTGAAGTGAAGGAAAGTCTTGAAGTGAAGAGTTTTGTTGTTGGGTATATTTTCGCATCTGCCTAAAACCAACATTACTTACAAAACCAATTTGTATTGTAAGTGTCCATAGTTGGCGGGCTCTGGCAGTTAAAATAGTTGTCTGTTCGAGTTTAGCCCAAAAGGGCCCCAGAAATAGAAAGTTAGCAGTTCAGCCCCCCAAAGGAAAACCCCTTTTTTAGGTCTTGTCTGCAAGGCTGTTGAATGCGAAGAGAGGTAGGAAAGGCATTTTGTAGTGCGCGGTCCATTTTTTTAGGCGCTTCTCATTGGTTGAATTTCAACTAATGGCAAAGTGTTCAATGTTAACCCCTTTAATTTATTTTGGGGTAGGAAGGGAAATTGAGGAAAGGGAGACATAATAATATTTCTAATAATTTATTAAGCTCAGTCTGACACATACGCCACTTTGTACGTAAATCAAAAGCAATACAATTTTTTTAAATTCGTTTCAAGGTAATTTGCAATCTCTTAGTGTAGCAACCTCAATAAAATATGAAGTATTTTGCTTGGGTAATAAATGAGATATCAATTTCCTGTCTAATACTGGAGACATTATCGTGTACCTAGTTCCCCAAACCAACCATTTCCGTCACTGGATATCAATGTTGGCGGTTATTAGTGATATCCCGGCAATCAATTTTTCTTGAACCATAGTTGATCTGACAAAACCTTTCACTCGTTTCCGCAATCGTGCGTCGTCGTGGCCGAGTGGTTAAGGCGATGGCCTACTAAATCTATGGTTGTCTCCACGCATAAGATCGAATCCTATCGGCGACGATTTTACTTTTTACATTTTGGGATAAAAAACCCTCCCCCTTCTCTTTCTCTTCTTACACTCTTATTAAACTACCTTAGAGGACTGGTATGGCTGGTCTTTCATTAACTCTCTTATTGTAGCGGTATTTATTGACTAAGTCAATGAGTCTTGAGGTATAGATATTTATTAAACTCAGTCTGACACATCCTCACTCTTAGCTTTTTCCTGCTTTCTAAAATTGTAAGTTCAGAAAGTACTGGCTTCGCGACGCCTACGATAGAGAGGTCTGGCGAATCTTTGGGAACGTCTCTGTTCAACGACGGACGCTAAGTGCGGCTGCTGCTGCTGCTGATGAATATTCATGATATTTTTTAAGTGAGATAAACTTCAAAGGTGCCGGCAATTAATTGTGGGAACCTGTGAGGATCTTGGTAAGCTTATCAAATGAATCAATCTAATAAATAAATCGATACTACATAGTAACGTGTTATTTACCGGATTTCCTGATATCGAAGACGCTACTCTTTTTCCAGAAAATAAAACTTATCCCAAAAAACAAGTCTGGTTAGTCCCTCAATAGAAACCGTCACGTGACCAATGTCTTTTGACAGCATGTCGTGTTGGGGGTGATCAATTAAAAAATTGGAAAAAAGGGGTGATCAGCGAATAAATTACTTCTCTCGCCTTTTGTTGGGCCGTGATCAGTAAAACCTTTTTTTAAAAATCAAGCTTGAACGCTGACGGACACAAACTAATGGACCAATTTAACATAAAATTATATTGTAAATTGAACCCTCCACCTAAAAACGTAATCTTTGATGGGTGGGGTTAAAAAAACAAACAAACTGTTTTTTTTCTACACATAATAAAGAGTTTTAAATGTTCAGCCCTTTAGCCTACCCTCTTATCAAACTACCTTTCTCTCTGTTCCTCCCATATGATTAAATTAAACTTATTTCCACTTGTCTAACGTGCGTCGTCGTGGCCGAGTGGTTAAGGCGATGGCCTAGAAAGCCATTGGGGTCTCCCCGCATAGGTTCGAATCCTATCGGCGACGATTAATGTTTTTATATTTTGGGATAACTAAACACCTCTATCCCTTCTTATTCTCTTATTAAACTACCTTAGGGAACAGGTATGGCTGGTCTGTCATTAACTCTTTTGTTTTAGCGGTATTTATTTACAAAGAAAATATATTTGGTAAATGTAGTCCAAAGAAGGCCAATAACGAGTATTGAGGTATAGATATTTAATTAGCTCAGTCTGACACATAGCAAAAATTCGTTTCAAGATAATTTGCACTCTCTTAGTGTAGCAACCTCAATAAAATATGAAGTATTTTGCTTGGGTAATAAATGAGATATCTTTGTATGTTCAATGTCTAATAATTGAGAAACCACTTCGTCATTCAGAAGGTTTTCGTCTAAATAAATATGCAACAAATCAAGCAGGCCCAAGACAAACGGTTATTCTTTTAATAGAACAAGTAGATGATTACCTGTTGGCAACGCTATTTCGATTTGCATGGTTCTCAGTTTGAGGGTCAATATTTTGGTTAGGTTCCATGTTTCAGCTCCATAGGTGACTATCGGGAGGATGCATTGGTTGTATACCCTTCTTTTTTTATAGGACTAATGAGATTTTCTTGTTCTTGAAGGTTGTGCCTGCCTCTTCCGAAAGCTTGCCAACCTAGCTAGCACTAAAGAGAGATAAATCAATCATTTCTGACCACTCAAACGTTTCACTCTGAAATTGGAGCAATTGTAGAACATCACCCGACTGGGGCATTCAAAAGGTTTTCGCCTAAATAAACATGCAACAATAATATAAAGCAGGCTGTTAGAAAAACGATTAGTCTTTCAATACAAGAAGTAGATGATTTTGTTACATTTTGGTAACAGGTTTTAATAGAACAAGTAGATGATGTTGGCATCATTTTTTCTAACGAGCATCGGTGGTTCAGTGGTAGAATGCTCGCCTGCCACGCGGGCGGCCCGGGTTCGATTCCCGGCCGATGCATCTTCGTTTTTTCCAGCTTTCTAAAATTGTAACTTAAAGTTTGCGACTTTAATTATCATTAATAATTCCCGACTTTTTAAAGTAAGACACAATTCAAAGGTTCCGGCAATTAACCGTGGGGCACCCGGTCTAATGGCCTAGCTTGTTGAACATTGCTCTAAGCTAGACGCACAGGAAATAAGTACTTACTAAGCTTAGCCGGCACAAGGCCACACATATGGGGCACCAGCGATTTAATAAGCGTGGTTTAATCAGGCACAAAGCCACAGGGTACCGGCACGGATCGAACTCACTACACTAGCGAATTAAGGATAAAATTTAAAATCCGGACCCCAAAATTGAGTCAAAAAAGTCAAAAGCGCATATTTTCATATTACACCGTAATCAAAATTGAATTTAAGAAATTAAATTGAATCAAAACTAATATTTTGGGATAATATTTCTTCTCAATATTCTTTTATGGGGTTAAAGGGGTCTGAATTCCGCATTTCAACCTTGATTTGAGTAAATTGAATTGAATTTTGATTACGGTGTAATATGAAAATTTGCTCATTTGACTTTGGGACTTTTGGGGATCCAGATTCTACATGTCATTCCTAATTCGCTAGTGTGGTGAATTCGATCCTTGCCGGTACCCTGAGGCTCTGTGCCAGACTAAACTACGCTAACTAAAACACTGGTGACCCATATTTATGGCCTTATTTTCTGGGCGTCTAGCTTAGAGCAATCAATGTTTAGCAAGCTAGTATATAATTTACAATCTTAGAAAGCAGCAAAAAACGAAGATGCATCGGCCGGGAATCGAACCCGGGCCGCCCGCGTGGCAGGCGAGCATTCTACCACTGAACCACCGATGCCCGTGAGAGCGTATGTACCAATATGTAACAAAAGAATCTACTTGTTGTATCATGAATTAGTTTGCTAAGCATCAAGCTGTTTCCATAGTATGATCATTGTTTCATTTCTATTCACCTTGTCGCGCAGGGTATAAAACTATTTTAATTCGGCTCACCTCCCAAGAATGTTGCCGACCCCTGGCGTAGATCATTATGATTGAATAGTGAGTTCGATCCTCACTTTCAGCCACACTTGTGGTCTTGTGCCAGACTGTGTTAATCTTAGTAAGTAAAAGAAACAATGGCTATCAAGATAGTCTGATACACCACTACCTAGTACAGTGAGTTAGGGCACCTACAGTAAATTGACGGAAATTTTTGAATTTCTTTCTTTTTAACTCACAATAAAAAGCAGGAAAAAAAAGATGATGCATCGGCCGGGAATCGAACCCGGGCCGCCCGCGTGGCAGGCGAGCATTCTACCACTGAACCACCGATGCCTATGAGAATAATGATACCAAAATGTAATAAAAGAATCTACTTTTTGTATCACGAATTAGTTTGCTAGGCATCGCCCCACTGTAGGCGCCGAAAATATGTAGAATTTCCATAAGATTGATGATGTATATACAGATGGTCTTAAGTTGTCTGCATTTCTTACATGAAACATTTTCATACTTTTTGACTGGATTCTGTTTCATCTTATTGTTGCCTTTTATGTTGCCTTTTATCACATGAATCGGAAATAAAGAATTACTTCAAAAATGGTCGTAAAATCTAACGACCTAAACATTGTGATAAAAAGCAACAATAAATTATAGTTCATCTATGGAACATTTTCATCATTTTTAACTAGATTTTCTTTCATCTTAATGTTGCTTTTTATCACATTAATCGGAAATAAACAATTCTCGATGTCTGCTTGCTTACTTCAAAAAGTTGTTGTAGAATGTAACGACCTGGCGGTTGTGATCAAAAGCAACAATAAAATGAAAGAAAGAACATAATGAAAATACTACATCTAAGAATTCAGAAAACTCAAGACTACAACTACTAGACAAAAACAAACTATATAGCGTGGATAATCAGTGAGAAAGGAGTTACTTATAGGATTGTAGATTCGGTTCTGCCTAGCCGGTTAGTCTCCATGGCCGAATTGGTTAAGGTGACGCCCGTGTTGACGCACTCTTATAATATGAGAATGTAAGTTATAACATCTCGTTGAAGGCAATGGATGCCGCTAGGAGGTTATAGAGGAAATATTTTGGGGTAAATAAAAAAAAGGGGTCACCACTCAGCACTGGTCCCCTCCTTCCCCATTTATTAAAAGAGAGAGAAACGATCATTCATGACAAATCCCGACGGCCAGAGCCACCCAAGGGATTTATCGGATTTACGCTCAGATACCAGTGGCGTGTCTCCTCATTGTGGTTAGTCGTGCGATACACACTTTAGAAAAGATCTTAAATAGTATCATTGTATTGAGCATCTGTCGCAAATTCTGTCCACCCTATTTAAACGCTTGCACTTTTAAGCGTATCAAATTTCCATATTGAAAAAGAAAAATCACGGTAAATAAATACCTACCTGTATAATATCACTATTTTCAAATTGAATGATTTATTTATTAGTTTTTTTTTCATTTTTATAATTATTATAAAAATGAAAAAAAAACTAATAAATAAATCATGCTCAATAACTTACTAAGAAAACCTTCATTTGCCTTAGGTCTCAGGTGAAAGACTTGGTATATGATTGTATGAAACCGCAGAGGAAATGATAATAGTAATAATCTAAATCCGAAAGTAATGGCCTTCTGTGTACAACTGAAACCCCGAAAAAAGTAACAAGATAAAAATGGACCAGGGTAGAGTATATAGGAGTCATGGAAGCGTCCTACACTGCTTCACTAAACCCGACATGAACTTCAACGTCTAAAGCCGCCTACAACATCTGGCGAGAAACACACCCCACGGACAGATTAAATCTAGATGCCAACAAACTTTCCAATGTTAGACTTGACATAATTAAAAATAAGAGAATACCGGACCTGGAACTCCAGAACATCCGAGAAAACACCAGGAAGAACAACAACACTAACAAAGATGAACCTATCAATGAATCATACGAGACGCCAACAAATAAGGAAGAACAACAAGCAGAAACTACTATCACTAACCCACAGTAATACATCAACAAGCGGGGGCAGGTCCGGAAGAACATAACGAGAAAGTAATACAGATGACGACAAACATTCGACACAGATTGGAAACCATAAAGGAAACCCCATTTGAAGAGCGACTACCAATCTCCAAAGATCAACAAGGACCGCAAAACCAAAGAAGCAATCAAACTTGCAAACGAAGCCATCGAAAATATCAAAGACGATACAGGAAAGCCGATGTGCCTGACCGAAATCAACCCACTCATATATGCTGCTGCGTCTGCCATCGCAGCTTCAAAACAACAAGAACAAAAACAAAAAAGAAAACTACCAGTGTGGAAAGAAAGAAATCAAGAACGAAATAAAAGAATTGCGTGGTCAACTTCACTCCTGAGTGAGTTAGAAAAAGATTCCAACATAAAGAAAGGAAAAAGGAAACAGCGGGAACGACAACTAAACATCTGAAAGAAGGAAGATGTACCGGTAGCTAAAGAGACGCTAAAACAACAAATCCTAGCAAAGACGCAGAGACTCAGGAGATTCATCAAAAGAAGCAATTTCATTTGGCAAAACAGAATCTCCAAAGAAGATACCAAAAGACTCTACCGAGAGCTGGACAAATAGGAAAGCATTTGACAGCGTGCCACACTCCTGGATAGAGAAAAGCCACAAGATCTACAGAATATGCCCCAAAAGGATCAAATTCATCACGGAGAGCATGCAAACCTGGAAGACTACCTTAAACCTCAACCATGCAGATGGGTCACTAACATCGAGACAGAGCAACATCAGAAGTGGGATCTTCCAAGGGGACTCGCTATCACCTCTGCTCTTCTGCTTTAAACTAGCGCCTCTAAGCAACCTGCTAAACTGGGTACACAACACAAAACGGCAAGCTGTACCACCTGTTCTACGTAGACGACCTAAAGACGTTTGCCAAGGACGACAACCAACTAAAAGGCCTACTCACCATTGTCAAGACCTTCAGCGATGACACCGGGATAGAAAAGTGTACCAAAGCCACTTTCAGGAGAGGAAAACTGACCAAACCTGTGGACATAGACCTTGACATCAACACCACGATCAAGGAACTAGACCAGGATGAGATATACAAGTAACTAGGGATGAACGAAGGCGATGGCATACAGCACTCAACTATGAAGGAGAAGATCCGGACAGAGTACTTCAGGAGAGTGCGTATGATACTATATATAGCGAGCTCAATGCAGCCAATAGGCTCAAAGCTCTAAACACCCTAGCGATACCTGTAGTAACATACAGCTTCAACGTCATCAACTGGAAGCTGAATGACATCAAGAGACTGGACACCAAGACAAGGAAGTTGCTCACCAAGGAGAAGATGTACCACCCGAAAGCAGATGTCGACAGGCTCTACCTACCAAGAGCTTCAGGGGGCGTTCAAAACCACCACTATCGGGTTAGATCCAGATGATCCACTCCTCCAAATAGTAAAACACCAGACCCACTCCATTAAGAAAGAGGCTGCACTTTTCAAGCAACAACTTGATGTCCCCAAAACCCCCAATAGAAAAAGAAGCGACCACTATCTACGCCAAACGAATAAAGCAGAAGGCAAAACGACATGGCCAACAACTACCGCAGAAAATATGGGAGGAAAAAAGAATGCATGGGAAGTACCCTAGAAGGGTGAAAGAGGCAGATGTAGACCAACAAACGACACACCAGTGGCTGAGGAGCACCGGACTGAAAGCAGAAACGGAGGGCCTGATCATCGCTGCACAAGAGCAAGGCCTCGCAACCAGATCCTATCACCATCGCATAATAAAGGATGGAACAGACCCACAATGCAGGGTCTGTGGAAAGTAGGAGGAAACGGTTGAGCACATCGTCTCAGGCTGTCCGAAACTGGCAAAAACCGAGTACATCCACAGGCACAACAAGGCAGCGGCATACCCACACTGGAAGATCTGTAGGAAATACAGAATCAAAACACCTGAAAGATGGTATGAGTACCAACCTAACACTGTCAGTGAGAACGACGAAGTCACCATTCTCTGGGACTTGCCCATCCAAACTTACAGAGAAAAAGAGCGAATAGACCTGACATCGTTATCAAGGACAGAAAAGAAAAGAGGTGCATGCTCATCGACAAAGCAATAACATCTGACAGAAACACTTCCGTGAAAGTGACCGAGAAAATGTCCAAGTACAAGGACCTGGAAATCGAGATCAACCGGATGTTGGACATGAAAACCACCATAACACCAATGGTAATTGGAGCTCTAGGACTCGTGAAGAAGGGAACGGAAACATTCACCAACCGTATCCCAGGTAACATTAACATCCATGTAGTCCAAAAGATCGCCCTACTCGGAACCGCACACATACTACGGAATAATAATTCTTTTTTCCTTTAATGCTTCGTTTTGCATCCTATAGAGCCGAGTCCAAAGTATGGTCCTGGGGCTCTATTGGGGAGTTTTCCTTTAGTCGACAGCACTATGCTTAGTATGTGGGCTGTTCCGAATGGCGATCTTTTGGACTGCGTGGATGTTACCTGGGATACGGTTGGTGAACTTTTCCGTTCCCTTCTTCACGAGTCCTAGAACTCCAATGACCACTGGTGTTATGTTGGTTTTCATGTCCCACATTCTGTTGATCTCGATCTCAAGGTCTTTGCACTTGGACAGTTTCTCCGTAACTTTCACGGAGGTGTTTCTGTCAGATGGTATTGCTATGTCGATGAGCATACACCTCTTCTCTTTCCTGTTCTTATAGTTTATATTTATTATCTGCTTTTAACAAATCGGAAAAAAGTGTTTTATGATAGTTAACTATGAATACACAGTTGTAATCAAGGGAGGTAAAATGAACTTGGGTTTAACCCTTATAGCACTGCCAGACCGATATATCGGATTCGATAACGTAGCCAAAAACACTACACGGGAGTTATATATCGGCCTAAAAAGGCCAGCCGGACCAGCTTAACACTGAAGAAACCTTTAGTGACAGTTTTTGGTTGACGGTAATGTTATTTGCTATATGGTCGAAAGTGATCCCTTAAGTACATTTAAATATTGTAATCCTTCATTGTTTTTTTTCTGCCTGAGATTTTGGTTTGGTTTTTCTCAACACAAAAGGTCAAAAAGGTCATAGCACTAAAAGGTGTAAGCTAATATGTTGTCATTTGTCATTCCTAGTAGGCACGGAATTCAACCTAACCAAACAATTACTCAAGTATAAAACAAACTCCATTTTTTGGCATAAAACCCATAATAACCCAGACCCATTTCTACTTGAAGGAACATTATATGGGATTATGGGTAGGCAAACTGACACAGGGGAGTAAACTGTTCACTGTTTGTCTATCACGTCAAGTTAAACCAAACTTATATATAAAATTAACATTTCCCTGGGCTGCTCTCTTACTAAGTGAGCTAAACAGACACGTATTATATATTTACAAATGTATTGATTATATATACAATACTAAAGTAATCGTCTCCAGTTGGAATAGAAGTAGGAGTGGGGTTTGACCCTGCAGCAGCCCGGCTTGTCTTAAGTATTTGCATTATTATTTTTTAACTAGCTTTTCTTTCATCTTATTGTTGCTTTTATCCCAACGCTCTAGGTTGTGTCCAATGTAGATGTTGTTGCTTTATTGGAAATCACTCCGAAATTCGACAAATTAAAAAAAAGATCTAAATTGGCAACACCGGACTCCCAAATTCGAAAAAGAAAAAGATTTTAAAAAAACCCATCGAAATTGGCAACACCGGACGTTTGTCTCGTCTCAAGAAAACTCAAAAGACGCCGACTAGACTCAAAAAAGATGTTTCAAATTGAACAACCATCTGAGATAGCAATAAAGGGAGATACATCAATAATTTCTGGCCGCTCAAACGTTTCACGCTGAAATTGGAGCAATTGTAGAAGATCACTTAGTTCACTTTAACATTCAGAACGTTTTCGTCTAAATAAATATGGCCCACGAAATACAACAAATAGATAATGTGATTAGCTGTTGGCATACTATTTCTCACGGGCATCGGTGGTTCAGTGGTAGAATGCTCGCCTGCCACGCGGGCGGCCCGGGTTCGATTCCCGGCCGATGCATCTCCTATTTTTTCCTGCTTTCTAAAATTGTAAATTCAGACGCCCATGATAGAGAGGTCTGGCGAATCTTAGGGATTGTCTATGTCCAACGACGGACGCTAAAAGGCTAATGAGAATATTTCCTGATATTTTTTAAATGTGAAAAAATTCAAAGGTGGCGGCAATTAACTGTGGTGCACTGTGTGGATCGAACTCCCTTCACAATGGTCTACCAGACTAGCTTGTTAGCCAGAGAATAGGTACTTACTAACATTAACTTAGTTTGGCACAAGACCACTGGTGTGGCGTTATCAGTGAGGATCGAAACACTACTCAATCATAATCATCTACGAGACCATCTTTCAATACAAAAAGTAAATAATGTCGGTACTATGAGTCATCTGAGCAGTGAGTAGTGAAACCGAAGTAAGACCTGAGTGCCTCTGGGGTGATTGTATTTTGAGGTGGTGTTACTGAGTGCAGGCTAAATTGGGACTGTTCTTTTGATGCGCATGCCTGACATGTTATTGATAGGCAATACTTTATAGAAT
>VCCN01005667.1:1485460-1500064 GCA_006491835.1 Architeuthis dux | reverse complement strand
TCCTAAGGAACATTTTGGTACCCTAAATGCAGAATCATTGGGTGGGGGCACGGTAGGCCCTGCTGGCCCTCGGCCTATATTCTTTGTTGCAACTTACTTAAATGGAAGGGGGGATATGTAAAAGGACCTAATGTTGATTGAATTGAAACTAATATTAAATATATCTCCGTTATTAAAATATATCTGACTCCATTATAAAAGGTTACTGTAAAAACAATAACAAAGATAAATGCGTAGTAATCTCTAACGGTAAACTGTTAGTAGCAATGGTAGTATTAGTAGTACTTGCCTATAGTGGTAATATCCTTTAAGGGTCTGACTGCCGTAAGTGAGCTAGGGTGCTGATGAAACTAGAGAAAGAAAGGGTAATAGTTAGCGGTATGCGTAAGAAAGATCTTTCTCTGTCGGTTCCTGCAGTAGTAAAAGTGGCTGAAATACATGTATGTAGCAAGATGCAGTTTGCACATGGTAAATAAGCAATAAGAATAAAGGATACAAATACTTGGCAACGATAATAATAAGTATATTTATTACAGGAGATTTAACAAAAAAAGTAGTTCTCAGCTATTTAAAGAGTTTGTATACTACTTAGTAAAGTGTTAAAGAGTTCTTCGTTGGTTGAAGATGTTAAGGTAGAGAGTGTGTGTGTATGTATGAATGCGTACGTACATAATCAGAGTTGAGAGGCGCGTCTCTGTGGAACTGTCATGGATTTGGCAGGCGACAAATCTTGACCGAACAAAGATGAAGAATAGATCGGTCTTTTTTATAGTAAGAGGTGACTGGTGGATGTGTGGCTGGTCGAACTTGTGGTGTGTTGAACTGGGTATCATCAATTTCCCAAGATGAAATGTAAGGTGACAATATACATGGGTTGGCCAGACTCATTGTCTACAAAGCGTATCATGTTGCGAGTCAAGGACATTATTTTCATGTCCTGAAAGTTTGGTTTTCTAGCTGACAAGATAACTTTATTTTGACAAAAATGGGGAATGACTCGAAAAGGTTGGGAACCACTGGAATATATCCTTTTGCCCCCGACCCCCAATGTATGTATGTATGTATGTATGCGGCCAAATCACGTTGGATGCACCGGTTCTCGTAAGATCACCGAAGTTAAGTGACGTCGAGCCTGGTCATTACCCAGATGGGTGACCGTCGGGGAATACCAGGTACCTTATGCAGCAACAAGAGCGTTCTACGGCCGTCTCGGCCTATGCTCTGCCACCGATTAACGGAACATCTTGCCAAGCTAGGACCGGACTTTCTCAAGCACGCAGTGATCATGTATGTATCACGCGTACAGGCCGCACCAATAGAGCTAGAGGGCTGATATTTTAAACATTTGCTCCTTATTATGTCTAGAAAAAAACGTCTTTTTAAAAAAGAATTCCCCCTAAATAGGTTTTTAGTCAATTTGTAATATAAGTTTATGCTAAATTGGCCCCTTAGTTTGCGTCCGGCAGCATTTTCTTTTTGAAAATTCGGACTTGTTAGTGATCACTGCCCACCAAAAGGCGACGGAAGTAACTTATCCATTGATCTCCCCCTTTTCCAATTTTTAATTGATCATCCCCAACACGGCATGCTGCCAAAAGACATTGGTCACGTGACGGTTTCTATTGAGTGACTAAGCATACCTGCTTGCTCAAGGGGCCAAGCCCCCACCCCCCGCCTAATCTCCAGCTACGCCCCTGGTTTTTAGATGTTCGCAAATAAACGCGACGAGGTCCGGATTAAGCAATTCCAAACGGGATTTAGAGAAGCCTCTGGAAGAAGAAAGTCCCGTGAAATGGATCTGAACACATATACACAAAGGAACACACACAAGGAAAACTAAGTATAGCCAGTGTTTGTAGCTTTTGGACGACGTGATCAACTGATACATGGTTGACATCGCTAAACCTGGAAAAATAATGCTCGTTCGTCCTCGACGTTCCTGTAAGTGGTGCTAATTGTTTATTATAAGAAGGAAATCTGATATATCGCCTCCCATAAGTGAACTGTTTGTCATAGTGGTTCCTTTTGATACCAACTGTTATATTGTGTTTTGGTATTGAAAAGTAACCCCCTGTCTTTGACGTGATGGTCCCTCGGTCCTGTACGTTTTCGCCTTCATTAAAGTCTCTTATTTAACTTAGCCCTTTTTGTCTCGTCATTTATTCGTTTCACTGTTTTCTGCCTGTGCCACGAATCCATATTCATAATTGTACGCGTGGGTCTCCATATATTGCTTATCCACGCCCTGAAAGGTAAATAGACACAATCTAAGATGGCCGCTACCCAAGCGTCCGTGGTCAGTCCCTCCACAGTGGTAGCAGCTTAGGGAATCGAAATTCCTAAGCTTATAGAGGATGTCAGAGGTGGCTGGGCGTGCTGGATGCTGCTTGTCTGGTGTGTGGTGGTGAGAGGAATGTAACAATACTATATTGTGTTCCAGACCATTTATGCGTCTAACACAAAGCATACTTTCATTTTTAACATTTATTGAGTTATTCTAAACAAATCTATTCTGAACATACTTCACAGTGTCCATTGCATTAAATAAAAAGAAAAGTAAAAGGCAGTTTTATCAGAGAACCACAAACAAGACTTTTCTTTTTATTATTTAACTTATTAAAGTGCTTGATGCTTGAAATTTTTAAAAGGGTATAAAAAAGCCAAAAACGTTTTAATTTTTATTTAATGGTTAAAGAAAACAATTCTTTTATTAAATCCAAAAACATTCTATATTTTGAATAACCAAAATCAGATGAAATACATTTGTCCCATTAGACATTTATTCCAGGACAGATGAAAAACACAGAATTAGCCGTTCACCTAGCCTACACATCTTTCCTGTTATAATCATTTTTATTAATACTCGGTTAAAAATCACCATTGAATTTATACTATAATTATTCGATTATTCCTCTTATTTTCTTATAAAAAACGGTAAGTAGCAATTAATAGACCATGAGTTATCTCCCTTGGACAAACATTTCTGTGTGTCAATTTATACTTAATTACTCGGAAACCGGTGGCCCAATTCGACTGGAAATTGCTTTATTCTCCAAGTTAGAGCATCTCAATGATAATGTGCTGACAAAAATTACACTACAATGTACCATTTTTGCTGTTACAGTAACAAACATACAGAAATTGGATCATTATATAGATTATTAAATTACACACAGAAAGAGAAGGGTCTGCCTTGTGGCTAAGTTATTTATTTGCCCATTGGTGCCAAAAGTCGAGTAAACGCCATGATTTTGAATGTTGATTTCCAAGGCAGGCCTTCTTTTCATACTTGCAAGTTTTGCACAACAGAGGCAGAAGCAGCAAAAAGCTGTTTCTGAATCTTATTAGGTCATTAATCTCAAATCTTTACTGTTGCATGGTTTAAATAGTAGATGAAATTTAATCATCCCGTTACAGGTACTCAAATGCAATCACAAGCACACTGGACATTATACCATGTACAACTTCATTTGTCCGCTCTCTACTACGCCAACAATGTCTTACTAATTGCAGCTCCTGTTTTGATTCTTAAATTGACTCAGCAGCACCCTGCTAATTACTGCTACTTCTTTCTCTTCTATTTTAAAATAATTTAGTTTCCCCTCACATACACAAGTGATTTAACAAAGACTTTTTTGGCCAAAGATATTTTTCATCAGGACATGTATGTTGATTTCATTCAACTTCCAAGCATTGCCTGTATCTTCTTTCTTTTCCACATACTTCTACCTATTAATCAGTTTCTTTTCCATTGTTCTTCCTTATGTAATGCATTTACTGCATTGTCTTTTGTGTCTTTCCTTTCAGTCTTACCTATATATTGTGCTAAATAAGAAAAGAATGAAGATACTAGTCAAGAAAATGTGTGGAATAATGAGAAGACTTCATCTCAGAACCTCACACAACTGAAACAAGAAAAAAGATATTAGTTAAAAGATTTTGTGGAATAATGAAAATACTCAGACAAAAATCAATGTTTAAGAATTTTTATTTCCTAAATTTAATGTTTTTCGTTTTTTTTTTTTACTAATAAAATAACAATTAACTCTCTTGCAGCGGTTTGCGGTATTTACACTGGATCCAAACGCGGTACATTTTTAGTTGTCGGCTCCGGTTCACCTGGAGTCTACGATCGATGATATTTTGTTCTTCTTTCAATCCAGCTTCGGTGAACATTTGACGGAGCTCATCTGTCAAAAAGGGAAATTAATTACGATTAGATAAATATGTTGCGCAAAATAAGAATATGAAATAACAAGACTGACCTCTCACATCAAAGAACGACAACTCCTTAGCAAATTTACTACAAGTAATATGAAGAAGGTTATAACATGTATAACAACAAATGGTTTATTTTTACCTGCTGTACAAGGTTGAAATGTTTTTGCTATACAATGTTCAGTCTTTAACTATTAAATTCATAAAATCTATGAAGGGAAATAACTCCTGATTGAAATTATCACCCTTGACCATTTGGTGACTTAAAAAAAAAGATTTTCTATCCAATTTGCAGAAGAGTTCCATTATATTTTTGATTCTATTCATTGAAGAGTTCCACTGTCAATACTCCATGAATTTAAGAGTTAAGAACTGTTCTTGCAATAAATAATGTTCTTAGTTGTTAAATTACTACTGAGAATAAACTTCCTTATAGAATTTTTATTTAACATTGCAAGTCACTCTATCCAAGCAAAAGTAATTAACACAGATTGGTTATTTATGAGGAAGGCTGCATAGAGTAGGACCATTGTACGGAGCTTGTTACCTCATTAACACATGTAAAAAAATTGCAACCCCCTTAATTTGGGCTTTTGATTCTGATACAAAATTTCTTGCATTTTACAGGAATATGGTATATCTTGTGGGACATAAATGTGTGTTGTAGGGAGAATCTATTTGGAATTTAGAATAATTACAAAATTGATTTCCTTTTTGCTGTTCATGAAGTGGGGGAGCAGTTTGGTACAATGAACAATATAGAAACTAGTGATGTACCAGAATATCAATTCAGTCGGATATCCGGGGCCGGATTCCCCCAAAATTATCATTGACACCATGTGAATCCGGTGCCGAATATCTGACTGGATTAATATTCTGGTACATCACTAATCACTAATAAAAACTGATCCAACCATTTTATGATGATTAACAAAAAGTGACTGGACAAAAAATGGGTGAGCAGTTTAGTACTTAAAAAAAAAAAGAAGCCAATTAACTAAAAGTGACCCTCCATTTTATCTACTAAACTAAATTTGGTTACTATTATCCCATATATTTTTTGACGTTGAAAAACAAATTTTCTTACCTTGCGTGAAAAAGTAGACTCTTGTGCCATCTTGTCGAACGTAAAAGTTTTCAGACAAGCAACGGCCTAAAACAAAAACAAAAAAACGTAGATCTCAGTTAAAAGTTTTACAGTTTAGGCTTTTGTTCAGCAAGTGTTCAAAGAAACGGCAAAGCAACCAAAATAAACATGGAGGCTATGGTAATTTTATTTGGGTTGTAGGCTTTTTCCAGATTGAACATTTTTTTATCAGTATGTATGAGGGTAAATCAAAAAGTATTGCTGCAAAATTATAGAAACCTTTATTAAACAAAAATATCAATATGTGAAGCTATTGTTTCTCAACATATCCTTCATCTAGATCAGTGGTTCCCATCCGGGTAGTCTAAGGGGGGAATAAGGCTATCAAGTGAGTCAAAAAGTATTGCTACAAGTTTATTCCATGTTTATATCAGTTTTGTTTGGAATAAACTTTTTGACCCTTATATGAATATAAAATATTTCTATGGTCCTAAGTGTTTTCACTGCAGTTTTAACAGTCGTCATTATCAGCAAAAGGTTGTGATCACCGTGTTTTTGGTGAGCATTTTGACAATGAAAAGGTATTCATCATCAGCGTTTGCCGTTGGACATAGACCTATCCTAAGATTCGTCAGACCTCTAGATCATGGATGTCATGGAGCCAACACTTTCTGAACTTGTCTAATTCGATACCCCCTCTTTTGTTTTGCTGGCCAGTTTCGCATATGATCTCTGGGATCCACATTGTGAGTTGTGATGTCCAGTGGCTGTCTGACATTCTTGCAACATGAGCAGCCCATTGCTATTTAAGTTTTCTACATCTCTGACCCGTTTGTTTTCTAATATAATGTGATGTCTTGTGATTTCGCCATGTGATGTTAAGCTAGACTCTCTCCTGTGCACATTGCATGGTTCTCAGTTTGAGGGCCAATCTTTTGGTTAGGTTCCACGTTTCAGCTCCATAGGTGACTATCAAGCGGATGCATTGGTTATAGACCGTTCTTTTTAAAACAGGATTTTCTTGTTTTTGAAGGTTGAGCTTGCTCTACCAAAAGCTTGCCAACCTAGAGTGATTATTCACTTCATTTCTTCTTCTTTTGAGGATTATTAATCAGTATTAATGTCTACTTGTGTATTGGGTTTGCTGTTACACATCGCTTAAAGCAAACAGGTTTTTCTGACATGTCGTAAAAAGGGTCAGTTCAAAAATCGAGCGACGCATCAATTGGAAATTTTTTGTGAAATTGAACAAAATGGCTACCAAATCTTTTTGTATGCTAACTGAAGTTTATAGGGAAAATGCATGTGATATGCATGTGTGTTCAAGCAGCACAAAAGATTTCTGGACAAAGCTCATTTATATAGTGGATAAGTTTGGATGTTGTGATGTTCACCAAGGTCCCCACAGATGAATCCCTATAATTCATTTGTGATAATCTAGAATCTGACTGTTCTCTGAACCTAATGTTGACATTTTGTGTACAAATAACACATTTCCAATTGAATTCTGACATATATCAGAAGGTATGGCTAGGAGGTCACCCTTGTCTCCAGTGATGGCAAATGTATACATAGAATACTACAAGGAAATGGCTTTAAGTTCTAAGATGAAGTATTGTCATTATTTCATGAATTATTTTGACTAGTTATTTTGTTCACTACATTTCAACCAATGCATTCTCAGGCTTACCAAATTTAAAAAAAAAAAAAAAAAAAAATCAATAGAAAAGGTGCTTGAAAAATGAGTTTATATTTTATTTTTTTGTTTAGAAAAAAAAAAAACAAGGCTATTTTAACAACATGGTGTAAAATGAACAAGGGGGAGACAACTCACCTTTCTTAAATCGAAGTTGTGCCATGTCATATCTACCGTAGTCCCTGAATAATAAAAGTCCGCCCGGTTTCAGAAAATTGCTCAGTCTCTGCACTGTTTGTTGCATACTTCAAAAAGAGAGACAAACAAAGATTAGCAACACAGCGATAACATTAAACTAAAACTTACAATGTAAACATTGGTTCATCACCAAATCATTGATATCACTAATACAAATCTCCACCTCAAAAAATAATTAGTGCACGTCTGTCGAAAATTAGTAGCAAAATGCACAACATAGGCACAAGTTTTAAAAAAATATTGATCTTCAGTATTTTCGGGGCCATTTACTGTTAAATGTACATTTGTTCCTCACATAGGGTAAGTATTTAGGGTAGCTGATAATTATCAAAATTTAAGACAACTCTTAAAAAAGGGGAAAGCATTGCCAATGACTTTGACACAAGAAAAGCATTGCCAATGATTTTGACCAGAGAAAAGCATTTTCAATTATTTCTATTAGGGAAAAGTATTGTAAAGAATTTACCATAGAATCTTATTTTAACTGATCTGCTAACTGCACAAAATGTGACTTGCAACAGAAAAATATTAAACAGAAACATTCCAATCCTTCACTGCACATAATTCCTGTCTTACCTGTTTGGACTGATAGCGTTGAGGACGAATATCATGATAATGATGTCCAAGCTGTTTTCTTCAAACGGCACCGGGGAATTTTCATTGGTGATATCACATACGAATGGATGGCAACGTGATGGTTCAAAATCCGGGTGTTCCTGTCAAGAAGGTACAGCTTTGGTAAGTAAAGAGGGTTTTTTTGGAAAACAACATTAATACTGTTTATTACAAATTATCCGTATATAATTCTATTATAATCATAGTCAACTATAATAAAAGCTGTGCCTATCACATTATAGTATCAGTAGCAGCCATCAGCTGACCCTGTTGTTGCCAGGTAAAACCACCCATCGTCAGCAGCAGCCTGGTGTAGGAAGTTAGAGCTGTGTCTGTCACACTAATGTTGACTTAAGAGGCCTTTATTCAATTATAAAATATATAATAAGAACTGTGTCTGTCACACTTAGGTAGACTTAAGACGTCTTTATCTTGAAATATATAAACCGAATATAGGATATGCATAGACATCATGAAGAGGGAGAGAGAAAACTAACAAGAAATGTTGTCTATAAAGAAATAATTGTTTTATATGCATGTAAGTAAATAGCATAATACATATATATTGATTAAAGACAATGACCATTCGATGTCATCAAGGTATTATTGGGTTATGATTGAACTGTTCTCAAATTACTCCTTAAACAATATATCAATTTTGATGATTTTTCCCCAAATATTACAAACTTTTACAGGAAGACCCCAGGCAAATAATAAGTTTCATTCCTAGGTCTATCTTTAAGTTGGATTTGTATGTAAATCAGAACAGTTATGTACGGTGCCTATCTAGTGTCAGTTAGTCAAATGTTTGTCTTAGTATTGTTATATTATCACAACAGTTTCTTGAGGGTTTCTATAAACGTTCAAACACTGTTGGTTGGTTTTGTCACTCCTTGTTGCGGACAGTGTCAGGGTGCAGAATGTGTCCAGACTTCGGGAAGACGGAGGCTGGTCTCTGGAAAGAACTGGCCTGAAACGTAACAAAGGATCAAGAGACGGAAACGTAACAAAGGATCAAGAGACGGAGACGATTTCTCTGCTTAATGAATATACTGTTTATTCATAATTCTACAGTGATCCATGTCACACACAGATATTCCCATAAAACCAAAAGGGAGAGTGAGTGAGTGAGACTGTTGAGGAAACTTTGTCAGTATCTGGGGGGACACTCTCTCTTGTCTTCTCTTTGTCAGTCCTATTTATACTGTCCTTGTTTATGGTTTCTAAGGGTTAAATTCATTCACCTTGTTTAGTCTATATATTTTGAATTTATCCTGGCTCGGTTATTAGTCAGGTTTCTATTTTTAGACATTTTCCGTCAATGTTTTTGCTTGTACTTCCCATCCTCCTAAGTCACCCTTTGATGTTATTCACCACTCTTGTTTATCAAAAGTGTCCAGTCGATTGTTTTAGTTAGTTTCAATCTGTATATTTTGAACTTCTGATTTTTTCTTATTATTACAAACCGTTATCTGTAATTCGATTAAAAAAAAAAAAAAAGGCTTTAAGGCAGTCCATTTGTAAGTACAGACTGTCCTTAAGTCAGACGTTCTTATCTTGGGGACTTCCTGTATTTATAAACCTATGATAACCAACATTGACAGGACAGGTCGTGGACTTGTAATATTAATAGAGTTTTGGTTTTATTTAGTAAAGACTGATGCTCTCCCTTGTAGCGAAATGTCTTTTCTTTTAATTAAAAACTCACCTTGACCAGATCGATAGCTTTACAGGAAAAGTCACAGCAATACATCATGAGGTTTGGATTGCTGTAAAATACAAAGAATATTTTCCATTGAAAATAATTAAGAATTTCTAGACCACAAATGGGAGAAAACTGGTAAAAGTCTGGCAGTATCAGTACTAGAAATTTCCAGCAGTAAAATAATGGTATCTGTGAGTATATACATAATTTTTTTTTTTTCATGTTTTTATTGACCTTTTAAAATAATTGTAATTTTGTTGTTGTTTGATACTAAAGTTATCTTCCGTAATGTATCTTGAAAGAGTTATCTCCCTTGTATGACGCTAAAATTGAATTTTATCTATACATACACACACACACACATATATATAGTCAATTAAGCCTATTAAACCCTAATAGCAAGGGAAAAAAAAAAAAAGTAAATATTAAAAAAATAAATAAAAATATACAACAATTTTTTGGTAAATAAAAAAAAATGTGTATCACCCACATGGCTGTGTCCTTCTCACGGAAATGAAAAGACGTTGAAAACAACCCTTTTCCTTCCCTGTCACGTCGAGAGACTTTTAGAAGAAGACCGGCATATATTATATTAATTAAAACTTAAAGCACATTTAAATTCGAAGGTTCATCGGTTGTTTACCATTTACAAGGCAGTTTCGAGAATTTAAAAACAATACTGCTCTCTCATTTCAATGGCTTCTCTAGCGATCCATATATATATATATATATACATACATACACATACATATATATATAGTCTCTTTCATTCTACTGAAGACCACTGTGGGGGAAACATTTAGCGTTAATGGCTACCATGATCTGACTAGTGTTAATGGCTACCGTTTAGTGATTGTGGTGTCTTGACTCACTGAATTTGAATGCTATGTCTTTTGGTAGCATACCGTGTTGTGGTGATCAATGAATAAGTTACGTCTCTCGTCTTTTGTTCGGCAGTGATCACTAAAAAAGTCTGAATTTTCAAAAAAAACAATGCTGCTGGACACAAACTAAGGGATCAATTTAGCATAAACTTACATTGTAAATTGAACTGCCCCACTAAAAATAATAGACATAATAAGGAGTAAATGTTTAAATTTTAAGCCCTCTTGCTCCATTGGTGTTGACAATTTCTAACCATTACGTTTTATTTAGCTGTTTTTTTGGCCGCTGTGGGGGAAGAATCTAGCATTTGTGGTAGTAGTCATTTATTATAAACTTCTAAATTTCTTGTAAATTGGGGATTGTGTCCCCTATGATGAATAAACACCAAACCTGTATGCTGGCCACACAACTACCACCCTATCACATGGCATAGATTAACTTGCCATTTGCCTGATCAAAGTGCCATTCATGCTCATATTAATGAACATAGACTGCTGCTAGTCACTGATATTTCAACTAGTATACTCCAAATCCTCATAAACAATAAGCGTATACTATACCACATTAATTGTAAAAAAAGGCTTCAGATTTAAGCCCTTATAAAATCAAGGAACTAAGTAAGATCTTCAGTTTTGGAACTAGGATTTTAAATGTATTAAACAACTGATAGATAATTTACTCTGTATGTTATCCCGTGTGTTATGTCATCAAAACGTCCAAACACTACAATGCTGATTTAAAATTTTTTTAAAAATTACTAACATCCATACTTTTTTGACCTCTGATCTTGATAATAGCTGGAATATTTTACACTTGCTTAAAAATATAAAAATAAGGCAATATTTAATACTTACGTATTGGTTTTAAGAACAGGAAATACTGTATTGCCAGCGCCACAACCCACCTGTGAAATATGGAAAAGTGAGTGATTAATGATACAAATATAAAATTCAGTCCCTAGCAGAGTCGAGGCAGAGAGAGAGAGGAGAAAAATTGATCCTTAATCAATGCCTAATTAATCTTAACCTTTTTGTGCCATTATTAATCTTTGTTCTCAGTAATATATTTTTATTACAGAGGAAGCTTTTTTATTATAATCACAGATAATGTTATGAAATGGTTATTATGCTATTACGACTGAAATGTACAGTTTCTGAAGGTTTTCTACTATATTTTAGATCTTTTTATTAAAGAAAAATGGACAAATTTGGTCTTCAGGATGATGATTGATGATTATTTAGTATTAGGATTAATACCAATTGTTCATTTTAGTCTGTGCAAATAAGTACCGTATTTGATGGCTTATAAGACACCACTTAATTCAGTAGGGAACATTAAGAAAAAAAAACTCACTTCCCTGAATTCCTCTCATTTATCACCCAGTCTTTTTAACTATTCATCAAGTTCTGGATAATGAAGGTTACTTTTAACTTTCGAGCCATTTTTGGGGAAAAATAGGGGTCCCATATGCAATGTTGCCGATTCAGCATGTTTCTTGTTTTGGCAGTGCAAAAAAGAGCTAAATTAGTGAGTTTTCGCTTAAACATTTTGGCCATTTTTGGCTATTTCTGAAAAAACTAGCGATTTTTGGCAGTAAAACTAGTGTGAAAATATATGAGTTGGCAACACTACTCATATGCCATCAAATACAGTATTATCTACTGTTCATTGATAAAATGCACTGGATTTATTAATAAAAGTTAAAACTAAACTTTTATTCTGATTATTCTACAATTTAATATGCACCTCATGCC
Source organism: Architeuthis dux (assembly GCA_006491835.1). Classification (NCBI taxonomy): domain Eukaryota; kingdom Metazoa; phylum Mollusca; class Cephalopoda; order Oegopsida; family Architeuthidae; genus Architeuthis; species Architeuthis dux. The sequence goes on along the minus strand of VCCN01005667.1, from coordinate 1,487,906 downwards.
ATTTCATTGATGTTGTAGAAATTAAATAATCACAAGCTAAAAACAAAGCTAACAGAAAATAATAAAAAGTTCAAAAACTACTAGAGACAATCAAAGCTAATATTGACACTTTTAAAAATGCCTATGCAATAGTAATTACCAATAAATATTATAACCTATTTAATACCAAACAAAATATTTAGACTTCACTTGATTGTGGTCATTTTATATTTCTCTGGAGATTAGGCTCCACCTACCCACCCCTGTAAATCAATATATCTGATTAAAGTTAATCATCAAACAGACTAAATTGGTTAATTGCTAATCAATATTTTTAGCTGAACAGTCTTTTTAACTACTCTTCAAATTCTGGATAATGAAGGTTACTTTTACCTTTTGAACAATTTAAAAAAAAAAAAAAGGTCTTAAATGCCCTCAAATAAGTTAAACAACAAAGCTAAGTAGGTTGGCATGAACGAGGGTTACTTACCTCAAATATATGGAAGCTCTCGTCTGGGGCATGGTTTTCTAGGGGTGAAGTTGGTGGGATCACCGAAATTTCTGGAATGCCTGCATTATTTGTTGAGGGGTCATCGGCTTTTTGCTCTGCTTCGTCTTCTTCACTCTCCTCTTCTTCCTCCTCAACTTCATCCTCAGAACCCGAATGAGAATTGGTCAGTTGGGGGAAATGAGTGCCATTGGCAAAGGGGGCTAACTCAGGAAATTCTGTGAACAACCAATGGCGGTCTTTGAAGAATTTGTCCTGGTGTGTTTTGTAAAAACTGTCCCAAAATTCATAGGCTTTCTCTTCATATTCAACTAAAAGAGAGAAAAAAAACGTTTATTTTAAATATTAAAGACAATTCCTCCCCCAAAACAGGCTAAAGTCACCATACTTGGAGAGAGATAAAAAAATCTTTTAGAAAAAGTCCAGAGACAAGCAACTAAGTTAGTACCGGAAATAAAAAGTATGAGTTATGAGGATAGACTAAAAGTGTCAGGGTTAACATCGTTAGAAAATAGGAGAGATCAGGGAGACTTATAGAAATGTTTAAGATTATGCATGGTTTACTGATGAGAGGCCACACATATATATGGTAGAAGCAAATAGAAGTAGATTGAATATCAGAAAATTCTTTTTTAGCAATAGAGTGGTGAGACTTTGGAATAGATTACCGGAATATGTAGTGCTATCAATAGATATAAATGATTTTAAAAAGAATTATGATGTTTATTACACCATCACAAAGGTTTAAGGCTCTAGACATTGTGTAAATATGATTGTTATGATGTGTGCTTGTATATACAAATTGTATACTTTTTTTCACACTAAAATAAAAAATGTTTATTTTCTTACAATAAGTTTTTTATATATTGACTTAGCTGAGCTTGAGTCATACCAAAGACATTAAAAATGGTACTCAATGCCTCTCTGTTAAACAGTAGGATTGAGGGTAAGTGGGTATCAGACCAGGTATAGGAGTTGCACCCACCCGTATTCGAAAGGATATTAGCGAAAAGAAAGAGGAGCCTTTTGGTTGCCTCCGACTATGACCGACCAGCCAGCCAAACTTAGCTTAGTGTGGCACAAGGTCAGATGTGTAAAGCTTATTAAATATTTGAGTACCTCACCTTAGAGTGTGCCATACTAAGCTATACTTAGTCAATATCTATATGCATGCATATATACACACACGTTTATATTAATATGAAAAAATAATTATATAATATATATATTAAAATCCCTGTAATTAGCGGATACATATTAAACAGAGTATTTATATATATTTATAGGGTGGCCTTTATCTTCCCTATTTCGGTTCTCCCGGACATTCATTTGCTGACTTTTCACTTCACATTCCCGACCCTTCATTTGCTGGAAAACAATTTGAGTCACTGAAAAGGCCTTTTTTTCATACTTTATTATTTTCAAAAAACACTAGTTAACTTTTCCTTTCTAAAATTAGTGCAATGTGGGTATGTTAATGTTTACAATTTATGAGAAGAAAAAAGAGCATCTATTGTAAATGTGGTATTTATTTACAATAAAATTTAGTATTTACAATATATATTGTGTATAAGATTTATGAAGAAAAAATAATGTACGATCGTATGTGTCTGTATGTGATTTATTATTGTTGTTTGAGTATTTACAATAAAATGATCCATAACCTCCAAACCACATAGAATACAGGTAAAATGAAGCCAGAAATGGCTTATTTGGGTGAAAAACTACAGGGGTACCAGATTTCAGCTAGATATCTTCTTAAATAGCATAGTTATGAAGTGCCAAATTTGGCCTGCGAAATGTAAATTTAAGCAAATTTCAATTTGTCATAACTTCTGAACCATTTGTTCAATCAAGATTGAATTTTCTCTAGAAAAGGTATCACCTACTGGAATTTTATCAAAATCTGAGATCATTCCCATGGGGGCCATTAGGTGAGTTGATATGTTGAGATATATA
>VCCN01005667.1:1463799-1482339 GCA_006491835.1 Architeuthis dux | reverse complement strand
CTATTCTACCTATTATACTTATCTAGTCCAGGATTCATCCTGTGGCCTCAAAAAGTAAAGTATGCTTAGTCTAATGCAGGGGTTCCCAACATTTTTTACGTCATCGCCCACTTTCACAGTAAATATTCAAAAGCATACCAAAATGTTTGGTAAACGTTTGTTACTGGTTCGTAAACTGACTTTGTATGATGTAGTAAAAATACCAAAGGGAGGTAACAAATAACGTTGACTTTCTTATACAGGTTCTTTGCATATCTCCTTTGAATATTTTTTTTCGGGTATCATATGTTGAAATACCTTCTTAATACTCAAAATCCTATATTGCCGACCAAAATTTCCCCATCGCCCACCATTTTCTGTTCAGTTGCTCATCGCCCACCGGTGGGTGATATTGCCCAGGTTTGGAAATCCTGGTCTAAGGGGTCAGTTGCCTCAAGCAGTATCTCCCCATTGCAATAAAAGGGGAGGGTCTGCTCGCCCTGATGCCTTTGTGACACTAGTTGTGGGGATTGAGCAATTTCTGTTCTTGTCCACACGTGAGACCCCCATTAAATTAACTGTGTGTCAAATTTGCCCTTGTGGGGAGGCAAATAAATCTATTACATCTTATTCTTCCTATTGTCTCCTGTCAAGGTTGACTATGGGGGTTTCTTGCTGCTACTGCCAAGGTAAGTTACTTATGGGGGAGTGGTTCGCCATAATCCCCACTCACCCGTCTCTTCTCTGTCAACCATTGTAGCATAACAGAAACAAGATATTTTTATCAAGATCTGTTGGAATGGAACAGAGCGGAGAGAAGTGGATTTATGCGTTTCCCAAAGGTATTAGTGATAAGTAAACATAATCAGTCTCAGCTGAAATTTGAACTCGGTCTGCTAATTCCATTTTCTGTGCCAGTTAACTGTTACACTACCCTACAGCTCCAATTACCAATTATTATGGGCTTACATAATAACTGATTTCATGTGTATTACAGAAACTTCTTTTAGAGAATTCAGATAGAATTGTGGAGGAGTCTACCAATCAAATTCAGTCTGCTCCCCTCTAACTGCCTACCTATCTAACCCAATCCGCTCATATCTGCCTACCTATTTAACCCAGTTGGCTCCTATCTGCAAGGCATCTATACTGACACTCTGCCTTCTTTAAAACAAAGAACCAAACAGAATTTATTTCTCTGGGGACTTATCTTTAAAATGTGTAAAACTCAATGAGCTAAGGATTGTATAAGTAAAACAAAAAAAAAAATCAAATGAATTAAGGGGGTAGTGTAATCAGATGGGAAAAAAAGTTTATACAAGATTTTGGAATGAAACCTTTTTATAAAATTGTGTCCTTTATTAAATAAGTACCTAAAATTGTATTTAAATCCATTAATTGGTTAATTTTTGGTACATCTTGAAAAATTAGTGTTTTTCGCCTTAAAATTTTCTAATACAAATTATTACGATTATTTTTTGTTGACAGGTAAACAACTTTTCACAATTTTTCCGGTTTTATAGAGTGTACATAAATTAAATAATTTTTATATCACATTTTTCTCCAATCTTTTTTCTTACTAATGGCACAAAGATTTTAACGATAAAATTAACTTTTACACAGGTTCTTTTTCTTCTCAGGTGTCGATTTTGAGATAAAAATAAGTTGATAAGTAGCAAAGACAAAAAAAAAAAAAAAGAAGTTTATTCATGCCTATAAAACATTGCGTAAAAGTTATTTAATAAAAATCGTAAATTTTATGAAAATCAAATAATTAGTTGATTTTTGGCAGATTTTTTAAATCGAGTTTTCTTTCGCCTAAAAATGTTCTAATGCAAATTAATACGATTACTTTTTGTTTACAGGCTAACAACTATTTAATTTGTACTATTTCAAAAATATCCCCGCGTCTATAGATTGTACGCAAATAATTTTGATATAACAATTTTCTCCAATATTTCTTCTTACTTATGACACAAATATTTTAACGATAAAATTAACTTTTATACAAGTTTTTTTTCTTTCTTTCTTAGGCGTCGATTTTTAGCTGAAAATGTTTGTTCATTCAATTTGCAAGGACCCCAGGGGATTTGCACACAGACGGCACCACGTGTCCTTAAAAATAAATAAAAAACACACGATTTTCATTTATTAATCATTATTTACTACAAAACCATATGCTATAAGACTGGCCCTATCAAGGTTGATAAGGAGTGTAATAATATTTTTACAGTTATTACTGCCTGGGCTGTATACATGGGAGAGTGGTTGTTCGCCTAAGTGCTCACTCACTCACCCTCTGCCACCGTTGATTTTTTTTGTCAAGATTTAGCAATGCGGCAGGGATGTGGATTCGTACCCTTTTCAAGGATACAAGTGTAACTGAAATGAACACAAGTAGTCTCAGAAAATTCGAACACGGTCTTTGCCGTTTCTGTTCGTCCTAAACAGATTTTTTTACTCTACCGCGCACCAACAATCACGTTTTTTTTTTTTATCAATGATCAATAATCATGAATGAATAGAGAACAGTTTTTTTTTAATGGGGTCTAGAACCAAATGCACCTTAAGAGGATGTGAAATTTACAATCGGGACCACCCTCCCTACATTGTGCCTTATTTTGTATTAAATTATTATTTATTAAATTGTCTTGTATTAAAATAAAATTGTTTTTTTGTAATTAAATTATATGTTTCGTATGTTATGTAAATCATTGTTTGTTTTATAAAATTCAAGAAAACAATTAAAATGATAATACAATAACGTTTAAAACTGAAAACTGGATATAATGTTTCGCTTACGTGAGAACAGATACTACACTTTGATCTGGAACAAAAAAGGCCGCAGAAGACGCATTCCGGTCTGGACCCAAATAATAGGAGTGCCCAAGGTAAATTTTAAAGCACTCCCTGGTATTGTAGGGATATCCAACCATACAACAGATGTCAACACAACTCAAAGATATGAGAGTAGAAGGAAACCCCAATTCAATATGTGTGTTTGCGTGCGATGATTTTCAATTTAATTCCGAAAGGGTTCGAGAAAATAAAAAACGAGGGATATTTTAATCCAACATTATTTGTATCAAGTCTCAAAGAAGAAATAAAATTTCGTCTCAGTTCAGATTTCAATGTTTCTCATTTAAAAAATAAAAACAAAAATTCCTGACAGACATTGAACAATACGCATCGGACAGTGAGAGAGAGAGAGAAGAAATTCATAAATTATGTGATCGATCGGTGCTTGCCTTGCGACTAACATAGTTCGGCCATAAAATCAGGGTCCAGTTTTCAATGCTGACTCTATACAAAACCGACCCCCCATACTGCGACCGTGCCGTATCCTACACAAGTGATCACGACCTTACATCGATTTGATCGAGAATATATTCCCCCCCCTTTTTACCGGAATTGGTCACTTACCAAGCATTGTGTTGAAATACGTTGCTGGGGTCTGTTAGGGTCCTTTTACCAAACTGTGGTCGGCGTGAGGCGGCTCCCTCCTCTCCCGAGTCTGGCTGGGAGACCTCCTCCTGTTCAGCCATGCTCGCTGCAAAAAGAAAGAGTCTGCCACAAGGGGAGGTCACTCTCCGAGATTCTAACACCAGTTGCCTTAATACAATAAATATAGAATCAATTCTCTGGCAATAAGGACCCTCGTTAAGCACCGTTGCATTTAGTACTCAAGTACAGGTGTACCTCGATTAATTCGTTCCAAAATCTTCCGTAAATTTCAAAACCGCACTCTTCAAATTCTAATTCTAATTAAATGTGTTTTTCCCCAGCTTATACTTCATTACAATCTTTATTCTGATATGGGACATACCAAATTTAAGTTTAGCTACCATTTTTCTTATTATTTTAAACCCAGCCCAACTACACTGAAGCTGGCTTAACGACGCAATTAACTGCTGTCAAAATACCTTGGCTTAACCGTACTACATCAAAACCCGCATTAATCAAAACCGCACTATTCAAGGTATTCATGTACCTTATAACTAATTTATAGAATGACTTAATTGTACGTTTTTTGCTAAAGAAAACCCACCAGTTCTAGGGCATAAAATCCCAAGTAAGAGTCCGAGAGACATCAAAAATAACTTTCATTGTTTAACTTAAAATTAAAATAGCCGAGTCGGAGTCCCTACCGAATTTTGCCTCATGTGTCAAGGGCGTATCCGATCCCTGACCCTACCCTGTCAGTGTAAGGGGGGTGCTGCCTAGAAGAGGGGTCCGCAGGAATTAGGATCGGTCTCTTCAACAAGGGTTCTCCGGCCATAAATGGTCGGGAACCACAATAAAAACAAAAACATTGAAGCTGCATTTGGAAAATCCGTAAAAAATAATTATTTTAACTTAAAAAAAATAGAAAAAAAGGTAAAACCCGACCGTTATTTAATAAATCGATAAACGCTGTCGGATGATTGGCGTAAGAAAATAACAATCTCTATAGACGCCATCGGAGTTTTGGCGTTAAAAAATAGTAAAAAAGTAAAATAGTATCTAGATATTTCTTTAGATAAATTGCATGCAAATCTAGATAATTCTAGATATAATCGCATTTGCGACCTCCCTCCACCTGTTCTTTTAACTAAAACTCAGTAAGTAAGAGTCCGTGAGACACCACACTTCACAGAAAGGTAGCTCTAGGGTCAATTTTGGGATTTATCAAGGTTCCATTGACGGCCCCTTAAAACATTTAAATTGTATCAAAAAGGACCATTGTCTAAAAAGTCAGGCGAAAATCAATGGAATTTTTAATCTCATTCCCAACCATAACAATCTCAAAAAGCTGCGCTTTTCTTCTTTTGTTTTTAAATAAAAAAAAAGCATTTCTGATTGGTGGTGATAGCTTATTTGATGGATTTTCCAACAAGAATGAGATTATGTCAGCAATAAAAGACCTACAGTTATCGGATAACAACATTATAAAAAGAATACATTCAATGTCAACTGACGGTGACAGGTCATTTGTGTCCCGGACAACTGCGCCCCGGTCATTTGCGTCCACGGACATTTGCGTCCCGGACAGTTGTGTCCCGGTCGTTTGCGTCCCGGTCATTAAGCGAATTTTAGTCAGATACTAAATTTAAAAAAAAAAATTCACTGCAAAACTAGAAAGTTTAATATTTATAGTTACATTGTAAATAGAAACTCCCTCGTAAAACGTAAATTTGTTATTGTTGTTAATTGCAACCCTAACCTTAATGACTACTAACACTGATCTTAAATTATATCCTTTGTAATTAGATTTAATAAAATACAGTTTCATTTTAAAACTGTTTGAAATGTTCAAGTTTTCTGCTTTCATTTGTTCCGTAATAAGTTAGCAGCAGCAGCAGCAGCTTAAATAATTGTTAAAGTTTAATTGACAGGATTTATCGAACGTAGATAAAATTACACCTTTTTATAGATATATTCTTCTATTTTAGCAACTTTACATAGGCTTTAACGGACACATACGTATTTTTGCACTTACACACTCCGGTCAACAAGTGAAAACACTTGACACGCAATTTTCCTAAGAAAATCCAGATTTTTACTCCGAGAAATAAAGTTATCTTGTCTGCTAGTGCTTTTAGATAACCAACTTTTCGTAACATGAAAAAAGCATTTGTAGACAATAAGTCTGGCAAACCCTTGTATTCTTGTCACCTTACATTCCATCTTGGAAATTTGACATTACCCAGTTCAACACACCACATTTCGACCGGCCACACATCCACCACTCACCTCTTACTATAAAAAGACCAGCTAATCTTCATCTTTGTTCAGTCAATTTTGTCGTCTGACAAATCCGTGACGGTTCCACAGAGATTCTGATTATGTATGTACACACACACACACACACACACACACACACACACACACACACACTCCTTAACATCTTCAACAAACTAAGGGCACTTTACTAAGTAGTATACGAACTCTTTAAATGGATTCCTTCATCTTCTCATCAACTTTTTTGTTATATCTTCTGTAATAAATATACTTCTTGTTATCGTTGCCAAGTATTTGTATTCTTTATTCTTATTGCGTTATTTACCATGTGCAACGTGCATCTTGCAACATACATGTATTCCATCCTTTTTACTACATGCAGGAACAGGCAGAGACAGGAATATCTTTCTTACGCATACCGCTAACATTTACCCTTTCTTTCTCTAGTATAATCAGCACGCTAGCTTACTATCGGCAGTATTGACCCTCAAGGATATAGGCATTATTACTACCGCTTCTACTATTCGTTTACCTTTAGAGATTACTACGCTCTTATCATTGTTTTTGTTTATACCGATAACTTTAAATGGAGTCAGATACTTTTAATAAAGCAGATATATTTAATAATGGAGTTAGATTTAATATTGGTTTAAATCACATCAACATTAACTTACATTTACACTGGTGACTACCCGACTATGAACATACCAACGCAACTTTCTACCACGAACATTCTCTAACACGAAAACATAAACAAACTCAAAATCGTAAGAATATGGGTGCATTTTTCGACCGAAAATTTCTTTCTTCGACTTCATTCGACCAACCTACAGTGGAGACATCAAAGACCAGACATTTCCGAAAGAGCGCACAAAACCTCCTGGGAATATCACTTCGACAAAGAATTCTGCTACTTTTCGGACAACAAGCATAACACTTGCTTACTTTTCACGGTTTCCCGAGAATAATAAACATAACAGCCACATAAGTCCTTTGTGAATCCAAAAATAAAGGCTTGCTACAACATATATGGGGGGTCCTGCTTGTTGCCGGCGCCCGGAATTTGTTGATGTAAGAAGAAGCCGAATCTATTTGGTGAGAATTAGGCCTTCTTGTGAAGGGTAATTATTTTGTGGCGCGCCGGCGTGAATGCTTGAGGTTTCTCCATAATATTGGTGATAAAAGGTGGGTTGAAATTGACTCCATTTTCTTAGCGATCAATGGCTGAAAAGTAACTAACAACGAGAGACGAACGAAAGACAATTTTGAAAGAGACGAGCATTTTTATTTATTTACGGGTTGAAATTTAGTTTGTGCGTGTGTACATATTTAAAAGTCCATTGTCTGAGTGTGTGTGTGTGTAAATATGTAAGAGTCCTTTGTTCGGATCTATCTGTTTGGCGTGTGAAATAGTTAAGTGTATTAAAGAGTTCAGATATAATAAAAATGTGTGTAAAAGATTTGCTATGTGTATTAAAGAGTTCAGATATAGTAAAAATGTGTGTAACGGGTATTTGCTTACTTTGTTCTGGGGTCCCTGCCCGTCCCACGTGGCGTCGGACGGGCAGGATCAGTGTAGGCAACAGAGCCGTGAAAAACACATCCGTTCGTTTTGAAGACCGGAGAAAAAGGAGGCTGATTCAAATCTCGCGCCTGTCACGTGATTAATTGCTGGTCACTCATTGGCCGTTGTTACGAGGCCGTGTGTGGGATCAGGGAACCAACCCTTAATCACGGGGGACAACTCCGATTCGACCTGCTACACACACTCTGGTTCTTTTTCTTATACAGATTCTGAAATACAAACCTTCGTCTACTGCATACCAAGCAAAGCGAAATTATTTCAGCAGAAAAAGAAAAATTGAAATGCAGAAGAATTTCTACGACCAACCTTCTTTTACAGCGAACATATAAGACACAATGTGTGCACCAATACAAGAATATCAGCACTCGATTCAACTCAAGTACTCGACCCTTACTCAAGTCGACACGACACTTCTCTGACATGCATAATGCTACTTTCTCTTCCAAAAAGTATACAGCTTGATAACCAATCACTTCCGCAGACTCACTTGCGATGCTTTTCAACGAAATTCAACTGCCCTGATCGGTCTCTAAAAATCAAGGTGTATAACAAAGACAACTAGCGACTTTTTCACACAATTGGTTACTCAACGATAATTGCTTGCAGATAGTACAGTGTAAACAATAATATTTACTTTTAAAAATGTCCCATTTAATGGAAAATATATTTTAAAAAAGTTTTGGTCTTTTTTCTTCCTTTTTCTCAGCAAATCGCAGCATAATTGTGATGTCGACCCAGGCAACGCTCGAGTTACCTCCCTTGCCACAACCCATGAGACGGAAGTGAGTTCCCGGTCATGCGCCGGGCAAACCGGGGGAAAATAAAGAGAATCACACGAAGTGAAGAGACGAGTCAGTCTCCTCTCCGACGGTGATCAGTTAACATCACATTTGTCTTCGTCCTGGTTCCTTTTGCTTCATCTTCCCTTTCAGTGAGATCCCACGAGCTGGGAGATACTACAATACTGTCGATAAAACTCACGAAAGTTACTAGAATAGAAGAATATATGTTTAAAAAGGTGTGATTTTAATCAGAAACCTTTAAAAAGACTCAATCCTGCTTCGTTCGGCAAGTCCCCTAAACTCGGCAAATTACAGTATATGGCCGATAATACTCACCAAAAAGGTTACCAATGGAATAGTATCACCAGAAGCCTATGTAATGTTACTAAAAAATAGAAGACTATATCTTTAAAAAGGTGTAATTTTAAACAGAAACTACACATAATAATCCCATCTGTATGAATGTGTTACGGCCGGCCCCCGAATGGCTAACCCACATGAAATGCGAAAATGAGGCTTCCTACTTTTCGGCCGACGTCACAGCTCAGCTGCTGCTGATGTTAGCTAGTATAAGTAGCCAGGCTCAAATGCCTAACTTCACCGCCCCACTTCGATCTTTCGGTCCGTGCCTGCACGTAAAATCTTCGCTCCTCTATACAACTCCTCTTCATGGTGCGTTCCGTACTACTTCGTTTTTTCTTTAGTTGTTTCAGCCAGACATCTCCTCGGCGCCTCCACGCACCTCTGCCTCACTTCGCCACAACCGATGTCTTGGCTACCTTCTCGAGACAAAGACCCTTAGTCTACTGCTGTAGTGAGTTGGTCACACGCGTCGAGTGCAAACTTTGTTCTGTCTACCATGCGATGCAGACCACTTACGTCCCTCGCCTCAATCGACAAACCTGTTCTTGCTAGCTCAAATCGCTTCGTGACTAACCCTCCTCTACGGAACAACATTCTCAATAACTCCAACTCTCTTTCTTTCTTGTTCCAGCATAACGATATTCCTTTTTAGGACTCAAAGTCTTTTCATGCGACACCGGCTAAATATGCAAACACGGCCCTTTTAAGGGCCACCAACAAAGTCTCTCCAAACTATACTAATAAGCACCAGCCCTTTTTAGGGCTAAAGAAAGTCTCCTCATTCCCTTTCTATTACACATACGAGTACTTCCATTCCTGCATCGCCACGTACAGAGCCATAACTTAGCCGACCAACACAAGAGTCGCTAAAAATGTATGGGCAAATCGCAACATAATTTCATGTCGATAAAACTCACGAAAATCTATGTAAAGTTACTTAAGTTACGTTAATGAGGATGAGAGGCGCGTCTCTGAGGTAAAATGTGGAACCGTCATGGATTCGACAAATCCAGACTGCACAAAGAATGAAAAATAATCCGTCTTCTTATAGGAAGAGGTGAGTGGAGAATGTGAGGCTGGTCGAAATGTCATCCGTTGGAATGGATATCGTCAAAGTTCCAAGGTAAGATGTACGGTGACAAGATACAATGGTTTTGCTAGACGTGGTCTCTGCAAAGGGTATCGTGTTCCATATTCTGTAAGGTGGTTGTCTAAAAGCACTGGTGGACAGATAACTTTGGTTCTCGGAATACTAAAACTGGGGTGTTCTTAAGGAAAATATGTATATCAAGTGGTTTCAATTGATGACCGGAGTGAGTGAGTGCAAACATACATATGTATCCGTTACAGATATATTAGATCCAGCACAGTTGGCAGTTATGGTGAGAATGGTATTTACGACCACTACAAATGAAGAGCTACTGAAAATATTGCCTATAAAAGGGCGAACAACAGGTGAAGAAATCTATAACATATTCAAAACATATTTAAAGTCCACAAGCTATCTGCGATCACCACGGATGGGTCACCAGCAATGGTTTGTATGGTTGGAATCGTTGCCCTCTGCAACAAGGTGAATCCTTTCCAACCTTTATATCGTACCATTGTATTATCCACCAAGAAGATTTGTGTACTAAAGTGCTTCCGTTTGCACGCATAATGAATGTAGTTATTAAAATAATAAACTCTATTAGATTAGAGCAACGCCTTTGCAACACAGTCTTTCCAAGGCCTTACTAGAGGATATTGAAAAGAAACAATCTGATATTATCTTACATACAGAAGTACGATGATCAACTATGCGACTCTGGTTGGTGGATTTGGGTTTTTCTGAAAGACATCACAGAACAATTAAATTATTTAAACTTGAAGCTTCAGGGAAACGACAAACATATAGTTAGAATGATAGGTTCTATAAACTTATTTAAAGCAAAACCTGTTTTATGAATTGCTTCAGGAGCAGTTCGAAAAAAGATTTCAATGTTTTACTATCATGGAGCCAATCATCACATTTTTATTAAACCCATTTAGTTTTAGTCAAGAATTAATACCACAATCCATAGACTTTGGACTGTGTACTTGGAATTTCCTTGAAAAATGCTACATACCTAGCTTCACGTTTTTGGCTGTGACTTTTCATGCTCAACAGATACGTAATCCAAATGTCGTATCTCCCTTGGAGTATACCTGTCCGAAGTGGTATTGAGAGCAAAAGTTAACGGACGCTGGTCTGTATAAACAATGTCGGCCTTCTAAAATGTGTCGGAAATGTTTGATTGACAAATAAATCGCCAATAATTCTCGAAAGAAAGGTACTGTATTTATGTTGTGTTGCACTCAGCTTAACAGAAAAAAAAGGATAAGGGTCTAGCTTCATTATCAATGACTTGGTGGATTACAGAACAAATAGCTTTATGACTAGCGTCTGTAGTTAAGGTATCTTAGCATCTTCATCCACGATATAGCTAAGTTTTGTAAAATCAGCGTGTGCCGATTTAGCATTGTTGCAAACAGTAAGTGTATGGTCCTGTAAAGATATCTTTTTAGGACTGTTTTTAAGAAGATCCGCGAGAGGTAACATAATTTTAGAACAATTGGGAATAAACTGTCGATAATAATTAATAAATCCAAGAAAGCGTAGTTGACGGATTGATGTGGGTATCGGAAATGTAGCAATGTATACAATATTTTGGTAAGAGTGATATTCCTTTTTCATCTGTCACGTTCCCTAGGAAATGTAGTTGCTTTACAGCGAATATGCATTTATCAACATTAATTTTTAAAGCAACATGTGATAATCGTTCGAATACTTGATGTAAGTGGTGTTGTGTTCCTCGTAATTTCTGCTTGCTATTAATCCGTCGTCGATGCAAACAAATGTGAAGAGCAGTCCTCTGAAAACTTCGTCTATTAAACGTTGAAAAGATTGTGCGGCGTTGCGCAATCCGAATGGCATTCGGATAAAATCGTATAATCCGAAAGGCGTCGCCACTTCGAAGGAAGTCACGAAGTCAAACAAGATATATAAAAGACAACCAACCTTTTTTTTCTATGTGGAAACACAGGGTGATCAGTCTGTTCTTTCAGTTCATCTGTTTCTTCTCATTAGTTAGTGGCTTTAGTACTGGTTAGTAGTTGAGACAATATGGATGAAAAATAGAATAGAGTTTGGTTAGCATTTAGAAAATTTAGCTGATCTTTACATATGGCCTGATTTAGGAGACGCCAAATAGGTACGATCAGTCTTGACCACGAGTTGACTCTGACTGGTGATTTTACCTAAAAGTGCGGCAAATTCGAGACGCTGAAGTTGACGCCAAGGTGAAATGTTTAGCCTAGAAAAAATAGCACAAGCCAACTCCTGTCGTCCAGAGGTTATGGCAACTGCAGTTTCATATATGTCCTCTTCGACTACCGGGATCTGGTGATAAGTTTTAACAAAAGGGATTTTATAAAATATCTTGGCTCCCTGTAAACCAACAGCAAAATCCTGCAAGTGTGGCACAGGATAATTATTAGGGGGCGATTTCGCATTCAGCTCGCGAAAATCCCCCACCGGTCTCGGAGTTCCTGAGTGTAACAGAGGCTTGTGTTAGCTGAAAGAGGCAGGCGACAAAGTAGGTCACGTGGTCAAAAATGAGGAAGAAGACGAAATCCGGCCATATTGGATTTTGGCGGGAAATACGAAACAAAAGAAGCGATCATTGAAAAGATGGATGAAGAATGGTCAAAGGCGTCAGATATAAATGAAATGTTACATTTAATCAACATGAAATGAAAAAGGATACAATTAAAAGGAGGTACATAAATGTATGCTAATAAATGAAAGATCGTATGATGTTTAAGAGAGATTGTTGTGAATGCAGAATGAAGAGTGAAAATAAGTAGTTTCTGTCGTTAGCCGGTTTTTACGTACCGAAATGGATTTGCCTGTGATATAGATTATTTAATGTATCGTGATATCTGGTGATAAATGCACCGAAAGATATGTTTATCGAGGCAAAGAAATCGGTTAAGAACGAAAAAAGGGCATATGACTGAAAAGAAAAATATACCGGTATAGAGGTCGTAGTAGTGAAGACAAATAATGCGACTATGATGCTAAGAGAATGAAGAGTTTAAGGTGCCAAGAAAGGTGGACACGGGCTAGCGAGCACTGAGCCCTAGGCTGAGAACATGCTAAGCGGCACCTGGAGAATCGTAAAGAAGGGGTTTATATAGCTGTGCTGACGTCACGGAAAAATTCTATAAAAAAACCTCCGACTTTCGGAAGTTTAAACTGATTTCGGCATTAAATGACCCATCAAGGGTTGATATGCCGCTAAACAAATCAATCAATCGATCTGTCATATCCGCCAAACCCTGTGTCGTCGTGGGAGGTAGCTTGTCGAGCCAGAGTCTGATCAATATTGCCTAGGACATGTGTTGTTTCCCAATAACTGCCCCATCTGTCGTAGCAATTGAGACGGCGAGTTGCAAATTATTGACCAAGTCGTTTAGCATTGTTTCGTTAGATTTTCCAAGCCTTTTCAAAATCGGCTCTGTGTGGCTGTGTCATATGGATCGTCTGCCGGCATTGTAGAAAGTAAATCCGTGAGCATACAAGCCACATAACGAGTCCTTTGTGAGGTTATTCTTCTTGCAGAGAATATCGCCTGTATTTGTGAAAACCAATTGGTAATATCACATGTGCCAAACATGGTTAGGTTAACGTTTGCATGGGTCGGTCTGGCGTCGTCGGTGGACTCCATTAATTGAGCCTTTCCTCACTAGATGTGTTTGAACGGATGACTATTCCAGGTTATTCCGCTTGGTAGTGAGGTCACCACTTATTGATCTAAATTATTCCTCTTTGAACGTGCGGGTCTACCATTTATTGGGGAACCCTGTTAAATTCTTCGAACGTCGGTGGTCACCATTTGTTGGTCTTTCGTCAGGTTGCAAATGGGAGCATGACATTCCAAACAATAACAACTTTTATTCATAACTTTTATTCAGATAATATAACAAAATTGAATATTGTTTGTTTTAAAAGGAAAAAGGTGGTGTGTATGTTTGATTAGCAAAATACGCTGTTTGAATTTCAAGGTTTTTCACTGTATGTGACAATCTTATTTGTGAGTGAGGTTTAGTTATGTATATATATATGTATAGAGAACAGCCCACATGTGTGTGTGTGCGTGTGTATTTGTGTGTGTGTGTGTTATGTATATAACAATGCGGGAGAACAGTTCATGGGTGTTGTGTTGACTTGAAGGAAGTCACGAAGTCAAACAAAATATATAAAAGACAACTGTTTTTGTCAGTTCATCTGCTTCCTCTTGATATCAGCATTAGTTAGTGGTTTTAATACTGGTTAGTTGTTGAGATAATAGAGAGGAAAAATAGAATACAGTGTGGTTAGCATTTAGAAAATCTAGCTGATCTTTAGATATGGCTCTGATCATAGAGACGCATGTAGCACACGACCAGTCTTGCCGTGGAGTTAACTCGAACTGGGGGATTTTACCTAAAAGCGCGGCAGATCCCAGACGTTGACCTTCGCGCCTAGGTCAACTGTCTAGACAAGCAGGAAGTGTTTCTAAAAATAGCACAAGCCGCTCTCGTTGTCTAGAGGTTATAACCGGTGTGATGGTAAGTGTAATATTAATAGTAAATCTCCACGTGTTGTTGCAAGAACAAAAAAGAGTGGAAGGAGAATTGATATTGTTATATATACAATTACTACTGAATGTAGTAATACCAGATCCAAGGCCAATTATGTCCCCTTGCTGTGACGTCACTGGCTGCTGCTACTAATATAGTATTAAAAACATATCTTGTTCTATCAACACGTGTCTGTCTTCTTCTTTACATATATATTCTTAATCCGTACCCATCTTCAATTACATAAGATCATCATCATATAATAGATATAACTTACTAAAGTAAAAAGAAGTAATTCACGGTGAGCGTAGTTGTTGCTTGTATCTTCCTGCTATGATAATGACGGTACGAGACTGATAAGCTTTGTTTTCTATTGAGTTGAAAACAACTGGACTCTCAAATGAAACTGTCTCCCTGTTCTCTTAGGAAAACTCTTGAAGTCTGATTAACCTTTGCCGAGTCAAAATATTCAAATACCGCCCCCCCTCGTCAGTTAACTTGATTGACTCATATTTATAGCAAATCATCGGATCCCAGAGATGGTCCAGGAAAACTCGCTTCTGATTGGTTGATATTATATTAATGTAGCTACTACTTAATTATTTGAAATCCCCAACAGTTAATACTTTTGGAGTGAAAATTTTGTATACTTAAATGGTGCGAAATACTGGGGGTCTATTTCTGCACGAAATTTGTTCACTTAGTTTAAGTGGCCCCACAGACGCCATCGGGGGTTGGTGTAAGAAAAGAACAATATAGACGCCATCGGAGGTATGGCGCAAAAAACAACAATCTTGATAGACGCCATCGGAGGGTTGGCGCAAGGAAAGTATAATCTCGATGGCATAAGAAAATAATAGACGCCGTCGAAGGGTTGGCGTAAGAAAATAACAATTGGGAGAAGAATGTGTTTTCATTGATTTTCGGCTCGCGTTTGGAACTATTATGGGGCCGTCAACAAGGACCTTTACCAATATCTAAGAGCTACATTTTAGCGCATGTTGGTGTCTCTCAGACCCTTACTTAAGTAGTTTTAGGCCAAAGAACAGGTTGGGGTGCATTTTGAAAATGCGATTATATCTAGAATTATCTAGATTTTCATGCCATTTATCTAGAAAAATATCTAGATATCATTGATTTTCAGCTCGCGTTTGCGACATTGGCATTTTTTAAATGCATTTTGGAACTATTATGGAGCCGTCAATGGGACCTTGACCAATCTTAAGATTGACCTCAGAGCTACCTTTTAGTGTGTCTCGGACCCTTACTTACTGAGATTTAGGCGAAAGGACAGGTGTGGGTGTATTTTGAAAATGCGATTATATCTAGAATTATCTAGATTTCCATGCCATTTATCTAGAAAAATATCTAGATACAATGGAAACACATTTTTCTTCCTACCACAAGAAAAGAAAAGGCTTCGCTTTTTGGCTTTTTTTCGATTATACAAATCTATTAAATTCAAATCCAATCCAATTAAACCAATTAAATATGAATCCAATCTATCAAATTCAGATCAAATTCAATTAAATACAAACCCATTAAATTCTCTACTTAAATGGTTATATTAAATTTGGTCCATCAGAGCACCAATATTGTGGCCTGTCGCATGGTATTTCCCTGTAGGTGGTGTTTAAATCAAGGAAAAAAACCCAGGATTTTGAATGCTGATTTTCAAGGAGACAAGCCATCACCACTCGGAAGATTTGTGCAATTACCACCCCTACATCATAGTTATATGTCCAAACCACATCATATCGCCAAAATTCATGTCTGTGCACGCAATATTTGAAGAAGTTCTCAATGAATTTCTATGACATGCTGAGGAAGAGTGGACAATTGGCTACGGAAGAACTGATTAAACCTTGGGGTAGATCCATGTACAGTTACCTCCCCCACATCGTAGTTATATGTCCAAACCAAATGATATCGTCAAATTGTTTGGTCTGATTAAATCCATGCACAATTACTTCCCCTACGTCGTAGTTATATGTCCAAACCAAATGATATCGTCAAATTGAAAGCCTTCACCACTCGGAAGATTTGTGCAACATAATTATCCAACTATCTTCCCTCCTATCAGGCCTTCAAAAGTTCTCAATGAATTTCAATGAAATTTTGTGGAAGGCTTGGCAACAAGCTATTAAAAAAAGTCAGGAAATTCTTTTAGGAGGAGTGGGCAATAAGCTACAGAAGAAGTGCTTAAATGGACCGTCATTAATTACCTCCCCTTTGTTATAGCTATCAGTCCACACAGGTGTTTCATTTTAAAACAAGGGTTCATGACCTTTGATTATGAATAACTCAAAATGACTTGCTCTGAAGCATATGGTTCTTCAGTAAACTAACAATATACAATATGTTCATATTTGATGAAACATTTTTTTGACTAGGGCACCACAGCGAAAATTCGCCATTATGGAAAATGACGCTAAAATCTTTTGCAACTGATCTGGAATCTCTACCCAAGATAATCTTACTCACTGAAGGTCCCTCTAGCATATTCAATTGGTTTCATTAATGAACTCAAAAATTCCTACGGGGCTCTATTACAGTGCCAGGATTATATTCGGCTATTAATTGGTAAACTGTTTTGTCATTAGGTTTGTGTTGTTCTATTGGTTGTCTTAGTGTAGTTTTAAATTTAAGTTTCTTTGTTGTTTTTTTTACCTCTGTCAATGAACTTGAAAAGAGGTATATGTATTTGGTTGTGTCTGTTCGTCTGTCCACACGATATCTCCGAAAGTATTGATTGGATTTCAATGAAATTTTGTGGAAGGGCAATGGTAAGAAAGAGGTGATACATTTTTGGGGCGGTCCAGGAATTATTTTTGGATTGGGAGATATTTTTCGGGTTTTTTTTCTTTCAATTACATTTATGTATACGCTCATGACTGTCCCACGATGGGATCAGAGTTACCAAATTAGCCATTTTCGAGCTAGATCTGGCTAATTCTTTCTTAATTTAGCCAATAAAAATCTAGGATAACTGATTATATCTGATAAGTTTAATAAAAGTAAATGTACAATTTTTATTAATAATTTGTTCTGGAGTCTTACAATATTGTTATTTTATTTGATAAGTGGGCTTTAATGAGTATATATAATTTTTAACCATAAAATTAGTTGGAAATGGAAATCTAGCCAATTTTAGCCATTTTTAAAGACAATTTTAACTATAAATAACAAACCACACTTGGCAACACTGAGTGGGATGGAAGGAAATTCTTTTATTCTGTGTCAAATATTGAGGCCAATAGAGTTAAATATTACATTGACTTTTTATCGAGTTTAATATTTTTTAAACCGTGGAATTATTTTAATATGTACAAAACAATTAAATAACAATAATTTGATCCACAATTTCATACAAAGTTATTTTATAACTTATTTTAATAAATAATTGTAGCTAGTAAATATAATTAGCAACAAGACTGTTCAAACAAAAACTTCAACTATCTATGTAATATAAAAAAAAATAATACAGTTTTTATTTTATTTTAATTAAATTATTTTAATTTAATTTAAAATAAGTTTTATTTTTAAAATAATCTTAAATAAAAGGAAATTTATTTGTGATGCGCTATATGAAGTTTTTTAAATATTTTATTTTTACTTGATACGCACTTTAATCTTTCTCTTTTTGTTGCTTTCTAACCTTGTCTTGTGCGACCAAAAACAATTTTTAAGTAAGGGATTATTTTCGTGCATGTCCGTGTATTCAAGGGGAATAACTTATTTGTCTTAAATCTTTGAACCCCACTATTGTATTTATACCCATAATGCAATTGTTTCAGTTAAAGAGTCCATAGTGTCAAATAGTGCGTAGGAGGTATTTTAATCAGCAAAATGTTTACCCCTGAGTGGCAGAGTCAAGTTTAAGGACAGTGAAACAAGAACACCACACTGTTCATTATTAGAGTAGATGTTAACTTAGCATCATCAGACCATCTGTACTAGGAGATCCGATGAGGATCGAACCCATTAACAACAGCCAGCAAAATTAGCTTCTGATCAGTGCTATACGATGTGCGTCCTGGTCTGTTTTGTTTTCTATATTAATTTATTAACATAGAAGTTTTGTATCAGAACATCAATAGTGGTAGATCCAATGAGGATCAAATTCACTAACAGCAGCCAGCAGGTTCAGCTTGCTGATCATTGCTATATGACTTACATCCTGATCTTTTTTTCACATATGATTTGTTAACTTAGCATAGTTTGGTATCAGACCATCAATAGTGGGAGGTTCAATGAAGATTGAACCTACTAACAACGACCAGCAAGATTAGTTTGCTAATCATTGCTATACAACGTGCGTCCTGGTCCATTTTTTCTTTTCATATGATCTACTCGTTAATCCCAGTTAAAAAGAATTCACGGATATATATGGATTAAGATGTTTTATTTTTATTTCTTTTATAGAAAAAATGCTGAATTCGTTTACCGGGAAGAGTGCATAGT
>VCCN01005667.1:1026644-1038180 GCA_006491835.1 Architeuthis dux | reverse complement strand
GGGCAAAAATACCATGACCATCACGGATTTTGTTCAAAGTTGCCACAATTATAGATCTTTACGAGACAAATTGAATGACACCAGTTTCACATTTCTAGCCCAAAGGTGTGTTTTTTTTTATAGTAGCCACTTGGAGAAATGGCTGTCGGCTGCTTCATTTAACCACTTACCAATTGGCTACTACGAAAAATACACACATACTTCTTCCTGTTGAAATGACAGCTGTCTCACTGTTACATACACACACAATGTTGAGTGAATTCATTCACCGCATATAAATTTAATTCAGTTGATCAGTTCATTAAAATCCGTGTAGTACAACTTCCCATTTGTTTTCCACTATGAAATTTTGTGCATATTATGCCAAAGGCCAGACCAATTATTTGCCAAATTTAGAAAAAAGTGGTCAACATGTTCAATGACCAATAAAAGGTCAAGTAAGAGGGTAACTTTTTTAGTAAAAATAAATATAATACAAGTTTTAGATCTACTTGACTACTTTAAAATGGTATATCAATGAGCTTTCTAGGTGTAAAAACAACAAAGATATTTATTTTCAAACTTTGTCACTACCTTCAAAAATTCACAGTTTTGGCAAAGTTAAGAGTTCAGTATCTTCAGAACCCTTTGAGCTAGAAATGTGAGACAGGTGTCTCATAAAGATCTATAATTGTAGCAAATTTGAATAAAATCCATGATGGTCAGGGTTTAACCCTTTGTAGATTTGTCATGGAATGACCCAATTATGAGTTTGAGTTCTACAAATGGCCATATTATTGCTGTGCTTGCTTGAAAAAACTTTGTACACACACACACACACACACAAAAAATGTTTAATGTAAAATGTATAAAAATAGTTCTTCAGACAATAGAACTGTAGAACTTAACACAACGTTTCGGCCAATCCATTCTTCGGCCTGTTGCAAAACAAAGATTGAGGAAACTTGAAAAATTTGATTTTATTATGAAGATTGAATTTTCCAAACTCTACAATCCAAAACTCAGTAACTTCCAAAACCTGGCAGGAATTGAGTGATATCCGATACTCTGATACCCGGCAAAACTCCCAATACTCAGTAGTGACCTGTGTTTGTATTGGCTTAGTTCACAGACCTGCCACTGTATTCTGGTGGCGCTAGCAATGTTTTGTTTTGAAATCACCTGTGTTTTGTACACATCCAGAGTATTTTAAATCATTAGTGAATAAATATTACGTTTTTTTTTATATGTTCCAAAAGTTGGCAAATTCCAAAAGTCGGCTAGACGTTAGTCCCGACCTGGCCTAGTTTGGGAAGTTTAGCCTCTATTTGGATGCTCAAACATGTTCTCAAATAGTCGAGAAATAAATTCTAGCCGTGAGAAACGGAATCAAGGGAACTTGCCTCCTCCTCTTTGCGCTGTATCTGGGAACGTAGCTCATCCAATATTGGATTGGATCCATCTGAAGGTTCAGCTGTGTTCCTAGCCAAGCTGCGTTGTCGGTAATCGTCCAATTGATTTTTGAGAGAGGCAACTTGGAGATGTAGATCACAGACTTGTTGTTCGAGGGCAATCTTTTCACTGGAGAGTTCCTGCACAGAGAAATAAGCATTTATTAATTTACAGGTTTAAAAAAAAAAAATATTTAAATTTTAAAAAATTCAATTTTTGTCTGTATTTCTGAGATGGTGTTGTTAGTATTATACATTGATTCTGACCAGTTTCCTTATCTTTCCTAATCAGGGGCTACCAAGCATAGATATGAAGGCATCCGATCATTGGTCACCTGACAATTTGTAACCAACTCCAAGAAATGTTCAAAATTAAAAAACTAAAGTTTAATACATTAGATATCGAAATATTAGAATTGATTTGCAGGTGGCCATGTTGATGAGTAGTATTCTTGAATAAATAAAATGTTTGAGGACTAATTTCAAATAGGCTAAATTGGTGTAAGACAAGGCCTACCATATAACTGGCCTCATAACCACGTGAATCAAGTATCTGACTGGAGGCCACAAAATTGGAATGAGCCATGAGCAGTGTTTTTTTATATGCTAATTAT
Source organism: Architeuthis dux (assembly GCA_006491835.1). Classification (NCBI taxonomy): domain Eukaryota; kingdom Metazoa; phylum Mollusca; class Cephalopoda; order Oegopsida; family Architeuthidae; genus Architeuthis; species Architeuthis dux. The sequence continues at coordinate 1,036,136 of VCCN01005667.1, read as the reverse complement.
TATGTCCCATTGAAATGTAAACACATTTTTCAAATACAAAAATCACTGGAAAACAAATAATTTTTTAGATTAAAAAATTCTTCATTCATTCTTTCTGCGAATGGAATAAATATGTCTTACAATAAAAAATAATTCTTATACAAGTTTTGAACGTTTTTTTCCTCAACGCGTATTGCTTTTTCGTTAAAAGTTTGAGAAGTACTATTATTAGTAGTACAGAAAAACATTTACATTTTGTTTATTATTTTTTCCTAAGTTATAAAGAATTTAGTCACATTTTATAGTAAACTTACTTAAGACAATCCAACAGAAGCGTAACATGAAAAACTATAAAACTTTGAATAAACTAAATATTTCTGGGTTAAATTTTCTTTTTAATTTTTTTTATAAAAAGCAACACTGCTTACGGCTCATTCCACTTTTGTCTCCTCCAGTCTGATACTTGACTCGCGTGGTTGTGAGGCCAGTTATATGGTAGGCCTTGGTATAAGATCATTCGGCTAATCACTATTGTTCAAACCAAAAAATGTAAACAAATCATTCAGCCAATTACCGGGATCTACTGTAAGATTGCCCACCCAATAGAGCTCCCATGGGCGGTTATTTTAGGTGGGTGGTTATTTGGGAGTCAAGTTTTTGTAGATGAAAATTTAAAAGCATCTATGTTTTAGTGTGCTTTAGTATAAAATAACTGGACAACTTGAATACGCATATAATAATTAAAACATCAAGTCTGAAATATCTGTCAATTCGTTGTCTAAACAAAAAGTTGCTTCAAAGAAATTAATTCGCTCGATACTTCTTCACTATTGCTGAACGAGTTTGAAAACAAACAAGTTATATTATTTATTTATTACAAAAATTAAATTATTTTTTGTGTTTGCAGGTACTAAATACAGTCTATATAATATATAGACTGTATTTAGTACATATATATGTTCAGCTCTCGTAGCAACTTAAAAAGAAAACACTGTCCAAAGAAGTACCAAATACGATTAAAATGAGTTGCCGATTGATAGCAAAGTGAATAAAAACATGCAAGTCGTAAATTAACCCGGAAGAAATTTGCCGACAGAGAGAGCATTGATGGGGTGCCACACCCCCCAGCAGCTCTGATTGGCTAGCATGGATTTCTTAATGTGTGTATGTATGTGTGCGTTTAAGATTGATCTTACCTCTTCTATTTTATGTGCCTTCTTTAACTCTTCATCGAGAGACATAGCCTTCTCTCTGTACACAAGTTCTTGGTCTTCCAGCTGGCTTTCAAGTTCAGTGATTTTCTCCTCATTTCTGGGCAAAGAGGTTTTCAGCTCATCACTCAACTCATTGTTTGCATCTTGCAAAGACTGCAGCTGGGTTTCAAGTTGGGAGATTTTCTGAAACAATAAAAGAGAAACGGTAAAAGATACAAAATCTGCAGTTTAGTACTTGTGTACATACATGTTGGTATCATTAGATAGTTCATGGTTTGGTACATATACATGAACATAGCTATTATTAAATAGTTCATGGTTTGGTACTTGTCATATACATGAACATTGCTATTATTAAATAGTTCATTTGCTTACTTCCGAGTATTAACTGTATCACTATACATGTAATCATTAGAGTGAATGACAGTTTTAATTAATAAATCCTACCCATGATGGATTACATCAGGCATGGCCAACCTTTTTGATCTAGCGGGCCACATAAGACATTTTTCATCTTTATTTGGGCCACACATTCACTTAAAAAATGCTGACTGTATTACAGAAAGCGTAATTAATTTCTATTTTAGACAAACACATGAATCACGATTATTATATTATTGATTTAAAAAGCTAAAACAATAGTAATTTTACAATAAAGATTATAAAATTGATTTTCTGAGAAAAATTATATAAGATTTTAAATAAATGCCTTGATTGGCCACGAGCTCCAAAAATGTTGCTGTGGGTCTATGGTTGACCATGTGCGGGTTTCATAAACAACTACAGGCCTCACCCTGTTATAACACATTTCGCGTTATAAAGCGGTTGGATGGTGGACGCCAATATAGCTAGATCTAGCTCCAAAATGGCTAAATTTGATTGCGGCTCAGTTGTATCACGGTTGGCTTTCTTTGACCCCAACACTGTGTTATAACGGGGAACACCTGTAGCACTATAATAAACAGTTTAAATATTTTTTTGCTCTTAAAAAAAAAAAAAAAAAAAAAAAAAAAAAAATTACTGTTATTCATTTTCCACAACAAGGAACAAAATTAAGACTGCTGAAAGTTTGTAAGCTGCATACAAAATACAAATAATAAAAAAAGAAAAAGAAAGAAAGCCATTCATACCTCTTTGAGCTGTTTCTCTGTGGTGTTTTTCTCATCCAGTTCTTGCTCAAACTGAGAGACCAAATTCTTGAGTTCCTGGGCAGTGAGTTTTTTGTCTTCCAGATCTCTCTCCAGTTTCTCATTCTTCAGTAAAATTTCACTCTGGCTACTCATTCGACTTTCCAGCTGGTCAGACAACTCTTCAACCTATTTTGAAAAAGAAAAAAAAAAGATTAAGGAGCTTTTATCCCACTACCAGAAATTCCATTACGTTTCCAACAATATATTAGAACAGTGGTCCTTAACCTGGGGTACACGCACACTAAAGTGGTGTGATGGGGAATTTTAGGAGGTGCATGGATAAGGGTAGCAAATAAACATTTTTTTCGTTTTATTGCTGATGTACACTCCTGGACAAAAAGAAAATGAGCCAAGCTTTTTTAATCAAATTTTTTTGCGACTACTGTTTTATTCTAACAAGCATAGGTGAAATATTCAACATGTTTTAGTATGGGATAGCTTTTCCCCTGTATGTTTTAGTATGGGATAGCTTTTCGCCTGTATGTTTTAGTATGGGACAGCTTTTCCTCTGTATGTTTTAGTATGGGATAGGTTTTCCCTTGTTTTTCTTCAGAAAACTGAGCCCTTTGGGCAAACTGTCCGATAGTTGTTGGGTGCTGAAACAATGTTATTCCATTAGTCTCTGACTGCTACCAACAGCTGGTCAGTGTTCCCAAATTTTCTCCAAACCAGTTTGAGAAAATTGATATTTAACATATTAGAGACCGATAGATCAACTGACCGACTAAAAAGTGTCTTATAAAGATGTGCGGATGCATCTAAAAATATTTATTCAGTTTCTGCGATAAACAATGTCACATTTTAATATTTATATTAACCTTTAGCACTCTGTAGGTGACATCATGAATAGACACACAAGTTAGAGGCTTTCAAAGTTACTAAGTGCACAAAAACTTGGCACCCTTGAAAAAGAATGCAGAGTGCTAAAGGTTAAAAAAACAATATTATGCCTAATTTTTTCTCAGCAAGAAAATCAAAAAAATTTAAACAAAATATTTTACAACTTTCAAAGAAAATCATAATATTGTCATTAAAAAAACATCATAAAAACAAGATATAACATTTTTTTTATCTTTTACCAAAAATTTTAGAAACAAAATGTGAATATCAAGAAACTAATAGAAACAAACGAAAGCCAGAAATAGTGAGAGTAAATTTCCACTTGAAAAGTTAAAATTTGAAGAGCAAGAATACAAATGAGATACTGTCAAGTCTGACCATAAACAAGGCCTTGCAGCCATGCAAATCAAGTATCTGACTGGAGGCAGGTCAAAGTAATCACTTACAGACAAGCAGTTAGCAAGTTTGTTACAGTTTGTCTGTTTTAAAAAAAAAAATTTAATTTAGTTTATTCATTTTTCTGGGTTTTATAGTTTTTACACTTCCGCTGGATGGTCTTAAGTATTTTTTTTTCAGCTTTTATTTTATTTTAGATTCAGCGTCTTTATTTTCACGTTTTTATCAGTAGACATTTTATTTATTTTTTCCTAAATTCTTCTTTCAGCAAATTTATAAATTCACTATAATATAACTTTATCCGATCTTTCTTCTTTATAACTACAACAGAGATTGTCAAAAAAATTTTTTTTTTTTTTCGACCTTTTCAGCAAATTTGTGCCCGCCTCCAGTCAGAGACTCCAGTCGCGTGCCTGGTAGGCCAGTTATATGGTAAGCCTTGGTTACTGTACATGCCATCCTATAAGTCAACCCCTAAGTTTTTAGGTATTAATTCGGGTTTAGGGCTATATTCATTGTATAAGTCGACCCCCAAGGATAGAAGTAAAAGCACCACAACTACTACTATACGTATTACTAAAGTGGTAGCAGTAGTCGGTTGTTTGTGAATTTTCATATTGGCTTAGGGACAGAAGTGTTGTGGTGTCGACAGTTTGCTTATTTTCATACTGGCCCAGGGCCAGAAGAGCTGCGACCACAGAAAGCAGTGCACAGCGAGTGTTAGGCAGGCTGTTCTGCTTGTTTACCTCTCTGCAATAAAGGTTCACATTTTATACTCAACGTATAAGTCAAACCCTAGTTTTGCAGAGAATCTTTTAGGCTTCAGGTGACAACTTATAGGCCTGCATATACAGTACAAGAAGTATGAGATCAGTCGAGAAAGTATTCAGTGTTGTATTATACAGGTTGCACATTTACAGGAGAGAGTTATCTGTGGAAGGAAACAAACTCATTGGTCCGTACAGGAAAAAGGCTCTCCCACGTGGCCAGAGAGAAAGATGATAGAATTCATTCATTTAAAGGAAAAAATGGCTTCCTTTTATTTCCGTTGATAAACTTCGATGCAGGGCCAGTTCGCGGATCAATGAGGGTATTGAATTCTGCTTAAGTAGGTAAGGAGTGAAACCCCTAACTGTTGACCTGTTACTGCTGTGTGCCCAATACTATCCCCCAAAACGCCATTCTTCTCTACCCTTATTCCTTCAGCACACTAACACACGACATGAGTGTATTTCATTACATCAGCCATTTTGAATATCTTGACAACCGGTTGTGCAACCGATCAGAAGGGACCTTACTGCGCATGTATGAACATACTCTCCCATTGGGTTACTCAGTTGGCAGTAGGACGACATTGAGTGAGCTTGTGTAAAACATTGCATAAGTTTCTCAGCCCGTCTACAGCTCCCTGCAATTTCTGGCTTTTCACCGTTAAAAAGGAACAGATTGCAGACAATGGACGAGATTAAGGAGAACACTACTAGGCAGCTGACGGCGATCTTGAAAGAGGACTTTGCAGATTGTTGTGAAAAGTTGAAGGGATGCTGGAATAAGTATGTGAGGTTTCAAAGGTAGTACTTTTTAAGGGGACTAAGGTGCCATTGTCCTAGGTAGGCTATTATTTCTTCTTAATCACAATAATTAAAGGGCGTAACTGCTGCTCTAATAAAATGATGCCACGTTGGTAAGGTACTTTAATAAAGGAGGGCACGAAAGAAAGAAGTGCCTGCTGCTTGCAAAGCGAAGACGAATGAAAGGAGGAAGGAAAGTGTGAGATCAGAGTTGCCAAATTAGCCATTTATCGAATAGATCTGTCCGAGTTTTTCCCAATTTAGCCAATGAAAATCTACGATAGATGATTAAATCTGATAAGTGTAATAAAAGTAAATGTACAATTTTATTAATAATTTTTTCTGGAGTATTTTACATCGGAATTATAGTTATATATAAACTATGAAAATGAAAAATATTTTCAATTTCAGTGTTCTAGACATTATAAAATATTAAAATTAAAAAGTTTTTTTAAATTAACATTTTTATGAACGTAGTTCTGCCTTGTGTATTGGTGTATGTCTTCTGATGTACATGTTACGGCTGTTTAGGACATTTTCAACATCTTATATATATATAGCTATTTTACATCAGAATTATAGTTATAGATAGTTATTTTCTTTGATAAGTTAGCTGGAAATGGAAAAATCTAGCCGATTTTAGCCAATTTTAAAGACAGTTTTAGCTATAAATAACAAACCATACTTGGCAACACTTTTGTATTGTGTCAAATTTTGAAGAGTTAAGTATTAAATTAAATATTTTTCAAACTGGAATTTCCATGGATTACTGATAGTTAATATTAGATGGCAGGATACTTTTCGGACAAAACTTGTAAAAGAGAAAATTAAATAAAAATCATGCAAATATCATGACCAAAACCCACGCAAATTAGGTGTTAGCAACTCACCCTCTTACAAAGATACACGCGCAGTAGCAGATAAGCGTCACAGCAAGCGAACACAAAGAAGGGAGATAAAAAGCAAAAGCACCTTTTAATATAAAAATATTTATTTTATGGATTTGAAAAGAAATTCTATTAAAGCATTTTATCTTTAACCCTTTAGGTGCCAAGTTTGTAAATTTGACTTTGTGATCAGTATGGCACAAGATTTATATTGGGAAAAATACTATTATCTCATTTGGATATGATGGCATCATCAGATGGCGGCCATCTTGGATTTTAGAATTTTTTGTACGACTTCAATAAATCCTCAGTTTTGGAATTTTTTTCCTTTGTTATCTCAAATTCACCCTCAGAATCAGAATCGGCATGTATTTGGGCTGATGATTCATCAACGGACATGAGCTTTCATACCATTTTACAAAAAACCCTGCACTTTTTACTTCAAAATTATGGTAAACATCTGAATAGAACCACCACAGTATTTTACATCAGAATTATGCCAATATGTGTGCACCATCTATTGGTTATATGCACAGGGCGGAACAGTAAGTTTTCGTGCAAATCAAGCCCTCGGCCCCGTTAAGAGTACTTTGAGGATTGGTATAACTATTGCCAGAAATGGTCAATTACTTTTATCAATGCCAAAATGTGCAACAATAATTTACAACTATGTAAACAAGTGAGTGATAAAGTTTGGATCAAGTTTAGATTAGGCACCCTAAAAATTGTTGAATCGAAAAGGAACACATTTTGCATCAACACCGGAAATGTTACTTACATTTGATAAAAATAGGTTGTTTTTTTGTTGTTTTTTTTTTTAAACTAACAAATTTTCGAAGTTACTAAGATACTTTCCCCCGGAAAAAAAAACTATTTTTTGTGCTTTCAATCCAACTATTCTTTGTAAAACTAGGTTTTGGCTTTTATAGCGATTATTAGAGTTTAAATTTTACATTTAGTAACTGTCGTCTTAGCATAATAAAAAATAGAAAAAGGAGGTTTTTGATTCAACAATTTTCAGGGTGCCTGATCTAAACTTGATCCCAAAGTTCAAACTTGCAATTCACTCTAAATTCATATAATTCAATAACCAAACTTCTATTTATCAATAATAGCGACTCACCTCTTTCTTGAGGCGGGTTTCTGCATTTTGCTGTCGTTCAACTTGCTGCAATGCCGATTTCCATTTTTGGATTTCTCGCTGAAATTCTTCACGTTCTTGTTCTCTTTCTTGGGCTTGCTCCTACAAAGAAAAAGGAAATAAAATATATGTAGGTAGATCAATAAGTCAATAGCCTAATGATGAAAAAAAAAGCATCTATTTTACAGAAGGCTAATAATGAATAGAACCGTTGCTTTGCTACCAATACCTAGGAAGGTAATTTTATTTTGGGCAGAGTGGACTTCCAACCCACTTAGAATGAAGAGCATTAAAAGTCAAGCCAAGATAAAACAACAAAATCAAGCATGTCAGATCATGTATAAAGGAAAAGAATTCACTGTTCCCATTTCACTAATGTGTATCTTTTTCTGATACAGTGCAGGTGTAGCCATATAGTTTCATCACTTGAGCATTAATGCAAGCATCTGGCAGGCATGAAACAGATAAGATTTCACTCAAGTCCTCTATTCTTCTTCTTCATCATTATCATCGATGCTTACTGGTCGCCATTCACAAGGTGCATCTTTCAGTGATTTATTTCCAATTGAAAACCTGCTGAACCACTTTCAAGCAGTATAGTCATTAACTTCACTTTTAGCAGACACTGTATATATTCTATGCACTGCTTTTGTTCCAAGTTTAGATTTGTACAGTAAGCATGCAATGAAAATAATAGACAAGGTACAACACTGTAAAGTATGTAAAGTAAAGGAATTGGCACATATGAGTTTGTAATAACAGTGCGTAAGCAAACCAAGTGTGGAATTTGATACTATATGAGTGCCTGTATTAAAGAAAACTATAAGAATCAAGCAATTGCTGTTAAGGCTGTCCATATGAAAAAATTTGTACACATGCTAGAATTTGTATATACAGGGTGAGTGAAGAGAAACTCCCTTTTGGAAATATTTTTGATTCCCTGGTTAATACCAGTGAAAAAATTCAGATATACAAAAATTACATATCATTTCTAATAGGAAGTTAACCCTTTATAGGGAACGCCTAACACTATTTTAGATATCTAAACCACCTTTTTGTATGTTAAACTAGACCTAATTACAAGATATTTTCAGTTGCAAGTTTTTGAAAATTTTTTTGTTCATGGGGCAAAACCCCCTCTAACGAAATGATCATATATGGTGCCTCACCAAAAAAATGGCCAAATATAAGAAAATTAAAAATTAAAGTAGAAAGTTAAATAAAACATAGAATTAAAGAATAACATTCAATATAATGAATAGATACAAAAAATTGATATTGACAAAAAAATTAACACCTGATTTTAAAATCTTATTGTGCGGGCCAAAAACAGGCTAATTTAATGGGGTGTGGTATGCTTCAAAACAGTTTCTGACTTTGTTCAAGCACAAGTGTACTTTGCAAAGCTTGCAGACCACATTGGTGCGGATTAGGTTGTCTTTGTGGCTACAATATTTTTAGGTGGCTGACGGGTCCTCAGGTGATCATATATAATCACTTGCCCCATAAAGGGTTAATTCTCACCCTGACTTTGATGCTTGGATCTTTGATTTTTTGATTAAGGAGGTAAAAAAAGCACTGTAGATTACTGTATGCAACACAGACCTGAGTAAGGCTGAAGAACGTATTGGTTGAAACACTGTTATAAAAACAGCAAATAAGATACTAGATTAATTTATGAAATAAGAACGGAATAAATACACCAGGTAATAAAACATGGACAAACGTATTGAAGACTTACGTTGAGGAATTGTTTGTTGGCTTTCAGTTGTCTCTCAACCGATTCCAGCTGAAGACGGAGGTCGTCAATCTGCTGACGTTTCTCATCTAACATTTCACTGTATTTGTGTTCCAGGTCTTCCTCGGAGGCGATCAAGTCACGAATACGAGCTTCGTAGCTGTCCTGGTTCTGTTGAAGCAACTGCATCATGTGTCGTTTATCATCATTCAGTTGGCCAATTTCATCCAATAAACCTGCATACAATGCACACACAAGAAGAAATGAAAAATGTAATTATTGCAATACAATTGCTTTTAAAAAAAATTAATTCTGTAGTTCAACTATACAGAGTTATGCCTACAGAAGACGCTGGTAAGAATAAGGAAAATAATCTATGCTACCCACGGTGCATGTTTGAGTCCATTATGCTAAAGGAAGACAATTCTAGGAATAAGGAATATACTGTAAATGCTGGACTATAAGACAGATGGTTTACAAAGGTATTTGAAGGACTACTGCTCACTCAACTGTCCAATCCCTATAACTGTCCCTAT